>JAVSCE010007817.1:0-138465 GCA_032199065.1 Smutsia gigantea
TGTGCAAACATCCAGCTTTCTGCAATTAGACATGTATGTGTAAATGTTTTTGGCTCCCACATGCATGTGTGTGCATGTGTGTGTGTGTGTGTGTGTGTGTGTGTGTGTGTGTTTGAGGAATTTGGCATTTAGGACTTTAGTATCTATTTCAGCCCCTGACTGAGTGTTTTAATTGTTTCATCCTGAAAGGATGTAAACTCTATTCGAAGAGGTGGTGCTTCTCTCCTTATACAGGATGCAATGTTCAAGGTCTGCTATCACAGAGCAGGAATTCCAATCAACCTGGACAGTGATTACTTCAAAACAAACAAGAAATATTTTAAGGACTCTGCTTCTTCTTTTGTGAGTTAAATACGAGAAAAAAGATGGCCACTTAGAAGTTATCCTAGCAAGCCCAATCCAAGAGATTTCTCTCCCTTATAAAGGGAACTTCATTTCAGTGTGGATTGCCCAGAGGAGATGTTAATTGAGGGCAGTGGTATTGTGGGCAATTTGCTGGCTCTGTCGTCTGTTCAGATTTGTTGATTTACTTGGAAAGTGAGAAATGAAAAGGTGTGTTTATGGATAAGCACTTGCACTTTTCCACATTTGTGCTGGGCGCAGAAAATGGAGGTGAGGACATCAAAGAATAAAAAAAAATACGAAAGGCACTGGCATGTCTCAGGAGGACTACCTGGTACGATAAGTGACATGCTAATTTTCTCTCTGAGTATTACGTTTTCTTCTCCCTTAAGTTTATCATCAAGTAAATGAAATGGCAACTTACTCATTCCAGTGTTTCACGAAGCATAAGAACAAATACATCTCCCTCTTTCTCTTTAGCAAAGCTAAAAAGAAAATTGTTTCAAGATGTATACCAAGTAGGGTAACAGCACACTGTCTGGAATAAGCATTAGACATTCTTTTAAGCTTTTTCATAACACAGCCTGTTTTCTTGAAAAGTCAAATTAAATTAGTTGAATAACAATAAGGAGAATGCTCTCAGTTTTAAAGTCAGTTGCAATGATTCGGAAGCATTTTTTACAAGGGCAGTATGTTCTGAGAGTGTTGGATTTGGCTTCTAAAACGTGACTTTATTTTAGAGAATGAGACTGATGTGCTGAGTTACCAAAGGCACTTCCTGGGTGAGTGTCTGTATGAGCTACAAGGTGACCGCACTCTTGGAGTGGGGGGGGCAAGGAGAGAGACAGGTGGAGAAGTTTTGGGGAGATCCGTCCCTTCCCATAGTGCCTGAAAATAAGAACAATCCTTTGATTTTCAGTAAGGGTTGTCCATCCATTTTTGTAGAGGGCATATAGTTTAGGCTTTGTTGGCCATGGGGTCTCTCACAACTACTCAACTCTGTCAGACTATATAGTCATCTCTCCTTATCCATGGTGGCTATGTTTCAAGACCCCCAGTAGATGTCAAACCCTACATATACTATGTTTTTTCCTTTACATTCATGCTTATGATAAAGTCTGATTTATGAATTAGGCACAGTGACAGCTTAACAACAATAAAAAAGAACAATTATAACAGTATACTGTAATAAAAGTTAACATGAATGTGGTCTATCAAAATATCCTATACTGTACTCACCCTTCTTGTGATGGTGTGAAATGACAAAATGCCTAGTGATGAGATGGAGTGAGGTGGATGACTTAGGCATTATGACATTTAGGCTACTACTGACCTTCTGACAACAGGTCAGAAGGAGGGACATCTGATTTTGGACTGCAGTTGAAACCAACAAGAGTGCAATTGCTGATAAAGTGGACTACTGCAGAGGCTGTGTTCCAATAGAAGATTATTTATGGACATTGAAGCTTGTATTTTATAGAATTCTCATGTATCATGAAATATCCTTCCTCTGTATTCTTTTTAACTATTCAAATATACAAAGTATTCTTATCTCATGGGTTGTATAAAACCCAGGATTTGGACCATGAGCTGAACCATGGGTCGCTGGTTCCTGTTTTAGGGCCATTCACTGCCTGGTACAAAGACTACTGACGGATAGCATTACATTTTTAAACTCAACTGGACATTTGTTGACTTTTGAAAGTATAACTCTAGGAAGAGGGGGTTCCCCACCCATGGCGAGTTTCCTGTTAACTTGCTGAGACCAAAGGAAGGCAAGAGCTCAGAGGCTGGGAATGAAAGTGTCTATTCTCATGACGCAGCCTCTCCTCACTCGAACCCAGGCGGCTCCTGCTGTCTCCCAGCTGTGGGAGGAACTCTGTGGGCAGGTCCCCCGTGACTGGCAGACACCTGACCAATTATGTACTAGGAACAGAGGGGAGAAGAAAATAGGTACTTCCTCTCCACCGTCACCTGGACTGGTAATCCCGTGACTGACCTGCTGGCAAAAAGCCCGGAAGTGTTCAGACATGCTTTTATTATAAAAACAATGGGCACTATGAAGGCCAGAGAGAGGTCAGAGAGTTCCATTTTCCCTACGGAAAGAATCAAACTTGTATGGATACTCTTTGTTATTGCTAGTCAGTCTGGCAAAAGTTAAAACTTTGGCTAAATAAAAATAATAGTAAGAAAAGCTTCCTGCCTTTTGTGGATTACTTTAAACTTTAATGACCAGGAAATCAGCTCCTAATATACAGAGGAACACTCCTCAGTATATATCAGAACTTTCAGTCCCACATGCTTTTTACAGGAAGTAAAGAGAATCCACACAGTCTCCCGTATGCATGCCCCCCACTTCAAGCATTAGCTCCTCCACCTGTGTAACAACAGTGGTCCTCATTATTTGGTGTTTACTGTGGGCTGGGTGCTGTGGCCATCATTTGTTCTTTTTTAATCCTCACATATGGGTTACATAAAATGCTTAAAGCCACACGGCCAGCAAGGGTTGGATCTGGATTCTAAAGCAGGGCTTTCCACTTACAAAACCCGAATTTATGCTAGATTTTTTTCCCTAGCGACATTAGCACAATTTTAGCGTATCTATAGGTCTCTAAGGATTCTTCAGTGCTCAGACTGTGGGAGTATAAAGGCACATTTCATTTTTGAAGAATAGGTGTTAATTCAAATGTTTGATTTCTCCTCTGTGATAGGCACCAGGGCCAGACAGGTAAAGGAATAGGATTCTTCTCTGAAAGGATTTATAAGTCTAGCAGAATAGACAAATACCTAAACAGGCAAATATAATTCTCCTCTCTAGCGAAGGCAGGTACAGAAAACAGAGAAACTTAGGTTCAATAGTTATTAGTTTAACTGAGAAGAATAGAGGGCTCTGGGGACCTGTCACAGAGTAGAGGGCTAATGAGATCGAGCAAGACCTTGTAGGACTAGAGCATGAATGAATGACTTCTGCCCACTAGTTTGGTTTGTTTATAGGTGTCGTTTCTATTATTCCATACTTAAGGCAGCACTTGGAGCTGTAACATTTTTTTCAAATCTACTGTGAGAATTAAACTGTTTTCTGGGTGTGCATTTTAGAAAATAAGCTAATTTTTTTTCTGTCCAAATAAAACACCAAAAGCTTACCAAACCAGATGAAATATTAACTTTTTTTTGACAGAAATCAATCAGAGCATCTATGAATAATTGTTTCTGAAAAGCATCAAAAACTGTAATGGAAAGAACAAGAAAGCTAAACATAAAATCACAGGTACAGTTTCTTCACTAATTGATCATTTATTCCAGCAAATACTTATCATGGTAAGTTCCCGTGAGGTGCCAGGGACAGTTCTGGATGATAGAGATATAATGGTGAACAAAAAAATTCCCTGATTGCTGGACTTACATCCTAGGATAAGACAAAAAATAACCCATAAACACAAAATAAGAATTTAAAGAATAAAAAGCACTCTGAAAAATTAAAAAATTAAACTATGTTAATGAATAGTAAGTAAACTGGAAAGAGAGGAGAGCTTTTGATAGGACAGCAAGAGAAGGCTGTCTGAGAAAATATTTCCACTGAGATTTCAATGGAAAAAGAAGTCAGCTAGGGAAAAACCTGGAGCCAGGGAAATCTAGGCCACGGTCAAATGTAAGGGAAGGAGCTTGGTGGTGTCTTCCAGAATCAGGAAGAAAGCCTGCAGAGTGGAATATATTTACTGAAAGAGAGGGAGATGGTTATTTGCCACCAATCTTTAACATTACATTAAGTAGTTTTGATTTTATTCTGACTGCACTGGAAAGTTACTGAGGGGTTTCATGCAGTGATGTGATAGAATTTATAATTGTAATTTATAATTTTATATGATTTGTAATTTATAAACTGCTATTTGCAGAAAAGGGAATGTCATTGAGCAAGGTAGATGTACTGTAGATGACTGTTAATTCCCATTATGGGTAGAAATACTTTGTACCAATTGAAGTAAGAATGGTCATAATTCTTATGCTTCAAAATCAATCTGAATGTTCTCCTGAAGTTCTGAGTAGAGAGAATGGGCTAATTTGCAAATAAATTTTGCCTGTTGGCAATGGACCAATTTGCACATATGGGCTATTACCATTCCTAAGAAGATGGACCTGTATCTATCATAACAGAAACCTCACTGAAATGTTTATCGAGGCTTATCACCAAGATTCTAGTCAAAATCTGACTTAAAAATATTTTTTTGGCTGTCTTCTTTTGGGCAGAGTCCTTTGTTTGAATCTGGAGGAATATGAAACTGCTGACGCCATAGTCCCCGCTCCTAAGAGTGTGGTTCAGTTCCTTTCACATTTAGCTGGCCAGCTGTACCTGACGGTCCATTTCCAATAGCTGTGATGAGTGTTACTTGCGTGCACTCTCTTAAGATCCTTCTCTTGCCACAATTAAACTTGTTTTGACAGCCCTGATTGCCACAGTTCAGGTTTCTTCTTAAGCCTTGATTTTACAAGGTCCACTAGCTGAGTCCCTGGTGCCTAATTGTTGATTAGTAAGTGTTAGAGTAAATGACTCTAGAGGTTACATAGTAACACCTACCATGTATTGTGTGCCTATTAAAAGTCGGGGAGTGTCCTCAGTGCTTTTGCAATTCTTATTTGACAGTTCTTATAGATGAGGAAACAGAGGCACAGAAAATAACAGTATCTTTCCCAAGGTCTCAAGACTGATGGAGCAGATATTGAACCCTGGGAACCTGACTCACCAGCCTGCCCTGAGCTGGGACCTTTGTCCATTATCCCTACAGGTCTGAATTAGGAAGATTTCCCGTCCATCAAATTATGAGGGCCAGAGGAACCCTGCCCTTGTCTATCTCTCTAGCCACAACTTCAGCTACACTTGCTTCATACTCCAGGCTCCCTCACTGGGTCTTGCTTCTGTGCCTCAGAACCAGGGCATGCTTCGTGGGCAAGCAACCTGTGCAGATGCACCAGGTACCACCCATAAAAGGCCCGGTGCTTGATGGAATACTGTGCTATCATAGTCTAAAATGTGTTAATAATTTTATCTTTGAACATGTGTTTTATTGGTGAAGTTCAAAGGGACAAAGGGAGCATGAGCACAGAGAATCAATGCAATATATGTGTCCAACTTTGCTGTATTGCTGTGGGTTTGAGATGCCCCATAAGTTATAGAATTCTGGTGAACCCACAATGTGTCAAAGTTCAGTGCAACTCTAAGTAAGGTATTAAGTCTGCAGTGGAGTCAGCAGGGGCACAGGCAGCCTGAGAAGCCTCACTTGTCTATTAATCAGGACTTCCTTCAAATGCAAAAGAAAGACAATGGCATTGTACGGAAGTCAGAATCAAGTAATCCTAATATATCCTTTGTTATTTGTGTCACTTGTTTGTCTTAACCAACCACTTATGCTGAGAATGACAACCTAGAAGGAGAAGGAAAAACAAAGCCACCCTTAGTTCCTTTCCGCTCAGTCCCTCCCTTCTCTTCCGTAAGCCTGACAGTAGAGGGCATCGTGGAACGTGTGAGCCTCCGACAGCAAATAGAAATGGTTGAGTTAGGCTTTTGTCACACTTGCATTTGTTTTGATAAGAATGAAATATATACACACATACAAGCTACAAAATACAAATCATGTAATTCAGTGATCCTCTGCACACCAGTTAAATGCTCTTATATTTTCGTTTAAAACTGATATCGTCAAAGACAGACATGAATGGCATAATTCATGCTTATAATTTAAATTTTTTCTTTACTTAGAATGACATTAAATAGCAAATAATATATACATGGTGACAAGGGGAGAAAGACCACGGAAGAAACTAAAAGCTTTATATTTAACAACATATGTAACAACACTTCCCCCCGGCTCCTTTAAGCAAGGGGCCCAAGCCCCATATTTTCATTTTGCACTAGGCCCCACAAATTATGTTGCTTTGCTGAGCGCCCACTGTTTCTAAAGTCCACAAGGCAACCTTCCCTGGCATACCTGGCAAATAGCTAAGGAAATTTCAGGTTTATCTCAGAGGACACCTCCTCAGTTATTCCTTCCCTATCACTTTGGCAAAATTAGGTGTTTCATTTTCTGCAAACTCACAATCATTAGTCTCTCCTTACTCATTCATATTCATCTATTCTACAAACACTTGTTGCCTATAAGCCAGACACAGTTCTGCTGTTTTTTATACCTTCCTTAATGGTAATGTCCTTCTATTGTGTTTGCCTTCCTATCTTTCCTGCTAGATATAATGTCCTCGTAGTTAGAGACTCTGTTTTCCAGCCATCAGTTTGTTTATTCATTTTAAAACACTGTTGAGTGCCTACTACGATTCAGCCACTGTGCTTCATTCCTCTTTTTTAATCCTCGGGCAAAAAGCAGTGTATGAACAGAAGTTGATAATAAATAAATATTTTGTAGTCAATCAAATGGATGAAATAAATAGGAGTCGTAAGTGTGGCTGAGTAAAACCAAAGAATTATCATGGACTTAAGTGGAAAGAATAAATCTAAAATAAGGAAATGTAGTCATCCACAATGACTTTACCACTTACTTTCCGTCTTCATTACTTCCTTTACTGCCAGGGACTTCCAATAGGCTTTGGGTGCATCACCTCAGATTTACCTCTGAGTCATCAAGTGGCAAGCCTGGAGCAGCAGTGGTAGATGGCAGTGTCTCTTGGCAGGGAAGCCAGGCCTGCTGCCCTTGGGCCCCACCGAGCTGGATGTGGGCAAAGGGCAGATGACAGGGAGAAGTTGCTAATACATAGGAAGTGGGGGAGATACTCTGAGGACATCCTGGGGTATAACTTCAAGCAGTAGAGCATAGCTGCGAAATGTTGGGAGGACAGCAGTGTGCATAGCCAATATACATGATCAGAATGAGCGCAACTTTTTCTGTTTTTTGGATCAAAGTGTCCAAAAATCGATGAAAAGAGGTAGAACCATAGGCACCCAGTTGCCTCAAATGCAGGCACTGTAATTACAGCCCAGAGGATTTCCTGCAGTCTTCGTGGGAAAACTATCATAAGAATAGAAGCCAAGTGAAATGAAATACAGAGGAGCATGGAGAGTGGAAGGTGAGTCTGAAGAGCTATGTCAGTGTCAGAGTACAGACCCACTGGCATGGTGTCCCTAAAATATTTACCTGTACTCTGAAGTCAGAGAAGGAGCTAAAAGAGGGTTTTTAATAGTAGAATGAAGTGATTATGCCAGCAAAAAGACAAAGGGATGGTGGCAGTTTTAGAGTTGAATGAGTTGGAGTACGCCAAGTGGATATTTTGGGATTAGCAATTCAAGCAGAGGCAACAATAACAGCTGAGAAACTGCAAGGCAAGTGAAGTGGCTGAAATGGGTGATTAAAAGGGAAATTTGTGGAAGATAAAAATCATGGAGATTTAGAGGGATCAGATTACAGAAGAGCTCACGAGTCATGGCTTGGAACTTTGCTTTTTATTTTGAAATAAATAAAAAGCACAGTGTGTGGCGAATCTGTGTTCTATTTAAGAGGGATGGATCACTTTGTCTACTCTCCACAGACTCAGAAATAGCAGATAGGTTGGTGAGATGATAGACGATAACGGCTTGTATCAAGATTTTCATCACAGTAAGTGGTGAGGAGTAATGAGTCTAGATATATTTTGAAAGTAAAGCTGACAGTGTTTATTGATAATTAAATGTGGACTATAAGGGAAGAAGAGAAGGTGAGTATAACTTCAAAGTTTTGAGCAATTAGGTGAATGTCGGGGTTGAGGTGGGAAGCTTTGGAGCCTTTGGGTGGGGGCAAGTTGATGGTGATGGGGTAATATAAAAGTTCAGTTTTTTACATGCTAATTTTGAAATGCATATTAGACAATGTAGCAGAGGAACAACTGGGCAGTTGTATATGATTTTGAATTGGAGATGAAGTTACAAAGGAGATCAATTAAAAAATGTTATGGAAAAGAGCACATCCACAACAGGAAGGTAGTGTATTTTAAGTCTATTAGGAACCAGGATGGACTTGTACTTAAATTGTATTATTTAATCCACATCATAACCTTATAGAGGAAAGTTGTATCCCACGTTATAGACCAGGAAACTGAGTGACAGGGAGATTAAAAATTATCAAGTGGTGGATTGGTTATTCTAAAACTTCTGATTCTATCATGACACTCAATTACCTTCTCAACAATGAAGGAAAGCAACATTATGGCCTAACCCCCGGGCACAAGAGGAAAGATGACAGCCTGAAAGAACCAACACTTTACGAGTTTTAGGACATCTCGCCCATGCCCATTTTCACCGGCATTTCCAGTCCAGAGTGTGGAGTACCGATGGGATATTCCTGGGCTTTCCCGGGGAATGTTTCCCCAACTCATGTCAGCGCTTTCCAACTTCTTAATGGCTCTTTACTTTCAAGAATAGAGTAATAATCAATGTAGACAAAAAAACTGAATGTCAGAGCATGGATCATGCGGCTCAGAGCTAGGTCCAGTACCCCCTCAGATAACTCTTCAATGTCCATTTTACAATCGGATATTTGTGATATTATTTAATTCCTGCCTCTTCCACCAGACCTTAAGAACTGTCTGAGGACAGGCTCTACTCTGCTTCAACCACAGTTATAATTCCAGACCGTAGCACAGTCTCTCTTGTATTTTAAGCACTCATGTGATATTTACCGAATGAGTTAGTAAACAAAAGACTGTGGCAAAATGCCCCTAGGTTTTGTGCCTGACTCTGCCTTTCCCTTCCTTAAGAAGGAAGCCCGTGTATGACTCTGTCTCTAATATTCTACTAGATGCAAGGCAGTAACCAGAGGAAAACTGAGAGTCCATTTTAATTTGGGGACTCTGAATAATAGCCTTTCTAGAAACAAAGTTAGTAAGCTCTTTATATATATTCCTTTCTTTATCCTTTAAATAAATGTTTAATTAGCATTACGAGATTGACTTACTCATTTCATATACCCCTTTCCTAAAAGGGCTTGGTTCAAGCCTCACAGGATATTCCTAGTAAACATTTGTTAAATGAATGAGTAAATCCTGATGGAATTATGTATTGATTTAAAGCTCTAAAAAGCACAGAAGCTGCAAAGCGATATAACAGGTTAAAAAAATGCTGCTATTATAGGGCATGTGTTAGTTTTTATATTGTTCCTTGCCTTCAAATGACAATCTTAGCACTTAGATATTCAGGTACTTCTTTTGACCTGTTTGAATCTTCTTTGATATGTGAAGTTCTTCTAGCCATAAAATAAAGAAAATGTTTGGATATAAGTTATTCAAAGAAAGAATATAACTGTGATATGACAGCATGGGCCTTGCAGAAATTTTTTAGTAAAGTGAAAAAAGGCCTTTCAAAGCCCAGCAGTTGCTACTAAGTATTTGACCCACTGTTTCAGCCTGCAATTTCAGATGTTGTGCAAACTCTGATAGACTATACCACCACCAAAAGAATAGTGTTCTCTTCCTGAACCTTGCCTCTAGCTGATAGAATATAAAGTGTAATAGCAAAGAAAATTTTAGGTTGAGACTTCAGCTTCAAAAGACAAAGCATGTGGATTGCTTCTTAACAGGAGTGAAACATGCACATTTCAGTGGAAAAATAGGAAGTCAGAGGTCACAATTGCTGGGAACACATCTCAAGGTAGAATCAATATCAAAATTATCATTAAAGGTACCATGAGGGCACAGACGGCCAGAGCAATAATGCTTCAGGACTCTGAATAAAAAGGTGAGGGAGGAAAAGGTTTCTGTCTGTCAGGTACATGTGCTTTTATTATTATTTTTAAAAAAATTTTTCATCAAATATAAAGCACTGTACCCTAACAGTTTGCAAAAATGGTTTTAATAAAAAGTACTGAAAGAGGAATAGAAATAAATTTTGTTCTCTTATCAAATAATATGGTTTTAACACATTTTCATTAGGGAATAGTTTGTCTTGGAGAATCAACTTCATGATTGATGAGGTTGGCTGTTTTGCATGGAATATTGGAGAATACGATGGAGGAATTAAGTATGTCAGGCAAGACTCTGATTTGGGCAACTGGTTCATTGGTAATGCCATTCACTGAATTAGGGAAGACAGGAAAATTAACTGATTTTGGTGAAAGATGAGGCCTTTTTTGGGACATATTCTGGTTGGGATATCTGCTTTGTTCATTACTAAATAACCATACTTAGTAGAGATATGGAACCTAGCAGTTACTAAATAAACATCGGTTGAATGAATGAATGGCATATATAAGACCATCAGAGATATAGTTGGAGAGCTTTGGGTTGGAGCATAAAGTTGAGAATCATTAGCACTTAGCTGGTAATGCATGGGAGTTTGAAATGATTGAGAATAGAGAGAAGTTACAAGAGTGAATGACAGACTTTATAACTAATGTGCTTTCTTACAGACAACAGAGTTTGGCAGACACTTCTTAGGTCCTCATCCACATATAGAACTTTCTGGAAATGGTCCACTGAGAACAAGGGAATGTGCTGGGAGTCATCTGTCTTGTGCACTGAGTTAAGGGCAAGGAATAGGAAAAAGCAGGAAAATGAAGTAAATAGTTGGAACTAATGAGATTGTGCTGTTGTAGTCCTCACAGCCATCTCACTTAGTTGCCATATCAGTTCTGTAGGAAGAAGAAAGGCAGATATTAAGCAGGTATCACCATCTCTGTTTCTTCTAATTGGACACACTCCTGTGCTGACTGGCTGGGACTTGTGCTTTACTAATTGCTAACTATGTTGACTGTCACTCTTGAAGGTAGCATTATTGGTCAAATTTCACAAACAAGGAAAATTTTGGAGACTGAAAGTCCAAAGTTACTACACACACAATTATTTCAGCTGGGATGTGACCCCTGCCAGACATTTATGCAGTCAAAGACCAAAAGCTCCCCTCAGCTTCTCCCCTGGAGCTTCCAGCTATGTTTCTCCCTTCCCCAAGGGCAGAGAAGAAATGTGTTTACTAAAGCCCAAGAACTCTTTTTTTTTAATTGGAATATATTTGATATACCATACTATATTGGTTTCAGATGTAAAACATAGTGACTTAATAATTATATACATTACTAAATGCTTACTCAAGTAAGTGTAGTTAGCCCCTGCTGCCATATGAAGATATTACCATAGTACTGGTTAAGTTCTCCATGTTGTATTTCCATTCCTATGACTAATTTACTACATAATTTGAAGTTTGTACCTCTGTCCTGTCACCTATTTCATCCATCCCCTCACTCTCCTCCCCCAAAGGTAACCAATACTCTGTCGTCAGTATTTATGAGTCTATTACATTTTTGTTTGTTTGTTTTTTAGATTCCACATATAAGTGAAACCATATGGTATTTGTCTTTTTCTATCTGACATATCATTTAGCATGGTACCCTCTAGATCCCTCCATGTTGTCACAAGTGGCAAGATCTCCTTCTTTTTTATGGCTGAGTAATGTTCCATGTGTATATATACCATACAGTTTTTTATTAAAATATCATTGATAATGACATGATAATGTACATATAAAACCTTAAAGAATCTACTTCAAAACTATGAGATGTAATATCTGAATTCAGCAAAGTTGCAAGATACAAAATTAATGTGCAGAAATCTGTGGCATTCCTATACACTAACAATGACCTAGCAGAGAGAGAAATTAGAAAACAATTCTATTCAAAGTTGCATCAAAAAGAATAAAATCCCTAGGAATAAACCTAACCAAGGAAGTGAAAGACTTATACTCTGAAAACTACAAGACACTCATGAGAGAAATTAAAGAAGATACCAATAAATGGAAACACATCCTGTGCTCATGGATAGGAAGAATTAATATTGTCACAATGGCCATCCTGCCTAAAGCAATCTACAGATTCAATGCAATTACTACCAAAATACCAACAGCATTTTTCAACAAACTAGAAAAAAATCATTCTAAAATTCATATGGAACCACAAAAGACCCCGAATAGCCAAAGCAATCCTGAGAAGGAAGAATAAAGCTGGGGGATTATGCTCCCCAACTTCAAGCTTTACTACAAAGCCACAGTAATCAAGACAATTTGGTACTGGCACAAGAACAGACCCATAGACCAATGGAACAGACTAGAGAGCCCTGATGTAAACCCAACCATATATGGTCAATTAATATATGATAAAGGAGCCATAGACATACAATGGGGAAATGACAGCCTCTTCAACAGCTGGTGTTGGCAAAACTGGACAGCTACATGCAAGAGAATGAAACTGAATTATTGTTTAACCCCATACACAAAAGTAAACTCAAAATGGATCAAAGACCTGAATGTAAGTCATGAAACCATAAAACTCTTAGAAGATAACATAAGGAGAATATATTTGTATATGACATATCCGACAAGGGTCATCCAAAATATATAAAGAACTTACACGCCTCTACACCCAAAAAGCAAATAATCCGATTAAAAAATGGGAGAGGATATGAAGAGACACTTCTCCAAAGAAGAAATTCGGATGGCCAACAGACACATGAAAAGATGCTCCACATCACTAATTATCAAGGAAATGCAAATTAAAACCACAGTGAGATATCACCTCACACCAGTAAGGATGGCCAGCATCGAAAAGACTAAGAACAACAAATGCTGGCGAGGATGCAGAGAGAGGGGAACCCTCCTACACTGCTGGTGGGAATGTAAGCTAGTTCAACCACTGTGGAAAGCAATATGGAGGTTCCTCAAAAAACTAAAAATAGAAATACCATTTGACCCAGGAATCCCACTCCTTGGAATTTACCCAAAGAATACAACTTCTCAGATTCAAAAAGACATATGCACCCCTATGTTTTTTGCAGCACTTTTTAAAATAGCCAAGATATGGAAGCAACCTAAGTGTCCATCAGTAGATGAATGGATAAAGAAGAAGTGGTACATATACACAATGGAATACTATTCAGCCATAAGAAGGGAAGAAATCCTGCCATTTGCAACAACATGGATGGAGCTAGAGGACATTATGCTCAGTGAAAAAAGCCAGGCAGAGAAAGACAAGTGCCAAATGATTTCCCTCATTTGTGGAGTGTAAAAATGAAGCAAAACTGAAGGAACAAAATAGTAGCAGACTCCGAGACTCCGAGAACGAACTGGTGGTTACCAAAGGGAGGGGTGTGGGAGGGTGGGAGAGGAGGGTGGGAGATGGGGATTGTGGGGTATTATGTTTAGTACACATTGTGTGGGGGATCAAGGGGAAAACAGTGTAGCACAGGGAAGGCAATGCAAACAGTGAATCTGTGTCATCTTACTACACTGATGGACAGTGACTGCATTGAGGTATGAGTGGGGACTTGATAATATGGGTAAATGTAGTAACCACATTGTTTTTCATTGTGAAACCTTCATAAGAGTGTATATGAGTCATACCCTAAAAAAAAAGACATGAACAAACAGTGAGCAATTGCTGGCATATATTAAATACTTTATAAGTGCCACCATTGATTACTGTCCAATTGACTTCTGCCTTTATTTCTGAGAATTAAAGTTTTAGTCGTGAAAAAAATATATCATTGATATACAATCTTATTTTGGTTTCAAATATACAACACAGTGGTTCAACAGTTACCCATATTATTAAATTCTCACCCCCTCTAATGTGGTTGCTATCTATCAAGGTAGTAAGATTGTACAGAATCAATGACTGTATTCTCCATGCTGTACTCCCATCCCTGTGACCAGCTTACATTGTGATTGCAAATTACAGTGCTCCTTTATCCACTTCCCTCCCACCCCCATCATCCACCCCAGTCCCTCCCCCTTGGTGACTACTAGTTACTTCTCAGTGTCTATGAGTCTACTGCTGTTTTGTTCCTTCTGTTTTGCTTTATTTTTTTATATTCCACAAATAAGGGAAATCATATGGTATATGTTTTTCTCCAACTGACTTATTTCACTGAGCATAATGCCCTCTAGATCCATCCATGTTGTTGCAAATGGCAGGATTTCTTTCTTTTCATGGTTGAATAATATTCCACTGTGTATATGTACCACTTCTTCTTTATCCATTCATTTACTGATGGACACTTAGGTTGCTTCTCTATCCTGGCTATTGCAAAAGTGCAATAGGGGTACATATATCTTTTCAAATTAAGGATTTGTTGTTTTGGGGGTAAATTCCTAGGAGTGGGATTCCAGGGTCATATGGTATTTCTATTTTTAGTTTTTTGAGGAACCTCCATATTGCTTTCTACAGCAGTTGCACCAATTAACATTCCCACCAACTGTATAGGAGGGTTTCCATTTCTCTGTATCCTCGCCAGCATTTCTTATTTCTTGTCTTTTGGATAGTGGCCATCGTAAGTTACTCCACATCTTCTTTATTCATTCATCTATTGATGGACACTTTGTTTGCTTCTCTGTTTGGCTATTGAAAAAATGCTGCAGTAAACATAGGTGTACATGTAGCTTTTCAAATTAGTGATTTTGTTTTCTTTGGGTAAAATCTAGAAGTGGAATTGCTAGGTCACGTGTTTGTTTGTTTTTTTTAAGAAACTTCATACTGTTTCCACAGTGGCTGGGGCAATTTACATTCCCACCAACAGTGTGGGGGGGGGGGGGGTTCCCTTTTCTCCACATGCTAGCTAAGGTCCAAGAACTCCTTGTCTTTATAGACTGTGGTCTCCATCATGCTCAGCAACTGGATGAATGTCCACTTAATGCTCCAGTGCTCATTTCTAGTTGTAAGTGCCCATAAAAATACTGTGGGTACTGCCTATTTTTATGCAATTTGTGGAGTCTTCCTGCATCTTGCCTTGTCTACCTTCTTACTTTGGCATTAAAAGAATCTAAAGAATGTGACTCAAACCTCCCTCCTTTGCTCTGCCTTATTCTGCCTTCCTGTAGTTGCCTTCAAACCAACACAAAACACATTTTAAACACAAAGTTTCCTTATAAGAAAGAATATATTTTATGTAACAAATAACTACAAAGCTGACTTTTATTGTATATGCTCTTTGAATGAAATTTAAATGTAATAAATTTTAAGTGGGTAGACAATTATGAAAGTGGTGTGTCAGTAAAATACAGGCTAGCATAGTGAAATGAGATCTGGAATTACTCTAACAGGGAATGTTCAAATACAGATGACAGCTACTTAAATGGATTCATTTAGGTAATTTAAATTACTTGCATATTGTGTATAAAACATTCTATCTTCTTTAATAATCAGCAACAAGGTGAAAGACTAATAGAGTACGCAAGACTGAAAATATTCCATTTCCAATGGATCCTTTGATAAACTTCATCTAAAATTTACATTTTATATTTAGTATTCTTAAAAGTAAACAAGCAGATGGAATTTTTAAATTAGTTTTGTTCTAACAATTCTGATTTGTTTTAAATACCTTTTGCGGAAACTTTTTTCAAGCTGTAATTAAGGATATTTTTTAACAGTTAAATAATAGAAACACTTTAGATTTAGAATCACTTTTCAAGGGCTCAGCAATACCTTTTTAAAAAGTTTCTGCTGAAAAATCAGCTGTATTAGCTATTAACAGTATCACAAATACACAATTTTAATTAACATTGAATTAATTAGCAGTACATAGATTAAAATCCAAGAAAATGTATGCCTATGTGTTTATATGAGGGTATATCAGTAAGTTTCTCAGTGTTTTCATAGTTTTAATTATTTCATAGCTATTTAGCATTTACTCATTTAGACCTTATGAGCACAGAGAGTATCTGAAGAAAGTGTGAGTTATGCTCTGAAAATATCTCAAACATCAGGCCAGTTGTGCATATAAATGTTGATTTAGGGTCAGTGAAAGGTAAAATCTCCAGAGTTAGTATCAATTCTTCTCTTTGTCTTCCCTTCCACACCAATTCATTCAGAGACCCGATAGATTCTACTAAATAAATTATTTCATAATTTATTTCTCCTCTTGAACTCTTATCTAGTTTAACTCAGGCTATAATCTTTTTTTTTTTTTTGACTTTGCTGTCAGTCTCTCCTCACCCTGATTCTTCAGGCTGCTACCAGAATTACCTCTATTGTGTACATTTTGCTTGTTCTTGATATTTAGCATTCACTTTCCCATGTTTAGCCTTTTCAATGAGGGCATCAAATTCCCCTAACTACAGGGTTGTTTTAGGGAGGCGTTTGACCAGTCCTGACGAATCAACCCCCGCCCCCTACCATCCCCTCCCACCCCCCAGCACAGTGATTTGTTCAGGGATAGGACTGTAAACCAAGTTAGTACAATCGGATTGACTCTTGGAATGTGTAGTATAGCTACAGAAGAAACGCTTTCATTCTGCCTAAAGTAGAACTTGGGAGGATGAGGCCTTGGAGTGATTGGTAGGTGGCCTGGCCACTTGAAAGAACCATGAGATTCAGAAGAGAGCCTTGGAAAAATAACAGTTTTCTCTGAGATCAGTACTTGAAAGAATATAGCTCTAACTCCCTGCCAGTTTTCTTGCCACCAGGTGGAGCCTGAGATAAAAGCAGCATGAAGAAACCTGAGATGTCAGCTATTGAGTCCTGGGGGCACAGACTGTATTCCTGGTTCAACCACCTGCTGAAGTTACTCCCATGAGACGAGTCATCTGAGATTTCTGTCCTTTGCAACCAAATGGATGCTAACTGATCCATCTTTAGACTAAGGTGTAAACATCAGGACATTCGAAGCCTTTAGAATGCAGCTTCAATCACTCTTTTTAGTATCACCTCTCTCTGTTCAATAGCTGTACGATCCGCTGCCCAGGCAGGCTGCACTTTTCACCATTTTCGCATTCTTTAAAAATAGATCTTTTCAAAAATAGTGTACTTGGTAAACTACTCATCTTTTGACCAGCTCAAATATTACCTTTTCCAATAACTTTTTTCCTAACTCCCCAAGGAGATGTTATCTACTCTCCTTTGATTCCCAAAGGTCTTTGCTCATATTTCTATTATTATGCTTAAAATTCATCTATTTCTTGTTATTCTTTCCTACTTACAGCCCCAGTATTGCAAAGGTAGCATTTTGTTTGTTTTCATATCTCCACTGCCTAGCTCATTAACTGGAAAACTCAATATGGGCTCTAAAGCTGTGTGATCAATAAGTAAAAAAATGTCCCAAATTGCCACCTGACTTTTGGAGATTTGCCATTGAATGACCTGTTAAATTGCAAATGAGATCCTGAAGAATACAAATTTACCAATAGCCTTTTGGATTTATTTTTAAAATATATCACCTATCTTAGCTGGTTGACTAGAGCCCTGGTCCTCCCCAAACTTCATTTTCAGAATCACCAGGGAAACGAGTTCAAACACCAGGCCTTACTCCCATCATTTGGATTCAGTACATCTGGGTGGGACCCAGATATGTGTATATTTTAAAAGATACCTAGATGGTTCAGATTCTCAGACATGTTGGGGAAATATCATACTGACACATTTAGAAAATGGCACTTCAAAATGGGAAGCTTAGATAATGGAGTAGAGAGGCTCAAGAAAAGCTTAAGACATAAATATATTTGGGGTGGAAAGGGTTGCAGAGATTCAGCAATTGACACTTGGAGGAAAAGTAGGAGCAATGAGAAGCAAGGAGAGAGAGAACAAAATGGAATTGGTATCAAAGACTGACTTTTATTACTTCTTATTTTTCTCCTATGAATTGTTTCTGGTTTTGCTAAGAATAATCTTTTTTCATATAGTTTTCAAATTTTAACATCATTATTCTGTGTTTGAGTTTAGAGAAGTAACTTATTTATAATTTTACATAACTTGATTTCCTATATATCATAAACTAAGGTGATCATCTATTTGATCAACAGACAGAACACTTGAGATTGGTTTTTGTTTTGTTTTTATTACTGCATTTATAAATTGGAAACTCTGTGATACAAAATATCCTGGAGGTTATAGCAATGCTATCAGAGTAGGAAGAAGAAAAGTCACTAAATCTCTAATAATCTGTTGATAGCTTCAGACCTGTGAGCATTTTGTGGATTAGGTTAAATGTGCTAACATTTGGAAGAAACTGGAGGATTAACTTTTAAGCTCATTAGTTCTGCAAATGGCCAAGAAGTAATGCCCGGATGCTAAAGATAGATCAATTTATTTTTCCTGAAGGCTTCAAATACCATGTTTATGATGTCTGCACTTAGCACTTCTCTTCCTTTGATTTTCATTTATGTTTGCCTGGTGATTTGGCCTCCTCCTCAAGATATTTTTGAAATTGCCTGAATACAACTCTGATATAGAAATATTGGCAGAAGCAAACGTGAACTTTCACATCTGTAGTTCCCTACCTTTGAAAGAAATATTAAAATGCTATTCATGGTTGACTTAGTTACTTTTTTGGGGAAAAATAACTATACTTTCCAAATTCATAACATTTTTCATGACTGAGGGTTTGGAGGAATTAAAAGACAGAATTCTAAACAATTGATTTGTACTGTTATTATGAAGGACAGTACACTGTGTGCATGATGACTTATGAAACTCAGGACTGAGAATAAAGGGGCACGTTAAATAAGCTTATATTGAAAAACTACAGGCTTTTAGGGAAATTGATGCTACCTACAAGCTTATTTCCATTTATACTCACAGTTACACCCATTTAAATTAATTTAAATCAATATTTTGTTATAAAAGTGTTAAGGTAATTGAAAAGCATTTAATAAGATTGCTGACACAATACTTTCTGAACACAGGATTTTTGATTTATGATATATATTTATGTAGTAAGTAAACCTCTATATTGCAGATTGAGCCAGTTCTAACCCAGCATTCCCATACCCCAAATATTGTCAGTGGTTTTTTACCTCCAGTGTTATTGAAGTATAATTGATATATAACATTGTGTAAGTTTAAAGTGAATGCATTGATTTGAGATTCATTTATATTATGAAATGATTTGCACAATAAAGTTAACTACTTCCATAACCTCACATAGTTACATTTGTGTATGTGGTGAGAACATTAGGTATTTGCTGTCCTAGCAAATTCCAAGTGTACAGTACAGTGTTGTTAGAGTCACCAGGCTGAATATTAGATCCTCAGAACTTATTCATCTTATAACTTATAAGTTTATAGTCTTTGACCAATATCTCCTCCTTTTCCATACTCCTTAGCCCATGGCAAACACCGATCTACTGTTTGTATGAGTTTAGCCTTTTTAGACTCCCATATAAGTAAGAACATACGGCTTTTGTCATTCTCTCTTACCTATTTCATACTGTCCTCATTTCATACATGTTGCAAATAGCAAGATTTCTTTCTTTTTTATGACTGAGTAATATTCCCCTATATATATCCCACATTTTTAAAATCCATTCAGCCATTCAACACTTAGGTTCTTTCCACGTCTTGGCTATTGTGAATAATACTGCAGTGAACATGGAGGTACATATCTCTCTTTGAGATAGTATTTAATTTCTTTTGGATACATACCCAGACATGGAATTGCTAGATCATATAATAGTACTATATTCAATTTTTTGAGGAATCTCCAGGCTTTTTTCCATAATGGCTATACCAATTTACATTCCATCCATAGTACACAAGTATTCCCTTTACTGCACACACTTGCCAATACTTGCTATCTTTGGTCTCTTTGACACTAGCCATTCAATAGGTGTGATATGATATTGCACTGTGGTTTGATTCGCATTTCCCTGATGATTAGTGATGTCAAGCACCTTTACATGTACCTCTTGGCCATTTGTATGTCTTCTTTGGAAAAATATCTATTCAGATAATTTGCCCATTTATTAATTGATTATTTGTGTGTGTGCGTGTGTTGCTATTGAGTTGTAAGAGTTTTTCATCTACTTTGGATATTAACCCTTTATCAGATAGTTTGTAAATATCTTTGTGGCATCAGTTGTAATAACTCTTTAATTTATAATTTTATTTATTTGAACTGTCTCTGTTTTTTCTTAGTCTGGCAAAGGTTTTGTCAGTTTTGTTTATCTTTTCAAAAAAACCAAGACTTTGTTTCATTGGTTTTTTTTCCTCTTATTCCCTTTCTAGTGACTCTTTTCCATTTATTTTGCTCAGATCTTTATTATTTCCTCCCTTCTGCTATCATTGGGTTTAGTTTCTTCTTCTTTTTCCAGTTCCTCGAGATGTAAAAATAGGTAGTTTCAGATCTTTCTTTTTTCTTAATGTAGTCACTCATCACTATAAAATTCCTTCTAAAAACTGCTTTTGCTGTATCCCATGTTTTGGTATGTTATATTTCCATTTTTACATGTCTCAATATACTTTCTGATTTACTTTTTAATTTCTTCTTCGATCCATTGATTGTGCAGGAGTATGTTGTTTAATTTTCATGCATTGTGAAGTTTCTAATTTTTCTCCTGCTCTTGACTTCCAGCTTCATACCACTGTGCTCAGAAAAGATACTTGATAAGAAGTCAATCTTAAATTTGTTAAAATTTTGTTTGCAGCACAACATATGCTCTATCCTGGAGAATGATCCATGTGCACTTGAGAAGAAGGTCCATTCTGGTCCTGTTGAATGGAATGTTCTGTATTTGTCTACTAGGTCCATTAGGTCTATATTGTTATTCAAGTCTACTGTTTCCTTATTGGTTCTCTGCATGGATGACCCACACAATGTGAACAGTGGGATAATAGGTTCCCCTACTATTGTTTTATTGATGATTATTTCTCCCTTCAGTTGTTAGTATTTCCTTTCAGTGAAGATGTTGCTGGGTCTGCAGTGGGTCAGCTGTTGGCAAGCTTATTATTTTAGGCATGTATGAATCCTCTGGTCCTTTGGTGAAAGGGACTGCCTCTAGGTCCTTGCTCACTAAGATGGCACCGGTCAGGGTCTGCTGTTGGGTCCTTGGAAAAAGGGTCTGCTGTGTAGTGCACAGACATGTGAAGCTCCTGCCGGGTACCTGAAAGGCCCCCTGAAGGTCACCAGAGTGTCCCTGGCCAGTACTGGATTTGGACCATGGCTAAGAAGGGCTGGAACTCAGTCCCAGGGCCACGTTAGGTCCAAAGCCAGGGTTGAGGTCTATAAACCTTGCTCTGGAAGCTAAGATGGGGTTGTTTCCCACTGCATCCCCAGACAGGCAGGACTGCTCCCTGACCGGGGCTAGAAGGGGCTGGAGCCTTTCAGGATCGGCACTAAGACTGAGGTTGGCCCACTTACCTCCAGGGGAACCAGTGAATGTGTGTCTTTGTGGATCTCTGGGTGAGTTGAACTGCTCACGGGCCACAGCTGGGAGAGGTTGTAGCCAACACAGGTCTGTTTTAGGATCTGCTGTTGGACGGAGGTTGGCTGGCCTGCCTCTGGGGACATGACAAGCATATTTCCCAGCATGACCCTGGGCCAGCAGGGACTGTTCATGACCTGGGACTGGGAGAGGCTGCAGCCTAGTGTAAGTCCCTTTGGGATCTCTAGCAGCCCAGAAGCGAATGTCTCCCACCGGGTCCCTGTGTCAGCAGAACTGCTCCTGGACTGTGGCTATTTAGTATAACTTTCAACCATATTATTTATTCCTAAACCATAGCACATTGATGGACTAAATGTAGCTTCAATGAAATAGTATTTGACTCTAATGGTTGTAAGTTTTACTTGAGAACCACTACCAAAATGAGATAGTGAATTCTCTCTCTCCCTACATATTTATTTTTTATTTATTATTTCTTCCTACACATTTACCACACTATGCCCAGGCCTATATAATCCAGTTTAGAGAGAGCATACATCTTTATATTCTAGTTAAACAGATGACATTTTTAGTTAAGTGGATGAATAAGTGAGTGCACAAATGCATGAATGGAATGAAGGTTACACAACAAGGACAGAAATATTGCTGGACACTCTTTTATGACAGTCAATAAAAGGACTACAGTACTGATCACTGGAGCTCTCAAATTGCTCTTTTGGTAAAGGAAAAAGTTAACCCTGGTACTGAAAGATGTTTCCCTTAAAATCTCCCTTTGATATTGAGCCTACCTGGCCCACATGATGAACTTAAATTTATTGAATCTAAAACAGTATGTGTTAAATCATGAAAACACTGGGTTCCAGAGAAGATAAAAAATTATTTTAGAATGGAAATCAGGTTATTTGAGAGATTGAGAGAATGAAAGAGAAGCTGCTTCAGTTGAGCAAAGGCCTTTGGAAGAGTACATTGAGAGAAGATGTAAGTTCACTCCTGACCAGCCTGGGGGTTGGAGTACCAACTCTTACACAGTTGAAAATCGGTATAACTTTTGGTTCCCCTAAAACCTAACTACTAATAACCTACTGTTGACCAGAAGCCTCACCAATTAAATAAAGTCGATTAACACATATTTTGTATATGTATTATTTATTCTATCCTTACAATAAATTACATAAAATGTTTTTTCAAGTTGTCACAGATCTCTAAAAAATTTTCCAATATCGCTATTGAAAAAAATCTGCATATAAGTGGACTGGTGGGTGTAGTGCAAACCCCTGTTGTTCACAGGTCAGCTGGGTATACAATTAGGTCCATGACACCTCTATGACCATAACAGCAGTTATGTCTGGATCTCAGATGGCTTTATTTTCTTCCCTTTTGTTTTCATATTTAATTAGTTTTTTACTTTTTGCTCTTGCAATCAGTGATAAATAAAATGGAAACAAATTTTTGAATAAAAAATACCTGTTGTTTAGTAAATAGTTTAAAATAAAGTCCTGATGGTCAACAAATCCTGCTCTATATTTAGAAGACTCTTTTAATTTTAACTACAGAAATGACAATAGGCATAGGAGGGGAAAACAAAACACAACATCATTTGGCACATTCCACCTGAAATATAATTGAGTACCCTTTACTCTTTATATAAATTAAATATAAATGAGTAAAGTAAACCATTTCTCATTTAGTTATGACTCTAGAAAATAAAGGTTTAGGGCAACATTTCCTAATAAACTGTGCTCAATCCAAAATTTGCTAGGCATTACTTAACACATGGTTGTTTTAATCAAATGAGTTTAGGAAATGAAGTTAAGATTAAAGAGGCTTATTTTACAGCTAGGTTTTAGAGCCATTTCATGTAATAATGTGCCATGTGATTCTCCAGGGAGAGACACAATGTGTAATGTTTCTTAAACTTTCACCAAGAATTCCCACTAATACTCGACATAATACAGTTTGGGGAAAATATGGGAGATCTGCTGGTATGTTCTAGCAGGACATAAATACTCTGCAAGGGTTGGTTATTGCTCATTGTGCTTTCACATTGTTTTGGTTCACTTTTAAAAATTAATTTCTATCCACAAACACAAAATTATCTTCCAGTTGCTTTCTTTTTATTTTTGAAAGATTGAACTAATATATCTTCTTTACAGATAAATTGTTTTGAATTATATTCCTTTACAATAAGAGATTTAGAGCATTTATTTATTTTTTTATATTATAAATTTTTTTAGGCATACAAAAAGGCAAACAGAATAATATAATGAATACTTGTGTAAGTACCAGCTTTAAGAAATAAGACATTCAAATAAAATTGTCTTACTCCTCATCCACTACCTGCAAGAGATGGCATCTCTTGAATTTCAAAACTTCAAATACGGGTCTTTTATTTTTACTACACGAATGTTTTTTTGTGAAAGGCAGGATGCTGCATGTGTCCCTCTGTATTCCCATTTCCTCCCACAGCTGTGTGCCTGTGAGTTCTTCTAGGTAACTGCTTCCAAGGCTACTATGATAAAAAACTTGGGGTGGGTAGCAAACCCAGACTTCCTGATGTGGGTGCCTTGTATTGATAAAGACTCAGTGTATGGCCTGGTGTGTGGTTAATTATCATAAACATCCCACTGGCTCTTGAAACATGTTTATTCTCCAATTTTTGAATGCTGCTCTCTATATGTGCATGACATGTGGGCATATGAATTTATCCTACTGGTTCAACAGAAACTCACACATTCATCTTGTTTGTTCTATCAACTCCTAAGAAAGATATTTGAAAAATTTCTATACCCAAGTACATACAATCTCCTCTCTTTAGCTTAATTTTGATTTATTCTTGTAATTCTATCATTTTTTGCTTTATGTCCTTTTCATTCTGTTACTAGGTGCTAAGTAACTTAGAATTTATTATGTCTTCCTGGTGAGTTAAACTAGTTACTACATTGTGTCCCACTTTAGCAATGTCTTTTTTTTTAACCGTTTAAGTCTATTTTGTTTGATGGTAATATAGTGATACCTAATTTTCACAAAGTTTGATTTTTAATATATTTCTCGGTCCTTATGTTTAAATGTATCTTTTTAAACAATACAGGTTCAACATTTTAACACAATCTGGAAATACCAATTCTTTACATGATAAATTGAGTTACTTTATATGTTTTGCATTTTGAATATTACCTCTAGCCAACGATATTATCTGGCTTTTTCTTCTTTTAAAATATTAGAGTACCTTCTTTTGGAGTGTTTGAGATATTTTTACATTATATATTTTCCTATACTGGTTTCGAAGTTATATCTCAATTCTCTGCTTTAATAGTCATCATTAAACATTTAGCATTCATATTTAATAAAATGTAAACCTGAACAATACATTTATGCTGCTTTTGAACAATTCAGTGTGCTTTGACTCCCATTACTTCCTTCCAATTTAAATAGTCTTGTTTTTTGATATTTTAGTTCCACAGAACAATCTTGGTTTTTACTTCATTATTAATGCTATCATATTATGTAGTTATCATTTGCTTAGATTCACCTACACATTTATGATTTGCTTTGATCACCATTCTTCCATCTCACTTTTTCCTTTCTGATTTAGTTTCCTTCCAAAAGTTCTTTATTGTAGGTTGATTGGTGGTAAATACCCAGTATTTTTGGGTGTTAGAGGCATGTGAGTTCCTTAAATATTTTGGATGTTAACCCCTTGTCAGATATGTCATTTACAAATATATTCTCCCATACTGTAGGATGCCTTTTTGTTCTGTTGATGGTGTCCTTTGCCATACAGAAACTTTTTAGTTTGATGTAGTCCCATGTGTTCATTTTTGCTTTTGTTTCCCTTGCTCAAGGAGATGTGTTCAGGAAAAAGTTGTTCATGCTTACATTCAGGAGATTTTTGCCTATGTTGTCTTCTAAGAGTTTTATGGTTTCATGACTTACATTCAGGTCTTTGATATATTTTGAGTTTACTTTTGTGTATAGTGTTAAACAATAATTCAGTTTCATTCTCTTACATTTGGCTGTCCAATTTTGCCAACACCAGTTGTTAAAGAGGCTGTCATTTCCCCATTGTATGTCCATGGCTCTTTTATCATATATTAATTTACCATATATGGTTGGGTTTATATCAGGGCTTTCTAGTCTGTTCCATTGGTCTATGGTTCTGTTCTTGTGCCAGTACCAAATTGTCTTGATTACTATGGCTTTATTATAGAGCTTGAAGTTGGGGAGCATAATACCCCCCACTCTGCTTTATTCTTCCTTCTCAGGATTGCTTTGGCTATTCAGAGTCTTTTGAGGTTCCATATGAATTTTAGAACAATTTGCTGTAACAAATTTTAGAAAGCTGTTGGTGTTTTGATAGGAATTGCATTGAATCTGTAGATTGCTTTAGGCAGGATGGCCATTTTGATATTAATTCTTCCTATCCATGAGCATGGGATGTGTTTCCATTTATTGGTATCTTCTTTAATTTCTCTCATGAGTGTCTTCTGGTTTTCAGAGTAGGTCTTTCACTTCCTTGGTTAGGTTTATTCCTAGGTATTATATTCTTTTGTATGCAATTGTAGAATGAAATTGCTTTCCTGATTTCTCTTTGTGCTAGTTCATCGTTAGTGTATAGGAATGTCACAGATTTCTGTGTACTAATTTTGTATACTGCAACTTTGCTGAATTCAGATATTAGATCTAGTAGTTTTTGGAATGGATTCTTTAGGGTGTTATATGTACAATATCATGCCATCTGCAAACAGGGACAGTTTGACTTCTTCCTTGCCAATCTGGATGCCTTTTATTTCTTTGTGTTGTCTGATTGCCATGGCTAGGAACTCCAGTACTATGTTGAATAGAAGTGGGGAGAGTGAGCATTCTTGCCTTGTTCCCGATCTTAAAGGAAAAGCTTGCAGCTTCTCACTGTTAAGTATAATGTTGGCTGTGGGTTTTTCATATATGGCCTTTATTATGTTGAGGTACTTGCCCTCTATACCCATTTTGTTGAGACTTTTTATCATGAATGGATGTTGAATTTTGTCAAATGCTTTTTCAGCATCTATGGAGATGTTCATGTGGTTTTTGTGCTTCTTTTTGTTTATGTGATGTATGATGTTGATGAATTTTCGAATGTTGTACCATCCTGGCATCCCTAGAATAAATCCTACTTGATCATGATGGATGAACTTTTTGATATATTTTTGAATTCAGTTTGCTAATATTTTGTTGAGTATTTTTGCATGTATGTTCACCAGAGATATTGGTCTGTAATTTTTTTTTGTGGTGTCTTTGCTGGTTTTGGTATTAGAGTGATGCTGGCCTCGTAGAATGAGTTTGGAAGTATTCCCTCTTCTACTCTTTGGAAAACTTTAAGGAGGATGGGTATTAGTTCTTCACTAAGTGTTTGATAAAATTCAGCAGTGAAGCTATCTGCTCCAGGGGTTTTGTTCTTAGGTAGTTTTTGATTACCAGTTCAATTTCATTGCTGGTAATTGGTCTGTTCAGATTTTCTGTTTCTTTCTGGGTCAGCCTTAGAAGTTTGTATTTTTCTAGAAAGTCCATTTCTTCTAGGTTATCCAGTTTGTTGGCATATAATTTTCATAGTATTCCCTCATAATTCTTTGTATTTCTGTGGTGTCTGTAGTGATTTTTCCTTTCTCACTTCTGATTGTTTATGTGTGTATACTCTCTTTTTTTCTTGTTAAGTCTGGCTAGGGGTTTATTTATTTTGTTTATTTTCTCAAAGAACTAGCTCTAGCTCTCATTGATTCTTTCAATTATTTTATTCTTCTCGATTTTATTTATTTCTGCTCTAATCTTTATTATGTCCCTCCTTCTACTGACTTTGGGCGTTATTTCATTAATTGTGAATTTAGAGTGTTCATATGGGTTTGTTCTTCTTTCCTGAGGTAGGCCTGCATTGCAACATACTTTCCTCCTAGCACAGTGTTCACTGCATCCCACAGATTTTGAGGTGTTGGATTATTGTTGTAATTTGTCTCCATATACTGCTTGATCTCTGTCTTTATTTGGTTATTGATCCATTGGTTATTTAGGAATATGTTGTGAAGCCTCCATGTGTTTGTGGGATTTTTCATTTTCTTTGCGTAATTTATTTGTAGTTTCATACCTCTGTGCTCTGAGAAACTGGTTGGTACAATTTCAATGTTTTTGAATTTACCGAGGCTCTTTTTGTGGCCTAGTATATGATCTATTCTTGAAAATGTTCCATGTGTACTTGAGAAGAATGTGTATTTTTCTGCTTTTGGGTGTTGAGTTCTGTAGATGTCCATTAGGTCCATCTGTTCTAATGTGTTGTTCAGTGCCTCTGTCTCCTTACTTATTTTCTGTTTGGTTGATCTGTCCTTTGGAGTGAGTGGAGTGTGAAGTCTCCTAGAATGAATCCATTGCATTCTATTTCCCCTTTTAATTCTGTTAGTATTTGTTTCACATGTGTAGGTGCTCCTGTTTTGGGCACATAGATATTTATAATGGTTATATCTTCTTGTTGGATTAACCCCTTTTTTCTCCCTAGTAGTTGCATTAAATATCTTTTTCCATCCCTTCACTTTTAGTCTGTGTACGTCTTAGGGTTTAAAGTGAGTCTCTTGTAGGCAACGTATAGATGGGTCTTGTTTTTTATCCAGTCAGTGACTTTATGTCTTTTCATTGGTGCATTCAGTCCATTTACGTTTAGGGTGATTATTGATACGTATGTACTTATTGCCATTGCAGGCTTTAGATTGTGGTTACCAAAGGTTTAAGGTTAACTTCCTTACTATCTAAGAGTCTAACTTAACTCACTTAATACATTATTACAAACACAGTCTAAAGGTTCTTTTGATCTGCCCCTTTTTCTTTTTCCTAAATTAACTGTTCTAGTTTCTATTCTGTGGTTTTATAACCTCTGATGACAGCTATTAAGCCTTAGGAACACTTCCATCTATTGCAGTTTCTCCAAAATACACTGTAGAGACAAGTTTGTGGGAGGTAAATTCTCTAAGCTTTTGCCTATCTGGAAATTGTTTAATCCCTCCTTCAAATTTAAATGATAATATTGCCAGATAAAGTATTCTTAGTTTGAGGCCCTTCTGCTTCATTGCATTAAATACATCATGCCACTCCCTTCTGACCTTTAAGGTTTCTGCTGAGAAGTCTGATGATAGTCTGATGTGCTTTCCTTTGTATGTAATCTTATTTCTCTCTCTGGCTGCTTTTAATAGTCTGTCCTTATCCTTGATCTTTGCCATTTTAATTACTATATGTCTTGGCATTATCTTCCTTGTGTCCCTTGTGTTGGGAGATCTGTGAACCTCCATATCCTGAGAGACTATCTCCTTCCCCAGATTGGGGAAGTTTTCAGCAATTTCCTACTGAAAAACACTTTGTATATCTCTCTCTCTGTCTTCTTCTTCTGGTACCCCTATAATTTGAATATTGTTCCATTCAGGTTGGTCACACAATTCTCTCAATATTCTTTCATTCTTAGAGGTCCTTTTACCTCTCTGTGCCTCAGCTTCCTTGTATTCCTCTTCTCTAATTTCTATTTCATTTATCATCTCCTTCATTCTATCTAATCTGCTTTTAATACCCTCCATTGTGCTCTTCAATGATTGGATCTCCGACCGTAAATCATTCCTGAGTTCTTGAATATTTTTCTGTACCTCTATGAGCATGTTAATGATTTTTATTTTGAAATCCCTTTCAGGACAATTCATGAGGTTGATTTCATTTGAATCTTTCTCAGGGGTTGTATTCATAATTTTACTTTGAACCAGGTATCTTTGGTTTTTCATATTAGTATATGGCGCCTCTAGTGCCCATAAATTCTATTCTCTGGAGCTGCTCAGTTCCTGAAGCAAAGTCGCAGGTTGCAGGGTAGCGGTATTGGTGGCCAATGGGAGGAAAGAGCTGTTTGCTGCTTCCCTGCTGCTATGCCTGCCTCCCCTGCCAGAACCAGTAGGCTGAGCACACAGGTGTAAGCCTCTATGCTTTGCATTTGGTAGTTACTGTAGATGGGGCTTCCCTCTGGCTGGCTAATGCCATGGTAGGGTTTGCCTGTTTCTGAGCCAGGTGTGGCTGGCCTGGAGAAATTCATAATAGGCTGCATATCATGGAGGGGGTCCTTCAAGCCGTGTAGCCAACCAGGGAGCTGGAGTGCCTGAAGATTGAAATAGTTCCCAACCTTCTGGGAAGAGTGCACCCGGACAATTTGTCTACCTGTCCTTTCTCCTGAGCAGTAAGCTCTGTGCAATCCTTGCTCCTTTAGCAGCCCTCTTGCTGTTAGGAAGTCTCTCAGGCTTCCCACCTTTATTTTGTTGCAGAGCAGCCAGATATGGATCTGTGTGTTCCACAAGTGGCTGGAATCTCAGTCTCTCCAGGAATCTGCCTGTCTTAGCTTTCCAACCCCCTAATCACGCGATTACCATGAAAACACCATGAAATGTAGGTTTGTGCTCTCAGAGAAGATCTCCTGAGTTAGGTGTTCAGCAGCCCCAGGCCTCCACTCCCTCCCTGCTCCTTTTGTCTTCCTCCCACCATTGACTTGGGGTGGGGGACTGCTTTGGCATGTTGGCCTGTTCCGTGAGGTTTATTCTTTTCTCTAGGTGTACGCAGTTTAGCACAGCCCTCTTTCCAGTTGCTCTTTCAGGATTACTTGTATTAATTATATTTTTGTATTATATGCGGTTTTAGGAGGAAGCCTCTGTCTCACCTCTCATGCCGCCATCTTTAATCTCCCAGGTCCTGGCTTCTGTTCTTTCTGTTGGAAGTCTCCTTTAGTCTATTTGTTGTTTGGCTGATGTGTCTAGATATTGGCAGAAAATTAACCACTGGGCCCCTGAGGCATCTTGCCATCAGGAGCTACACCTTAATGTCCAATCCTCTGTCTGAAGACACCTGCAGGCTAAAATGACCCCTGAGCCTTTTAAAAGAAGTGGATATGTAACGGAGGTTTGGAAGCCATAGAAAAGATTTGACTGAGCTTCACTATGTGCACTATATAGAGACCTTAAGTATTCACGTTCTGAGTCACTGGGGCATGTTAGCCTCTGTGTAGGTGGAGAACCCACTAATGCCACAGTTTCTCATGACCGCTAAGCTGGGGGAAGAGTATATACCTAAATTAATAACCAAAGATAAATCGAGCATAGATTCCTCAGAATTCCTCCTGTTGTTTTCAAAACAACGTGAGTGAAGTGGGAGAAGAGTATGGAGAAGCCCTGGGGTGTCTCTCAGTGTTCGTCTCCCTCCTGAGTGTCCTTTATGATCTCTGCTCTCAGGTGGCTAAATGAGGTTTTTCTGTCCTTTCCCAATAACTCCTATACTATCCAGGGAACCCATATAGTTTCCAAAAAGTCTGTATATTGCCTAAAATATATAAGTGCTATTTTTACCACCGAAACTACACGTAAGCCTAGGGTAACACTACCATATAGAGAAGCGTCTTCTCCTGGGAGAGCATCTGGACACCGGAGTGAGTCTCCACAAACCGGCACACTTTATGTCAGAATCAGACCATTTCCTACTGCTCTCATTAGTCTCATTTATCTCTCCCCTCAGGAAGTGGTACCTCTGGCCCAACTTGTTTTCCACCAATGACACCATCCTAACAAGGCTTTCATCCCTGGCGCTCCAGTCTCTTACTTGACTTTCTTGTTCCCTCACTGGTGTGAAAGACATCAGCTTTACGTTTCTGGATGGGGCCTCCCGCTGTCCGCCGTGTTCCCTGGGTGTGGCTCCTCTGTAGCTTGAGCCTTTGTCTGTGCTGAGCAACTATTTTTTTCCTGTTACATGGATCCGATTTTATCATTTATCCACACGTCTCTTCCTCACCTCATATCATTTTCACCCGTCCAGTCATAACTTTCCAATCTCTGTGAGCTCATTTTTAAAAATTGTTTGCCTTTGTTTGTTTATTAGATTGGGGAGAGGGAATAAAGAATGATTCAATCATATCTATACTCAAGATCATTTTTTGTTTGTTTTCCATGATGCTTAACATTTGTATCACTGTTATGTGAAGCACATAAGTCTTTAAGTATTTTTTCAGTAGTTTAAATAAACAGTATCATTCTCTGAGTGAAAGAATTCTTTAACATGGAGCTGTATGAAGTGATATTGAAAAATGGCCTGTCAGCTCTCTGAGTAGGGCAAAGGGTTGAGAGTTTTATCACAGACATCAAGGGGAGGAATGGAACTTAAGGTTAAAGTGAAATCAGTGTCAAAGTCGACAAAACCACTTGACTCAATGGGGCCATTTTAGAGGGACCTGCATTGATAAATAAAGTAGATATTGATGTCGATTTAAAAGATCTGAAATGGAATGCTTTGGGAATTAAAACTACATCTTGAAGTATTTGTTTTCTCTTTCACCAGCTGATGAACCCCCAACTGGAATCCTGTGGTCCATGTGCAAAGCAAAAATGGAATTCCATGAATGATGCCCCATGCTCTTGACTCTGGAACCATTGTCACCCACCCCCGTCTTTTATCTCTCCATCCCAGACAAAATATTCATGCTGTTAGATGTGCCATACCAAATTACTGGGAAGAAATATGCAGAGGGTCCAGCTCCATACATCCAAAATGGTAGCACTAAAATTGCACATTGAATGTGTTGTTCAGATGAAAAACATTACATTCCCATTGATTTTTACCATAGTTTATGCTGTCTGGAAATTATAGGCTGGCATTTCAAAGTAACATTTTAGAGGAGGAAAATGGATATTTTAGAAGAATATTTCTTCTGGCATACACTGTGTCAGAATGGATTTTTTTATAAATGGTGAAAATCCCTATGTGGCTAGAGTTTACCTTTGAAGGCAGAAGAAAGGAATGGAAAATATTATGTGACTTAAATACATCTTTCTGTATCTTAACTCTGGATTGTTTCTTTATAAAAATAACCTTAGAAAGGTTGGTTTTACTGCTACTGAAAACTGACTGAAGATGGGAAGCAGTTTCAGTAAGAAAGGCAGCGAGTAAACAAAGTGAATGCCATGAATCCTGAAGAAAGCACGGCACTTTCTCTTCAGGGTTCAGGATCCATGAACCGACGTTCCACTTTGTTAAATTACATGGATGCCAGAGACTTTTTAGGACTCTGTTGTACATAGAGGTCAAAGTGATATGTGTTTTATCAAAATGAATTATAATTGTTCAGCTCTAGAATGGTGAATAACGGCAATATAACAGAGTAGCTGAAAGAGTGTGGGCTTTGCAGTCAGACTGAAACGGGCTTCAGTTCCCAACTCTGGCATTTACTAGTTAAGTGGGAGCAATCTAAGTAATATAAGTCTTATTTCTCACATCTGTCTGTGTCACAGGGTAATTGTTTATTATATAAAGAGTGAGAAGTAAATAATTATCTAAATTTAAAAAAATGGAAGAACTCAGCACAATGTCTGGCACGCATATCCTAAGTTCTCAGTATAAGCTACTTCTTTTTTTGTTTATTATTATTATAAGATGAAAGGATTTTCAAAGAAGGAATAGCCAAATTCTGGTTTAAAACTTTTCCAATGTTTTATAGCAAATTACAGAAGCCCACTTGGGTCGTATGCCCCCAAACCCCAGTGGATGCCTGGAACTGCTGATATCAACATACACCATGTTTCCTTCCTATACGCACATACCTAGATAAAGTTTAATTCATAAATTGGGCACAGTAAGATATTAACAACAATACGAAGAAAACAGAACGATTATAGTAATAGACTGTAATAAAAGTTATGTGAATGTGGTCTCTCTCTCAAAATATCTGATAGTACTGCGCTCACCCCTCTGGTGATGATGTGAGATGGTAAAATGCCTGACTGATGAGATGAAGGGAGGTGAATGATGGAGGCCCTGTGATTCAGGCTACTTCTGGCCTTCTGACCGTGCCCTGGATGGAGGATCGTCTGTTTCCAGAGCAAGGTTGACTGCCGGGACCTAAAACCAGGTGAAGGAAACCATGGATAAGAGGGGAGTACTGTGCCATTATTAGTAACTTCATAGATGAAAGTCAACATAAAATCTAAGGAACTGTGGCAAAATGATTTTTTAAACTTTTTAATATTATCTCAACTCTGCTTTATCCACCTCTCTGATTATTCATAAGCTTTGAACACTTCTTCCTAAAGTAAGTACTTGTCAGTCCTCTTAATGGCCTCCAAGGAGAGAAATGTCAAAAAATTCATTTGAAGCCTGTTTTGGTGTTGAAGCCTGCTGAGCCTGTGTCTCTACAATTTGACATTCAGTGGAAGCAATAAATGGTGATCATATCATCAAGAAATCAGACCTGCCCCTCAAAACATTCCAGTGACCCATTTCTTTTATATCCCTATGCGAAGAGATGTAGCGGTGTGTGTGTCTGTATGGGTAGGACATTCCATGTGCCGAGTCTGACTCTACAGTGGTATGAAGTGGACCCTTCTCATGGAGTAGCCGTGTGTTTGTAGAATTGTACTAACTTAACCATTTATTCAAACAACACATGCATTTGCTCTATATGCCATACATCCAGCATATCTAGTACTTTTTCTTATTTTTTTTGCATATGAATATGGGGAGACTTATCTGAAAGGCGTATCTTTAATTGGATAAAAAGTTCTATCATTCTAGATTTTTCACGTAATCCTAAATTGGTCAGGACTCTTGATTACAAGCATGGAAAATCAGTATCAACAAGATTAAGAATAGAGGAAATTTATTCTAAGAAATTATAGGACAGAGATACCTCACGAGCCAAGGGCAGGAAAGCACTCCAGCCTCAGAAAGAGGGATTGCCATCAAGAATCAGCAAACCTTTAGAAATCTTGTAGCTTATCTCTGTACACTGTATTATTTCACCTTTAAAGGTGGACTACTTTTACTTCTGAGCCTCTGTGGTTTGTGGAGAGTGGCTGGCTTACATCTGCTTGTGCATGCTTAAAAGATGCAATAAATAAACTTTGAACTAGAATTTCTTATTTTTTCAATTCTAGATTCTCAGGGGAGAGAAATGCAGGAAAGAGAAGCTTGGGACAAGTACACAAAAAGAGTTCAATAAATCTGGGTCATAGAAGTGAGGTTCTGTACTATACACATGATTCCCTACTTGCTTTCCCTCACTTTTTCTGAGGAGTTAAAGGGTCATAATGAGTTAGGCTGATATCATAAAGAAGACTTCATATCCCCAAGTCTAAAGAAGAGCTCTGTGCCTCAGAACATTGAAAGAGGTGCAATATTCATTTCACGTCCACTCGGACCTCCACTTAGACAAAATTTTTTCACTTCATCTATGCCTTAATCTGTTGTCAGTGTTGTTTCCTTCTGGAAAGTCTGTTTTTTTAATGTGAAGCATTCCAAACTTAACTATGGCTACTTTGAATCATATGTTTGTATTCTGTTGGTAGTATATTTATACCTAAATAGGCTGCTATTCATAATTTTAGTAAGATATTATTCGTTCTAATATCTACAACGTGCATAAGTACTACAACATGCTCAGCTTTAAGAATATTATTCAGTATGTTGTCCTGAGTACATATACTCCCCTATAATTCACTAGGTGGTATCTTTTAAACATATCAAACAACGGCCAAGATATATTAAAGAGCATTGTGTGTGTGTGTGCGTATGTGGGAGATAAATGTGGCATGGTGGTTTGTGGGAGCTGTGAAACATGGAAGAAACTTGGTCTCTTTATTCAAATATGTATGTATACTGCTGACAAAAATAGGGGAAAATAGAACCTGTACCACATCTCTTGGGACCTTGAGGATCTTGCTTAGGTTTTAAAACACACAAGAATCAACTGAAATGAGCATAATCGTCTATTGCAATGTCATCTGAGCACAGTTTTACAAGTCTGAGGTTTTCATGCCTAGTCTTCTATTAATTTGCTCAGCATACTCTTTTCCTAGATTATGAAAAGGTTCCTGCTGTCTACTTCAATCAGCTCCCTATTCAACAGGAGCTGGCAGTCAACACACAGCTTGAACTAGTGAGACTCTCAAGAGGACTCTTAAGGACATCTGTTACTAATCTCCATTCCCTCAGTTTCCCAAAGATTCACTGTCCCCTCCCGTCCCCACCTCACTCGTAGCAAATGAAGCTGCTCACAACTTTCCTTCTCTGACATGCGCTGCATCATCTTCAGTCTGTTTTTCCTCTGATCACTTCCTACCCCTGCTGAGACATTATGCCGTCGGATAATCTATCCTCCAATCTTTCTTCCTTTTGTCTAATAACATGCATAAACCCATCTGTTCTAAAAGACATTCACACTCGATCCCTTAAATTACTACTCTTTTTTTCCTCCCTTCTCCACCAGACGTCGTAACATCAACATCTACAGTTACTGCCCCCAGTTCCTGACCACACACATTTTAACTGAGCCCTCCGGAGCCAGCCTCTACACACACTACTCTCTTTGTTTTCACCAGCGGACCAATATTGTAATTTTCCAAAGCTTAGGGCATATAATAAGATGCCTGACAAGTTTACAAGAATATGGTTTTAGAAAAAAAAAATTTCTGTCAAGGTGATTTTAAAATGTGTTTGAAATAAACTTATTTTACTAATTTATTTACAATATATGTGAAATAAAACCCAATGATATAAAATTTCTGCCTAAACTGTAATAAACTATAGTAAACAGTTACAAATAAAAACAACTTAGAAAAATATAATGGAAGCAATAAATAATGTTACTTGAGACAGTTATAATAAATGAATTGAAAGAAATCTGGGAAAATTAATAATCTCCCACTACATCCCTGGAATGCTTTTGGTGCCCCCAGTGGCTCCTCCCCAACCTGCTCGTGAATTTGACTTTAGCCACTAACTATCTCTCCCACCTTCTTGATAAATTGCCAAACTCATGGCTATTAAAAATAGGAACAGCTCTTCCCTTCCCTCTTCTGAGAGCCAGTTTTGACCAAATATTCCTGAAACTAGCTGAATTTCAGATGACTTCCTTGTTAGAAACTTATAAATTCTGTCTTTCTTCCTGAAGACAGTCCCTGAGCTTCTGAATAAAGGCTTATAATTAATGGCAATCTGTTTTATTTTTTCCCCCCACAAAATGCAGTGTATTTTATAATATGACCTACAGAATGGTAGCAGAGAAAGAGCAGAAGTCCTGGGAACCCCAGTATTAAAAAGCCAGGTAGAGTGGGAGAAACCTGGACAGGACAATCAGGAGGGGGAGGAAAACCAAGGAAAAGTGGTGCCCTGAATGTTTGCAGAGGGAGGGGCTTCAGAAAGGAGCCAGTGGTTAAAATGCTCCAGAAGAATCAAGTAGGGGGGGAATAAAGAAGTATCCATTCTGATTTTTATTTTCCTAAATATGTACATGTACTGATGCATCCAAATCCACGATAATGTTGTGAGTGGCCAGATTGGTTTTCACCTAGTCTTGGAATCATAAAATGCTAAAGATCCACAGGAAATCTCTTTCTCAACAACCATGGATTTCACTCAGTGGGAATAGAAACTGTTTCCAAATTTACAGTCTACAACCTGAAGCCTCAGGCTTAATATAGCAGTTACTCTAGGGGTTCAGATCCATCCATTTACTTAAAGGTAATTATATCTACACCATCTTATAATATACATATTACTATTTTTAAAATTTTCTACATGTCACTGTGATTAATAAAGTATACATTCCTAGTAATGTATTATTATATACTTTCTTAACCAAAATAAAAATACAGTATTATATGAGAGGGTACATACAATATGTAACCTTAAATAGGCTTGTGTAATTTGTTTTTTAAATCACCATATTTAGGTATGACTGACATATGAAAAACTCTACATATTTAATGCAACCAACTTACTGAGTTTGGTGATACGTACCTGTGGAACTCTCCCCACAGTCTATGCCATAAATATATCCATCACTTCCAAAAGCTTCCTCCCACTCTCTTTAACTTATTATTATTATAAGAATATTTAGCATAAGATTTACCTTCGTAGCAAATTTTTAAGTATGTAGTATGGTTAACTGAAGATTCTGTGCTGTATAATAAATCTCTAGAATTATTCTTGTTGTATAACTGAAACTTTGTAGTCTTTGACTATTATCTTCCCATTTCCACCATCTCCAGCCCCTGGCAAACCTCCATTCTCTGCTTGTGTGAGTACAGTTATTTTAGATACTTCATGTGGCATAATGTAGCAGTTAGCCCTTCTCTGTTTGGCTTATGTCACTTAGCATACTGTCCTTCAGGTTCATCCATAAATGTCAGGATTTCCTCCCTTTTTTTAAAGGCTAAGTAATATTCCATTGTATGTCGATACCACATTTTCTTTATCCATTCTGTTGATGGACATTTAGGTTACTTCCATGTCTTGGCTACTGTGTATAATGCTGCAGTAGACATGGGAATGCAGACACCTCTTCAGATCCTGATTTCAGTTTCTTTGCATATGCACCAGAAGCGAAGCTGCTGGACCACGTGATGGTTCTATTTTTAATTTTTTTGTGTGTAATCTCCACACTGGTTTTCCATAGTGGCTGTACCAATTTGCGTTCCTGCTGAGTGTACACAGGCTCCTTTTTCTTCGCATCTCCACCAATACTTACTACCTTTGGTTTTTTTTAATAACAGCTATCCTAACAGGTGTGAGGTGATGTCTCATTGTGTTTTTGATTTGCATTTCCCTGATGGTTAGTGATGGTGAGCACATTTATATGTCTTCTTTGGGAGATTTCTATTACTGAATAGAAATTTCATTACTTTATAATAGGGTTATTATTATTTTTTTGTACTATTGACTGAGTTCCTTTTGCATCTTGGATATGTATTATACATATGGTTTGCAAATATTTTCTTCCATCTCATAGGTTGCCTTTACATTATGTTGACTGTTTACTTTGCTTATGCAGAAGATTTTTACTTTGAAGTAGCCCCACTTTTTATTTTTGCTCTTGTTGCCTGTATTTTGGTGTTATACCCAATAAATCATTGCCCAGATCAATGTCCTGAAGTTTTTCTCCTTTGTTTTCTTCTAGGAGTTTTATGGTTTCAGGTATTATATTTACATCTTTAATCTATTTTGACTTGATTTTTATTAGATAATATTTGATACAGACAAAAGAATACATGCTATGAAGAGACCATCTACTTATACATGAGAATAATAAAATGTGTTGGTCTATTTTGATTCCAATCTCACACATTACTTCATTGAATTTCCTACAGGCACGTACAAGTCTGGGTTTATTACATTCAAAAATAGATTTCTTGAATCTTGTCTACTTTTGATCCTATGAAATTATAAAACAAGGCAAATGGTTAGGAATTTTGTGTATTACTGAATTCATTTAATTTTTTCAGTAAAATAACTAGTTATAAAACTATGAACAACTCATGATTTTTCTTGGCATCTAGAAGGTTTTTTTGAATTCCTGTTTCTATAGTATTTTTCAAAATAGTCAATGACCTTGTGAGCCAGTTGTGCAAAGTATGTATTGGAATATGTTTTGCCTGGGCTTGCTTTTAATAAAGTCTTCAAGAAATATTCCACATATCCCAAAAGAATTCAGAGGAATATTTTGGGGTCGATTTTTTTTGTGTGTGTATGTGATGATTAAATATAACACTGTTCTGTGTACACTATAGAAAGCAGTAATAAATTGTTAATAAAATGTAGCTTCTCCCATAGATACATTTTTAATTTAAATTCTTTGTCAATTTTCACTTGTGTGTAATTTGTTGGGGATTTCTTTCTAAGCCTATTTTCATACAATCAAAGCTTTACAAGAAAGTGATTTCCAATACAAAGCATTTAAAAATATTTTTTAATATTCTGTAACATTAGTAATATATTTCCTTTATTGCAGAGTTACTTAAATCTAATTTGATAACATATTTTATCCAGAGAGCTGAAAAATGTCTGAATTAAAAGATTGCCAATGTCACACTATGGGGAAATGTATTGGTAATATTTTTATTCTAGTATTAATCTTGGTTATTAGTCAGGTGGGGCAAGGAGAACCTTTAGGTAAATCCTATAGCACCATAAATACAGAAGACAGAAAAGAGGGAAAAACAAACACAAAACTTCTGGCTTCCATTTTCCTCCTTTAACACTTTTGAAAACTAAGCTCTAATTATTACCTCTCTGGGGAAAAGGCCAATCAAGATTCAGTTTCCTCACTTGTAGAGTAAGGATGCAAGGGCCCTGAATGCTATGAGAAATTTGATCTGTATTCCAACTAATTGTTTCACTTTGGTCTATTTTAGATAGTATATATACATTGTACACATTAAGTGAATAAATGTTGATTTGATTTTGAGAGAGTTGAACTTATTTATTATACCCTCCATTCTTAAAATTTTATGAGAAAAGAAGCATAGGTTTCATTCTTTGGCTTCTGGAAGCAGCTTGTCTTCCTCTAAGTCTTGGATAATCTCTCAAAGCTCACCATTTTTATTTCATTACCATTTGTCTCCATGAGGCCAAACCTTACATTTCATGAATGCTTGCTGCCTGTTTAAATTTTGGTACATCTGACTGTTCATGATTTCTTAATAATTTCAAAAGAGGAAGCTATCTTTCCAATCCACTGGTGTCATCATTTAAAAGAAATTAATCAGTTAAAATTAGGGTGAAATTTAAACATTGAACTCCAAGGGCCATGTATTTCAAGATTTCCTTCCAAGCTTAAAAGTTGAGTGCTTTACTTGGATCTGATGGGAAAAATTATTTCCTATGAATCTTCCATGTACATCAGACAAGACAAAGAAAAACTTATTTTTCTTAGTGTAGAACTTCACAAAGATTTTGTTTCTCCAGCAGGAAGGAAAGAAGTCATTAAAATTGTCAAATAAATTGGTTCAATTTAATTGATTAAAATTGTTTACCACTTAACTTCTCTCCTTGTTATATTAATCATAAAGTTCTTATTAAACATGACAAGGGAACAGTATAAATTTTAGTATTTATATAAAACGTGAACTTAGATTCAAGATGATGACATGAGAGGTGAGACAGAGAACTCCTTCCAAAACCACAGAGTGTAAAAACATAGTTAATACAACTAACCCTAAAACAGCAACAGGAAAGAAGGCTGCACCAGACTGCATACAGACCTCACGAACAGAGCAGACCTCACAAAACAGGGTAACATATTAAAGCCATGAAAGCCTTGAGCCGGCAGGACACAAGCCCTTCCACCACCTCAGCTCACCGGCAATAGGAAGAGAAATGGAGCCGGGGAGGGGGTGGAAACCTGGGACTGCTGAACACCTAGCCCTGGAGATCTGCTTTGCGAGCAGGAACCTACACTGTGTGGTGCTCTGGAAGATGGGGAACTGGGACAGACAGAGTGCTTGAGAGACAGATTCCACCTGTTTGTGGAGGGCAGGATCCACACCTGGCTGCTCTGGGACAAGAGAAAGGCAGGTGGTCTGAGAGGCTTCCTAGCAGTGAGAGGGCTGCTGAAGGGGCAGGGTTTGCACAGAGCTTGCTGCACGGGAGAAGGGATAGGGGGACAAGTTTGTCTGAGCGTACTCTGCCCAGTAGATTGGGAACTTTGGGGAGTTTCAGGTGATCCATCCACCTGGCTGGCTACTCAGCTCCGAGGCCCCCCTCTGTGATATACAGCCTGCTGAGCCTTCCTCCTGGCCTGACAGCACCGGCTCACAAACCAGCAGTCACTGCGCTGGTGTCAGGGCAGCGAGAGGGAGACCCCACCTACAACAGCTAGAGACGCAAAGCACAGAGGCTTACACCTGTGTGCTCAGCCCACTGGCTCTGAAACGGAAGACAGGCAGGGCAGACGGGAATCAGGAAACAGATCTTTCCTACCCCTAGGCACCAGCTCCACTCCCCTACGGCCCACAACCTCACTCTACAAGCTGAACAGCTCTAGAGACTGGAACCTCTGGGAAATAGAGGGCACAACACAGAAATATGAAACATCAAAAGAACATGGTACAGACCAAAATCTCACAAACCCCAGAAAAAGGGCCAAATGAAACTGAACTCACCAATCTCCCTGAAAGAGAGTTCAAAATAAAAATCATAAACATGTTTATGGAGGTACAGAAAAATACTCGAGAACTCAGGAACAAATTTAACAAATCAACCATTAAGAAATTCCATATCTGAAATGAAACAAAAATGGAGGGATTTAAAAGAAGTTTACATGTAGTAGAAGAGACGGTAAATGGAATAGAAATTAGAGAAGAGGAATACAAAGAAGCTGAGGCAAAAAGAGAAAAAAGAATCTCTAATAATGAAAGACTATTGAGAGAAGTGTGTGACCATAATAGGGATACCAAAAGAAGAAGAGAGAGAGAAAGGGATTGAGGAGGTAATTGCTGAAAACTTCCCCAATCTGGGGAAGGAGATAGTCTCTCAAGCCATTGAGATGCACAGATCTCCCAACACAAGGGACCCAAGGAAGACAACACCAAGACATAGAATAATTAAAATGGCAAAGATCAAGGATAAATACAGACTTTTAAAAGCAGGTAGTATTAAAAATATCACATGCAAAGGAAAACTCATCAGGCTACCATCAGATTTCTCAACAGAAACTTTACAGGCCAGAAGGGAGTGGCATGATATATTTAACACAATGAAGCAGAAGGGCCTCAAACCAAGAATACTCTACCCGGAAATATTATCATTTAAATTTCAGGAGGGATAAAACAATTTTCAGATAAGCAAAAGCTGAGAGAATTTACCTCCCACAAATCACCTCTACAGTGCATTTTGGAGGGACTCCTATAAATGGAAGTATTCCTAAGGCTAAATAGATGTCACCTAAAGGATAGACAAAGAGTAAACGAAATGATTAATAACATACAAAGAATGGAGGAGGAAGAAAAAGGAAGGAAAAAAAAAGCATCTTTAGGTGGTGATTGTAATAACATATGTACTGAGTTAAATTAGATGGTTAGATACTAAGGGAATAAACTTGAACCTTTGGTAGCCACAAATCTAAACCCTGCAATAGCAATAAGTACATGCCTATCGATAATCACCCTTAATGTAAATGGTTGGAATATACCAATCAAAAGATGTAGAGTCACTGAATCGATAAAAAAAACAAAGCCCATCTATATGCTGCCTACAAGAGACTCACTTCAAACACAAAGCCATACACAGACTGAAAGTAAAGGGATGGAAAAAGATATTTCACACAACTAGTAGGGAGAAAAAAGCAGGAATTGCAGCACTTGTATCAGACAAAATAGACTTCAAAACAAAGAAAGTCACAAGAGACAAAGAAGGACATTACATAATGTTAAAGGGATCAGTCCAACAAGAGGATATAACTATTATAAATATCTATGCACCCAATGCAGGATCACCTACATATGTGAAACAAATACTAACAGAATTAAAGGGGATAATAGAATGCAATACATTCATTTTGGGAAAGATCAACACACCATTCAATCCAAAGGACAGATCAATCAGACAGAAAATAGACAGAAACACTGAACAACGTATTAGAACAGCTGGACCTAATGGACATTTACAGAACAGTCCATCCAAAAGCAACAGGATACACACTCTTCTCAAGTGCACACGGAACATTTTCAAGAATAGATCATATTGTAGGCCACAAAAAGAGCCTCAAAAAATTAAAAAAGATTGAAATTCTATCAACCAGCTTCTCAGATCACAAAGGTATGAAACTAGAAATAAATTACTCAAAGAAAATGAAAAAGCCCACACACATATGGAGACTTAATAACATGCTACTAAATAATCAATGGATCAATGGCCAAATAAAAAAAGAGATCAGGCAACATATGGAGACAAATGACAACAGTAATTCAACACCACAAAATCTCTGGGAAGCAGGGAAGGCCGTACTAAGAGGGAAATATATTGCAGTACAGGCCTACCTCAGGAAAGAAGAACAAACCCAAAAGAACAGTCTAAACTCACAATAAAGAAATTAGAAAAGGAAGAAACAATGAGGCCCAAAGTCAGTAGAAGGAGGGACATAATAAAGATTAAAGCAGAAAAAAATAAAATTGAGAAGAATAAAACAATAGAAAGAATCAATGTAAGCAGGAGCTGGTTCTTTGAGAAAATAAACAAAATAGATAAACCCCTAGCCAGATGTTTTAAGAAAAAAAGAGAGTCTACACACATAAACAATCAGAAGTGAGAAAGGAAAAATCACTATGGACACCACAGAAATACAAAAAATTATGAGACAATACTACGAAAAATTATATTGCAACAAACTGGATAACCTAGGAGAAATGGACAACTTTCTAGAAAAATACAACTTTCCAAGGCTGACACAGGAAGAAACCGAAAATCTGAATAGACCAATTACCAGCAAAGAAATTGAATTGGTAATCAAAAAACTGCCTAAGAACAAAACTCCTGGACCAGATGGTTTCACTGCTGAATTTTATCAAACATTTAGTAAAGACCTAATACCCATCCTCCTTAAAGTTTTCCAAAAGTAAAAGACGGAATTCTTCCAAATTCATTCTACAAGGCCAACATCACTCTAATATGAAAATCAGGCAAAGACACCACAAAAAAAAAAATTACAGACCAATATCCCTGATGAACATAGATGCAAAATACTCAACAAAATATTAGCAAACTGAATTCAAAAATACATCAAAAATATCATCCATCATGATCAAGTGGGATTCATCCCAGGGATGCAAGGATGGTACAACATTCGAAATCCATCAACATCATCCACTATATCAACAAAAAGAAGGACAAACACCACATGATCATCTCCATAGATGCTGAAAAAGCATTCGACAAAATTCAACAACCATTCATGATAAAAAGTCTCAACAAAATGGGTATAGAGGGCAAGTACCTCAACATAATAAAGGCTATATATGAAAAACCCACAGCCAACATTATACTTAACGGTGAGAAGTTGAAAGCTTTTCCTTTAAGATCGGGAACAAGGCAAGAATGCCCACTCTCCCCACTTACATTCAACATAGTACTGGAGGTCCTAGCCATGGCAATCAGACAACACGAAGAAATAAAAGGCATCCAGATTGGCAAGGAAGAAGTCAAACTGTCCCTATTTGCAGATGACATGATATTGTACATATAAAACCCTAAAGAATCCACTCCAAAACTACAAGATCTAATATCTGAATTCAGAAAGTTGCAGGATACAAAATTAATACATAGAAATCTGTTGCATTTCTATACACTAACAGTAAACCAGCAGAAAGAGAAATCAGGAAAACAATTCCATTCACAATTGCATCCAAAAGAAAAAAATACTTAGGAATAAACCTAAACAAGGAAGTGAAAGACCTATACTTTGAAAACTACAAGATACTCATGAGAGAAATTAAAGAAGATATCAATAAATGGAAACACACCCCATGCTCATAGATAGGAAGAATTAATATTGTCAAAATGGCCATCCTGCCTAAAGCAACCTACAGATTCAATGCAATCCCTATCAAAATATGAACAGCGTTCTTCAATAAAGTAGAACAAATCATTCTAAAATTCATATGGAACCACAAAAGACCCCGAATAGCCAAAGCAATCCTCAGAAGGAAGAATAAAGTGGGGGGAATTATGCTCCCTGACTTCAAGCTCTACTACAAAGCCATAGTAATCAAGACAATTTGGTACTGGCACAAGAACAGACCCATTAGAACAATGGGACAGACTAGAGAGCCCAGATATAAACCTAACTATATATGGTCAATTAATATACAATAATGGAGCCATGGATATACAATGGGGAAATGACAGCCTCTTCAACAGCTGGTGTTGGCAAAACTGGACAGCTACATGCAAGAGAATAAAACTGGATTATTGTCTAACCCCATACAAAAAAGTAAACTCAAAATAGATCACAGACCTGAATGTCAGTCATGAAACCATAAAACTCTTAGAGAAAAACATAGGCAAAGATCTCTTGAACATAAATATGAGCAACTTCTTCATGAACATATCTCCCTGAGCAAGGGAAACAAAAGCAAAAATGAACAAGTGGGACTATATCAAACTAAAAAGCTTCTGTACAGCAAAGGACACCATCAATAAAACAAAAAGACATCCTAGAGTATGGGAGAATATATTCATAAATGACATATCTGATAAGGGGTTAACATCCAAATTATATAAAGAGCTCATGCACCTCAATAAACAAAAAGCAAATAATCCAATTAAAAAATGTGCAGAGGAGCTGAACAAAAAGTTCTCCAAAGAAGAAATTCAGATGGCCAACAGGCACATGAAAAGATGCTCCACATCGCTAATCATCAGAGAAATGCACATTAAAACCACAATGAAATATCACCTCACTCCAGTTAGCATGGCTGCCATCAAAAAGACAAACAACAAATGTTGGCGAGGATGTGGAGAAAGGGGAACCCTCCTACACTGCTGGTGGGAATGCAAATTAGTTCAACCATTGTGGAAAGCAGTATGGAGGTTCCTCAAAAAACTCAAAATAGAAATACCATTTGACCCAGGAATTCCACTCCTAGGAATTTACCCTAAGAATGCAGCAGCCCAGTTTGAAAAAGACATATGCACCCCTATGTTTATCACAGCACTATTTACAATAGCCAAGAAATGGAAGCAACCTAAGTGTCCATCAGTAGATGAATGGATAAAGAAGATGTGGTACATATACACAATGGAATATTATTCAGCCATAAGAAGAAAACAAATCCTACCATTTGCAACAACATGGATGGAGCTAGAGGTATTATGCTCAGTGAAATAAGCCAAGCGGAAAAAGACAAGTATCAAATGATTTCACTCATATGTGGAGTATAAGAACAAAGAAAAAAACTGAAGGAACAAAACAGCAGCAGACTCACAGAACCCAAGAATGGACTAACAGTTACCAAAGGGAAAGGGACTGGGGAGGATGGGTGGGAAGGGAGGGAATAGGGGGAAAAAGGGGCATTACGATTAGCACACATAATGTAGTGGGTGGGGGTGGAAATACAGAGAAGGCAGGATAACACAAAGAAGACAAGTAGTGATTCTATAGCATCTTACTACGCTGATGGACAGTGATTGTAATGGCGTATGTGGTGGGGACTTGATAATAGGGGGAGTCTAGTAACCATAAAATTGCTCATGCAATTGTACATTAATAATACCAAAATTAAAAAAACATGAACTTAACAAGATTTCAGCTTTTTGGAATTCAAGGAATCATTTTCTTAATGTAAATAAATGGCATGCACTTCTATGGATCTTAAAAAGCAAAGTCATTATAGATTCATCCCTCATATGAGATCTTTCAAGCTGCTTTCCCAAAATACTTCCCACAGAAGGATATTTCTTTCACCTCCTACTTTCAGGTCAAACAAACATAATTCCCTTTAGAATAAAGATGAGGATTTCTTGGAAATTTAGGCAATTATTATTAAGATAAATATACTGTTGATGTAGAGGAAAGTATAAGTAACTTTATAAAATTACATTAAGAATGATTGGTGTCTTAGACTTCAACATTATGCACAAATTGTTTTGGCTTTAAAAAAAGAAATGGGCGGCAGTTGACTGAAAATGGTCAAATCGACTGTGTGGAGGCAGGTTTAATCCAAGGAGAAATTACATAGGTCATATGTACAAAGATTTCCATTTTATGTAAGGAGAAGATGATTCCTGCCTTTCAACACATAGACGTGTATGGCCCAGGGCAAGGCAAGTGGATTACACACTTGGTCTTATTTCCTCATAAACAAAGGTCTTGCTGTTTCACCTCTACAGCAATTTCCTAGTCTATGCTTTTATATATTTGAGATGGAAAAGACTTGTGATGTACTCCTGAAAGCAGGGGAATTGCTTTTTGCCACAAGAAGAGCATGTTACCAATTTGGTGTGAGGCTTTGAGAAACTGAAGTGGTCACTTCTTTGTACAAAGGGGAGCAAGTTCTCCTAAGTCTCCAAAAATTAGCTCTGTTTTCAACATTTACAGAGATAATCAATAACTCATAATCTTCAGAAAGTACCTGAATCAAGAATGGATTTTCATGTTTTTCTCTTTTGTTACTTTAGCTGGATGTTTTTGAATTGGTTTTGTTATTAACCCACTATTTATTAAATCATCGTCCTTATGAAGCTTTCCTTTACTAACAGCCTCATTTTGTCTTTCTATTTAATCAGATGCACAGTCACCCTAGCTAATCAGCAAGCAACTACTGGGTGTCTGTTCTATACCAGATGAACTTGAGGTACAACTCCTAAATAATACCATTTTAACACATAAAGGAGACAGTACAAAAGGTCCTGAAGAAATTAGCAAGCATTTAAGATTTCTGTGCAAATTGTGCACGTTTATCTATTTTTAAGTGTTGTAATGTGTGATGTAAATATATGACCATATGTTTCTAAACCAAAATCAGTACCTATGTTCCAATTATTTTTGTTTTATGAGTGCAAGAAACAGTCTGGGAAAAGTAGTTTAAGCTGCAGTAATGGAATTTTCAGAAGACCAACAGTTTATGGTGACAGCCAACAGATATTTGAAATTTAAATTTGTCCCCCAAAGCCTGAGATATAAATATACTTTCAAAATTCAAATGTAACAAAGAATAATGAAAACTAAAACCCTTTATATTAATAAACAAACATAATTTTTTTTCTCTATATACCTATGTTGTGAAAAATGTATCACGGTCAACAACCGAGAAACTGGTGGGCTGGATTTCTCAAGCAAATTGATTTTTGGTAAACAGAGGAAGAATCAAAAACATTTTAGACAAGAGGAATGAAATGTTTGAAGAAATAGAATCAGGAAGATTCTAGCCCATTTGTAGAACCATGATGAAGTTGCAAACCATTTAAGTAAAAAGTACCTGTTATTGATTAGTGGAGATAAGGAATTATCAGCAAAATGAGACCAGGATTATGGAAGGTTTGGTAAACCAGAGTCTAGGCATAATGAACTATCCAGATTATTTATACACTCTTCTTGTAGTAAGACATAATGTCAAGTACAAGATGATAATGATTACTTTATATTCCTTTAAATATTTACATTAATGATATATTGGTGTATTTCATGATGATTCTACTTTGATACCACTCTAAAATTTAAGTTCTTTTTTTCTAATCATTTAAAATATCAAAACAACTTCTCCTTTTCTTCTTCCTCCTCCTCCTCTAGTCTTTCCCTACCTCTCTTTCTCTTTATTTCTGTCTCTCTCCACACACACACAATCATATACATATGTATCTATTCATACACATTTTTGGTAATCTATTAGACTTGTCTGAATATAAAGAAATCAATTACTACTTTTGAAGCATTTCTTTTATTTTTTCTATGATGCTTAATATTCCCTCTTGTTCTTATGTGCTAAAAGTGTTTTTGAATAATAGAGCAGAAACAAATCCACCCTAATTATTGGAAGGCGGTGGAAAGAAGATAATGTGTTAAGCAAAAAGTACTTGATAATCATGAATCTGAATGCCTTACATGCACACATCCATTAATGTTCTAAGCAACCACAGTAAAGGATTATAGCCATATTACAGATGAAAATATTGAAAATCAAAGAAGTTAAACCACTTGCTCAAGAGCACATAGTAGGTAAATGTCAGAGGCTGGATTTGAACCCAGGTCTGTCTGCCTCCAAAGCCCTTGTTTATTCTGTACAACTCTTTATTCAAACAAAAGATGGTCACCATAGGGTCAGTGCTCTAGAAGATTAAAATTAAATCGATCTTTTCAATATCACATCTTTTGAGGTAATTCAGTGCAATGTGTTTCTGTTTTACTTTTCAGTTATGGACCATGAAACAGTCACTTGTCAATCATTTTACTGGAAAAAACCCCCACAACTGATTAGAGTCTTTATTTGTTCATAAGAAACCATAAGGTAAATCTGGAATCATGGATCTCATGACTACTGTTTATAATCAACGGAGAAATAAGCTACAGGCCGTTTTGTTGATAATAAAAAATGAAAGCAGTGATTCTGGCAGAAAAAAAGTTAGTAAAATAGTATCGGCCCTTTTTTCGTTATGGCTCTCTGCTATCCACATTCTTATTGCAAATTCTGCCTTGTTATTTGAATAGTGGAAGGTATAAACAGAAAATCACAATCTAATCATAGGCTGATCTTATAACATGGTGCCCTGATAAGCAAATTTCCTGAGCAGTAAGTAGTTCCCCCATCTGCCTTGGCCCCGACTTGTATCCGGGGCTCCTACCTACCTGCTAGTTGATTAAGGAAAAGAAAAAGCTCAGCTTTTCGCAGCCCCTCTGTTCTATTCAGTGACCGTCATCCTTACTCACCTGCTCCATTACTCCACAGTTAGTCAGCACTCACTACATGCAAGGCCCTGATTGAAGCAAAATTACAGGTGTTGACTTACTTGTTCCTCATACTTAATCTTACGACGCCCATTCTCTTATCACCCCTGCTCTACAGATGTGGAACTTGAGGCATGAACTGATTATGGACTAGGGATTTAAATCCTGGCACTCTGATGAAGGAGGCCAAATACTTAAACCCCGCATTGCAGCGCTCAGCAACAATGAGGAACTTAAACTCTTCCAAGTCTCATTCTTACTATTGGTAATATGTGCATAATATTTCCTAACTTCCAGAATAGTCAAGATTGAATAATATAATTTATTAAGATGGTTAAAATAGTGCCTGACACAAGTCATTGTCTCAATAAATGGTCATTGCTATTCTTACAAGTTTTATTTAATTTTATATTAAGCTTAACTTATATTTAATATAAGAGAACCATGAATTGTATATTAACTGTTACCATTACTTCATTTTAATTGTGACATGGCTGTCTCTTTCTAGGATAGGTACAGGATTTGTGTTTATTTACTTTTGTACTCAAAGTGCATCATATAGTATCTAAATCTTAGCAGCTAAGTTAACACATAGTTGCTGAACCAATAAAAATGTACAAATTGTTGAAGTCCTGTCATGTGTTTTGAAAGCTAGTTGTAAAATTACTTTATACTTTCCATATTATAGCTTAACCCTGTCAAATGCAGAAATTTGATGACCCTTAAAATTTCTTAAGATGGGATGTGCCAGGTGTCCCATGAGAGATGAGGGAAGGTAAATTTGGACCATTACATTAATTGAGAAGTGCTAAAAATTGATAGGCCTGTAAAAATGTTCCTGATGGCATTTTTCTAATAGATCTACCTAACAGCACAACCTTCAGACACTCACAGATGTAAGCCTAGATATTTATTTCCGAGTCGTTGTAAAGATTTCTTTTGTCTAATTTTAGGGTAAACAGAAGTAACGTGTTTCCTGAGAGTATTGAAATTCATGGAAGGTACTGTCAGATGATGGAATATATTTAAAACTCAGTTATACTGTTGGCTTAACATTTAGTGCATATAAATACAAATGCAAAACAATGACAGTATTGTAACTGTCTTATAATAACATATATTATTGATAACTGTTTAAAGAAGTGACATCCTTATCAACAGTTGAGAGTGGAATCAGTGAAGGCTGTCTGGAGCCTGAGGAAAAAACTGGTGTGGTGCACAGTACTGAGAATAGTGAGTAAATTCAGAAGGACCTGATTTCATTTTTCTTTTCTTCTTTTTTTCCCCTTCATTTATAATGTGGAATTCTCTTTAATTCATCCTCCTCTCCCATTCCATCACTCATACATTTTCTTCATTCTCGTGCTCTCCCAAGTGTTCTGTGAAAGAAATGGCATTTATTCAGTTGTACAGCCATTTAACAAATACTTGAGGGCACACAGATTTTGGAGTGAGAAATTAATGGGTTCAAAACTTGACCACATAGTAGCTGTGTGATTTTTTTTCTAATTATCTAATTATCAATAATTCATATAATAGATATAGTAATAATGAATCCCCAAAATTAGAAATAAAATATTGCCACATATCAAGAAGTTCACTTGAAATCAATCTTGGTAATAGGAAGAAAATATACAAATAGGCAAATAGAAATATAAGAATGTATTGTATAAACTGTATAACATAATGTAATTTTCAGGAAAAGAAATAGAGGTATATACCCATTTTCCAGGGTATGTGACATTTCCTACTCCAACCACTGTTGACAGTCTGTTAAACAAAGTAAGGAAGTTAGAACTATATGAAACAAAATTAAGGAACAAATCTGCTAGGAGAAACTAAGTTGTTTACAATAATCAGAGTATGTAAATTGGGGTTTAGGGAAAGAGATATTGTGAAATATAAGAGTAGCTCTCTTGTACAGGGTGAATTAGAGTTAACATAGCTCTTTAGTCAGGATAGAGTGTGTTCCTGTGTTTCCATTTCTCAATCTGATTCCTCTCGATTGAATTCATTTAATCCAACCCATTGGGGATTAGTGTGAAGCAGAATTGCAATGGGGATGTGAGAAGGGTGGCTTGTTCATAAAGTGCACGAGAACATGTAAGAATGAAAGAACCAAACAAATTAACTTTACCTTGTTAAATAATATTCACTGACCATCTTAAAATGTACTTCACAGGCACCTTTTTTGAAAAACAATTATTACAAACATTCCTGACCCTCTCTTTCCTCCCTCACCTCCTTGCCTTCTCTTTCCCTCTCAAATAGTCTGGCATGAACACAAGCATGTGCAACAATCATTAATTTTACAAAGGATATTGGAACAGTGTTAGTGCTTTGAACCAAATGACCATGATATACCCTTACCTTTCTTGAAAGTGAACTTTAAGGAACCCAGGGAAACCCAGGAAACACACATAGAGACTCGGTTTCAGAGCTAATGAGCACATGTCTACAATCACATCTTTTAATATGAATCCTTCTTTTTGCCTGAAGACACCAGAACCTGTCAAAAAGGGGGCCACCAAAAAATCCTTGCTGTCCTGAAAAAATCTTGTAGTTTTTGCTTGCTTTTTGCCCCCAAAGCTGTGTTCAGAATGATCAGGAATATATGATTCATGCATCCTTAGCATGACTTTTGTACCAACAGAGAGAGCATGTTTGGATAACTGAGAAAATATACTTTTTAAGAACACATCATGGAGTAGATACCATAAAAAAAGAGTTCGGGAACAGGGGAAAAGATAACTCTTCAACATTGTTTTGTTTTTTACAGCTTTTAGTGCAGTCTGTTTTTCTGTACAATGTAGCCTTTCCAAAGAATAAAGTATAACAATTCTAGGTGACACTAGAAACAAACAGCACAGACCAGATGGCTAATTTGAACATGAAAGACACTGCCTTCAGAGATGTAAGAACAGATCTTAATTGGAAAGATATAGAAATATCAGGAAAGGGGAGGAGGAAGGAGAAGGAACAAATTGCCATGACCCTAGCAGTTCTGCATAAAGTGAGGAATAAGAAGTACTGGGTCCACAGGACTGGTGGAAGGATGTGGCATTAATGCCGGCAGTAGTGTTATCTGGTACTCTGTGTTCTCCTGAGCTAAAAAATCCCCCCATTTCACCTGATGCCAGCTACTGTTCAGTGCCAGCACAGATGATGTGGTTCACAGCATGAGCCTGGGAGAGGGTGGGAAAAGCTCTTCTGACTTAAAAGATCTGTGCTAGAATCTGTCTTCAGAGATTCAATTCTTTGGGTTATGAAGCAAACACCTTTAACATAAAAGGAAGAAACAAAAAAGGAAGAGAGGAGGGAAAAGAAAGAAATAAAAGTTGAGTTTTAGTCAATTATCCGGAAAAAAAGGAAATTTAGAGAAGATAAAACTAGATGTTCAACATAGTAATTTCTGAACAACATCCAGCCTCCTACCTCTTCTCCTTGTTGAAACCCCAGATCACAGTGATGGAAACCCCAGAGAAGTCAGGGAGTTCACAGAACAAAACAGACTATTTCTGGCTTCTTAGAAACAACAAACCTTGTATAACAACATGAAATCCTTCTGAGGCTGAAAAAAAAAAAATCCTCTTCCAGACCGATGGAAGAATGACATGCTCCTACCTTCTCCACGGTGTGGAGTCTCCTAGAAGGAAAATAGCCAAGGGTCCAGACAAGGAGGACATGGCAACTACAGGCCATACTGAACAGCACAGCAACCGTGGACGGTGTCTCATCACGACATTGGGCAAAAGGGATGATCTGTGCTTTAATGGAAACCAGCAGTTACAGGTGCCAGTGTCTGGACCAGGCTTCTGCCCCAGCTGGGGCTCACACCAAGATAACTGAGTTGCCTTTATTTAACACCATTAACATATCCATTGTAGTGTGTAAATACAGGAGTAAAGAATTATATTCACAATGGATAAAAAAAACTGTCTTAATTTCAGAGAATTAATTGAACCGCTATGTTAAAATTGATAAGAAATATGAAATAGCATCATATTTAATGTCGAAATCTTAAAACATTTTTCAATACATTCAACAACAAGACAAGGATAGCCACTATCGTTAAAATTATTCATTATTGCTCTGGGAGTTCTTTATAATGCCAATAAAGATGAAATATAAATGAGGCCACCTATTATCATCACAGATAAAATGATCATCTTCATAGGAAGCTAATCAACTGAAAAGCTGTTAGAAATAGTAAAACAGTCCCCAGACTGAGTGGCTACAGAGGACACATAGAAAAATCAGTGTATGTCACACTATTCAAGAGAACATGATTAAAGACCTAAATATAAATAGCAAAGCTTAAAAAAATAAAAATATTACAGAAAATCTTTATAACTCGTAGTAGAGAACTCCTGACATATAACTGATATATTTGCCATGAACATCATTTATGTTTTTATTTAATCAAATTATATGTCTATTTTAATTTAATATGTCAATCTAAATAGACATATATAATTAGATTGATACAGATGAAAACATGACTAAATAAAAACATAGGTGATTTTCAAAGACAAATATACTGGAAGAAAATATTTTATATACATTACAAACTATTAGTATGTATAATATCTAAAGAAATATATGTATAACACAGTAGATGAACACAAAAATTCTGGAGCCACCTTGCGGTAGTTCAAATCCCAGTTTGGCTACTTACCTGCTGTGTGACCCTGGGAAGGTCCTGCAGCCTCTCTAGGCTCAACCAGAGTTCCCAGCAACACCAGTATATTCATATATGAACAGCTCTCAAATATTAAAATAATTTATTCATATAGAATTTTGAAACTTACCTATTTATAAAACCAAGTTCCTCTGGAATGAAGTTGGTAGTAGCAAAAGACCTGTGTCAAGTTCATTACAATGGTTAGGACTTAAGAGCATATGAAATATAAAGTTAACCAGTGACAGAGACATCTTATTTTCTATGAGTTTCATTTATTTTTCTTTTATGTTTAAAAACAAACAAACAAACAATAGATGCTCATCTGTTTCAGTAATAGTTTCGTATTCTTTTGATTAGTCAAAATTAGAGGAAATTCATTAGGCATTGATTATGCCTTTTGGTTTCGTATATGGGTGACACATTTCAATCTCTGTCAATTGCAGAAAAATTCTGTACATTTGAACACTCTGAATAACTTTTTGTTTTTTAGGCAAAAGTGTATTGTACTGATGCACAAAATATTCTTAAAATTCATAGGTTTGTATAAAGGAACATATTTCGACTTTGATAATATATTTCTTGGAATATATAATTTTTATGGAAAATGTCCTATGATGTCAGAATATTTTTTTTGCTATTATTAATGTACAATTACATGAGCAAAATTATGGTTACTGGACTCCCCCTATTATCAAGTCCCCATCACATACCCCATTATAGTCACTGTATATCAGTGTAGTAAGATGCTATAGAATCACTACTTATCTTCTCTGTGTTAAACTGCCCTCCCCGTATGCCCCAGTGTGCTACATTATGTGTGCTAATCGTAATACCCCTTTTTCCCCCTTATCCCTCCCTTCCCACCCATCCTCCCCATTTCCTTTTCCTTTGATAACTGTTAGTCCATTCTTGGTTTCTATGAGTCTGCTGCTGTTTTGTTCCTTCAGTTTTTTCTTTGTTCTTATACTCCACAGATGAGTGAAATCATTTGATTCTTGTCTTTCTCTGCCTGGCTTATTTCACTGAGCATAATACCCTCTAGCTCCATCCATGTTGTTGCAAATGGTAAGATTTGTTTTCTTCTTATATCTGAACAATATTTCCATTGTGTATATGTACCACCTCTTCTTTATCCATTCATCTACTGATGGACACTTAGGTTGGTTGCTTCCATTTTTTGGCTATTGTAAATAGTGTTGTGATAAACATAGGGGTGCATATCTCTTTTCAAACTGGGCTGCTGCATTCTTAGGGTAAAATCCTAGGAGTGGAATTCCTGGGTCAAATGGTATTTCTATTTTGAGTTTTTTGAGGAACCTCCATACTGTTTTCCACAATGGTTGAACTAATTTGCATTCCCACCAGCAGTGTAGAAGGGTTCCCGTTTCTCCATATCCTCATCAACATTTGTTGTTGTTTGTCTTTTTGATGGCAGCCATGCTAACTGTAGTGAGGTAATATCTCATTGTGGTTTTAATGTGCATTTCTCTGATGATTAGTGTGTGGAGCATCTTTTCATGTGCCTGTTGGCCATCTGAATTCCTTCTTTGGAGAAGTGTCTGTTCAGCTCCTCTGCCCATTTCTTAATTGGATTATTTCCTTTTTGTTTGTTGAGGTGCATGAGCTCTTTATATAATTTGTATGTCAACCCCTTATGGAATATGTCATTTATGAATATATTCTCCCATACTATATAATGTCTTTTTGTGCTATTGATGGTGTCCTTTGCTGTACAGAGGCTTTTTAGTTTGATATAGCCCCACTTGTTCATTTTTGCTTTTGTTTCCCTTGCTCAGGGAGATATGTTCATGAAGAAGTTGCTCATATTCATGTCCAAGAGATCTTTGCCTATGTTTTTCTCTAAGAGTTTTATGGTTTCATGACTGACATTCAGGCCTGTGATCTATTTTGAGTTTACTTTTGTGTATGGGGTTAGACAATAATCCAGTTTCATTCTCTTACATGTAGCTGTCCAGTTTTGCCAACACCAGCTGTAGAAGAGGGTGTCATTTCCCCATTGTATATCCATGGCTCCTTTATCAGATATTAGTTGACCATATATGATTGGGTTTATATCTGGGATCTCTAGTCTGTCCATTGTTCTATGGGTCTGTTCTTGTGCCAGTACCAAATTGTCTTGATTACTGTGGCTTTGTAGTAGAGCTTGAAGTCAGGGAGCATAATTCCCCCCACTTTATTTTTCCTTCTGAGGATTGCTTTGGCCATTTGAGGTCTTTTGTCTATCCATATGAATTATAGAACTATTTTCTCTAGTTCATTGAAGAATGCTGTTCGTATTTTGATAGGGATTGCATTGAATCTGTAGATTGCTTTAGGCAGGATGGCCATTTTGACAATATTAATTCTTCCTATCCATGAGCATGGGATGTGTTTCCATTTATTGGTATCTTCTTTAATTTCTCTCATGAGTGCTTTGTAGTTTTCAGAGTATAAGTCTTTCACTCCGTTGGTTAGGTTTATTCCTAGGTATTTTTTTCTTTTGGACACAATTGTAAATGAAATTGTTTTCCTGATTTCTCTTTCTGCTAGTTCACCAAGAGTGTATAGAAATGCAACAGATGTCTGTGTATTAATTTTGTGTCCTGCAACTTTGCTCAATTCAGATATTAGATCTAGTAGTTTTGGAGTGGATTCTTTAGGGTTTTTTATGTACAATATCATGTCATCTGCAAACAGGGACAGTTTGACTTCTTCCTTACCAATCTGGATGCCTTTTATATCTTTGTGTTGTCTGATTGCTGGGGCTAGGACATCTAGAACTATGTTGACTAAAAGTGGGGAGAGTAGGCATCCTTCTTTTGTTTCTGATCTTAAAAGAAAAGGTCTCAGCTTCTTGCTGTTAAGTATAATGTTGGCTGTGGGTTTGTCATATATGGCCTTTATTATGTGGAGGTACTTGCCCTCTATACCATTTTGTTGAGAGTTTTTATGATGAATTGATGTTGAATTTTGTTGAATGCTTTTTCAGCATCTATGGAGATGATTATATGGTTTTTGTCCTTCCTTTTGTTGATGTAGTGGATGATTTTGGTGGAATTTCAAATATTGTACCATCCTTGCATCCCTGGGATGAATCCCACTTGATCATGATGGATTATCTTTTTGATGTATTTTTGAATTTGGTTTGCTAATATTTTGTTGAGTATTTTGCATCTATGTTCATCAGGGATATTGGTCTGTAATTTTCATTTTTTGTGGTGTCTTTCCCTGATTTTGGTATTAAAGTAATGTTGGCCTCATAGAATGAGTTTGGGAGTATTCGCTCCTCTTCTACATTTTGAAAAACTTTAAGGAGGATGGCTATTAGGTCTTCACTAAATGTTTGATAAAATTCAGCAGTGAAACCATCTGGTCAAGGAGTTTTGTTCTTAGGCAGTTTTTTGATTACCAATTCAATTTCTTTGCTGGTAATTGTTCTATTCAGATTTTCTGTTTCTTCCTGTGTCAGCCTTGGAAGGTTGTATTTTTCTAGAAAGTTGTTCATTTTTTCTAGGTCATCCAGTTTGTTACCATATAATTTTTCATAGTATTCTCTCATAATTCTTTGTATTTCTGTGGTGTCCATAGTGATTTTTCCTTTCTCATTTATGATTCTGTTTATGTGTGTAGACTCTCTTTTTTTCTTGATAAGTCTGGCTAAGGGTTTATCTATATTGTTTATTTTCTCCAAGAACCATGTCCTGCTTTCATTGATTCTTTCTACTGTTTTATTCTTCACGATTTTATTTATTTATGCTCTAATATTTATTATTTTCCTTCTTCTACTGGCTTTGGGACTCGTTTGTTCTTCTTTTTCTAGTTTCATGAATTGTGAATTTATACTGTTCATTAAGGATTGTTCTTTCCTGAAGTAGGCCTGTATTGCAATATACTTCCATCTTAGCACGGCCTTCGCTGTATCGCACAGATTTTGCAGTGTTGAATTATTGTTGTCATTTGTCTCCATATATTGCTTGATCTCTGTTTTTATTTGGTCATTGATCCATTGATTATTTAGAGGCATGTTATTCAGCTTCCATGTGTTTGTGGGCTTTTTCATTTTCTTTGAGTAATTTATTTCTTGTTTCATACCTCTGTGATCTGAGAAGCTGTTTGGTACAATTTGAATCTTTTTTAATTTACTGAGGCTCTTTTTTGTGGCCTAGGATATGATCTATTCTTGAAAATGTTCCATATGCACTTGAGAAGAGTGTGTATCCTGTTGCTTTTGGATGGAGTGTTCTATAGATGTCTGTTAGATCCATCTGTTCTAATGTGTTTTTCAGTGCTTCTGTCTCCTTACTTATTTTCTGTATGGTTATCCTGTCCTTTGGAGTGAGTGGAGTGTTGAAGTCTCCTAAAATGAATGCACTGCATTCTATTTCCCCTTTAATTCTGTTAGTATTTGTTTTACATATGTAGGTAATCCTATGTTGGGTGCATAGATGTTTATAATAGTTATATCCTCTTGTTAGACTGACCTCTTTAACATTATGTAATGTCCTTCTTTGTCTCTTGTGACTTTCTTTGTTTTGAAGTCTATTTTGTCTGATACAAGTACTGCAACTCCTGCTTTTTTGTCCCTATTAGTTGCATGAAAATCTTCTTCCATCCCTTTACTTTCAGTCTGTGTATGTCTTTGTGTTTGAAGTGAATCTGTGGTATGCAGCAGATAGATGGGACTTGTTATTTTTATTCATTCAGTGACTCTACGTCTTTTGATTGGTGTATTCAGACCATTTACCTTTAGGGTGATTATTGATATTTATGTACTTATTGACTTTGCAGGCTTTAGATTTGTGGCTACCAAAGGTTCAAGGTTTATTCCCTTACTATCTAACAGTCTAATTTAAATCACTTCATATGCTATTACAAGCACAACCTAAAGATTCTTTTTTTCCCTCCTTTTTCTTCCTCCTCCATTCTTTGTATGTTATGAATCATATTCTGTACTCTTTGTCTATCCCTTGGGTGACATCTATTTTGTCTTAGGAGTACTTCCATCTATAGGAGTCCCTTCAAAATACACTGTAGAGGTGGTTTGTGGGAGATAAATTCTCTCAGCTTTTGCTTATCTTAAAATTGTTTAATCCCTCTTTCAAATTTAAATGATAACCTTGCAGGGTAGAGTATTCTTGGTTCTAGGCCGTTCTGCTTCATTGTATTAAATATATCATGCCATTCCTTTCTGGCCTGGAAGGTTTCTGTTGAGAAATCTGATGATAGCCAGATAAGTTTTCCTTTGTATGTGATCTTTTTTCTCTCTCTAGCTGCTTTTAAAAGTCTGTCTTTTTCCTTGATCTTTGCCATTGTAATTATTATATGTCTTGGTGTTGTCTTCCTTGGGTCCTTTGTGTTGGGAGATCTGTGCATCTCGATGGCTTGAGAGACTATCTCCTTCCTCAGATTGGGGAAGTTTTCAGCAATTACCTCCTCAATTACATTTTTTATCCCTTTTTCTCTCTCTTCTTCTGGTACCCCTATTATGCAAATATTGTTCCTTTTGGATTGGTCACACAGTTCTCTCAATATTCTTTCATTCTTAGAGATTCTTCTTTCTATGCCTCAGCTTCTTTGTATTCCTCTTCTCTAACTTCTATTCCATTTACCATTTCTTCTACTACATTTAATCTGCTTTTAAATCCCTCCATTGTGTGTTGCATTTCAGATATGGAATTTCTTAATGATTGTATCTCCATCTTTAATTCGTTCCTGAGTTCTCGAGAATTTTTCTGTACCTCCATAAGCATGTTTGATTTTTATTTTGAACTCTCTTTCAGGGAGATTGATGAGTTCAGTTTCATTTGGCCCTTTCTCTAGGGTTTGGGAGATTTTGGTCTTTGCCATTTTCTTTTGACGTTTCATATTTCTGTGTGGTGCCCTCTATTGCCCAGAAGCTCCCGTGTCTGGACCTGCTCAGCCCCTAGAGTGAGGTTGGGGGTCATAGGGGAGTGGAGCTGGTGCCTGGGGGCAGGAAAGATCTGTTTCCTGACTCCCGTCTGCCCTGCCTGTCTCCAGTGTCACAGCTAGTGGGCCGAGCACACAGGTGTACGTCTCTGTGCTTGGGGTCTGTAGCTGTTGTAGGTGAGGCCTCTCTCTGGCTTTCCTGACACCAGAGCAGTGACTGCCAGTTTGCAACCTGGTGCTTTCAGGCCAGGAGGAAGGCTCAGCAGGCTATGTACCACAGTTGGGGAGCTGAGGAGCCACCTGAAGCTTTCCAAAGTTCTCAATCTGCTGGGCAGAGCACACCCAGACAACCTGTCACCCTATCCCATTTCCCGTGCAGCTTGCTCCATGCAAACCCCACACCTTCAGCTACCCTCTAGCTGCTAGGAAGCCTCTCAGACCGCCAGCCTTTCCCTTGTCCCAGAGCGGCCGGGTGTGGATCCCGTCCTCCAAAAACCACCAAATCTGTCTTTCAAGCACTCTGCCTGTCCCAGCTCCCCATCCTCCAGACCACCACACAATGTAGATTTCTTTTCATGAAGCAGATCTCCAGGGCTATGTTTTGAGCAGTCTCAGGCTTCCACCCCCTCCCCTACTCTGCTTCTCTTCCTCCCGTCAGTGAGCTGGGGCTGGGGAAGGGCTCGGGTCCCGCTGGCTCGAAGCTTTCATACGTTACCCTGTTTTTGTGAGGTCTGCTCTGTTCCTGAGGTCTGTATGCAGTCTGGTGCAGCCTTCTTTCTTGTTGCTGTTTTAGGGTTAGTTGTATTAACTATATTTTCATACTCTCTGTGGTTTGGGAAGGAGTTCTCTTTCTCACCTCTCACGCTGCCATCTTGAATTTGTCAGAATATTTTTTAAAGGACATCTTCAATAACCTCTTAAAATTTTAGTGGAAATGTACCATTATATGTGGTTTTATTGATATTATTTACATTTAAAAACACAAATTTATAAACTTTTCTCATGAAAGTCAAGTTTTGGGTATCACAGTTTGATGCAGTTTGATCTCTTTGGAACCAAACAAGGGTCATTCTGGGACAAGGACTCGCTGCAGAGGGAATTAGTTTGACTTACATAGGATATTTCATAAGGAAGAACTTTTTATTCAAGTGAAGATTTTGCTTAGAATCAGTGCTTCATAAAATCAGAGAGGGAGTTGTTTACCAAGAAAATGAAATTTAGGAGGTACTTTATGATATTTATGAAGTAAACAAAGACATGTGCCTTCTCTCTTTCATTCTTTTACTCTTATTTCCCTGTCATATCATCTGATTTTCTACTTATGTTAATGAAAGGATCAAGTCCAATGATGCAAATTAGATTTCCAGGGACAAAAATGCTTTTTAATTAAATTTAAACTTTTGGTCTTTATTCTCTTATGATTTAGATGATCCGTACCTCTTCCTTTCACTCACAATTCTCCTGTGCCATGACAGCCGACATATTTAAAACATGCCAGTAGTTTTTTCTCCAAGTCCTCAGAGAGTTTCTAAGTCTATGTAAGAGATTATTTCTCATCAGTAAGAGGCAAAAAGGGCTCTAACTGGCAGGGTTCCATTAGCATGGTCTGCAGCGTATCAGTGCAGTGCATTGACACAACAACTTTAGAGTTGGAATTTAAAGTGCCACATTTACTATCTTCATGGACTTAAACTCTTAATTCTCAAAAACTAAGTTTTCCCAATTGGCTATCAAAATAATACCTATCTCTTAGAACTATGATGAAGATTATGTAGAATATCCATTGTAAAAAGACATATATATATAAGTACCTACCACAATTTTGTATCCATGGTGATAGTCAATAATTCATTTATGTTCTTTCTCTTTTTCTATTTCTTTTCCTTTCCCTCTTTAAGTCTTAGAACTCCTTACTAAAATAAATTGTAGTAATTGCCAATATTCTGTACTTGGCAGAAAAGTTTGTAGATGTCTTCTCCAACTCCAATTTTTCATTCTGTATCGAAAGAGAAAAGAAGACTGATCCAACTGCGAATTGTGTTAAAATTATTTTGTGTTCATGTGAGTGTGGAGCAATTAATAAACTTCCTAAAAATATTTTTATTTCTGAAATAATTTAAAGATATTTAATAGCTTTCTACTTTCGAATTTTTTGAACAAATGCTTCCTAATTGCTTTTATATCAACTCCATTTTTTTTCCTACCCCTCATTTTGATAGAGTAGTGGACTTGTCTCAGTAGTGTGTTTATTTGGAATACTTACTTGATAATACTATTTTAATAAGATATTTTTATATAGACTGTTGGCAGGTAAGCACGAGGACATTCAAGAGAACATCTGTATAATAGCAAAGTATTTTAGTACAGAAAAAGTAGGCTAATGACATAGATTTTTCTCTGATTAAGGCAAATAAGTGGGATGGGAAGGAATGTCCTTTATTCACATCTAAGATTCACTGGATCTACGTTCTTTAGCTTATTTAAAGGCCAAGGAATCTGGGGGGAAAATGAGGAAACTGGTTCTAATATACTTCTACTTAAAATGCCATTAGGGCCCATCTCTCCATAGATCCTCTGGAAGCACAAAGACGAATTAATGTATTCTTCAAGAATTCATTCACTCAAAAATATTTATTGAGCCTCAACTATGTTCCTGACACTTTTGAGATATTTAGGGTACACCAATATCCCAAACAGACAATAATCCCTGGCCCTGTGGAGTTTACAGTTCACAGGAAGATTTGGTTAGATAAGCAATAAGTACTAAATATAATAAATGAAAGTGTATACTTTACTTAAAGGTAATAAAATGCTTTGAAAAAAGAAAGAAGAGCAAATAAGAGGGCATCAAAATACTGTGAAAGAGGATGTGTTCCCTTGGACCTGTGGATGATGACTTTAAGATTATGCTAAGGAACGGGCTAGGAGATTGGTAACGAGACCAAAACTGGAATATCATATTCAAATATAATGAGAAAATGGCTGCTTAGTGTATCAGTCAAAGGTGAAAATAAAGTAATTTATTTAATTTCTTTAGGAAGTCCAGAGTATCTTCCAGAAATCCAAAGACTAACCGGCAAAGCTCCCCAGTGATGCCATGTGGACCAGTGTAGAAAAGAAATCACTGCCATCCCCACCCTGCACAAATAGCGTAGTCCTGAGTCAACACAGGTGGTACCAACCATGCTAATAATGGCCAGACCACGAACTTCCACCACTGCTACTCTGGAAGGGTCCTGCTCCTTCACCACATGACTCACTGAAAGATGGATTCTGCACGTCTCCTTCTTGTCTTTCCTCCTCTCTCAGAAAGATTCCTCTTGTGTCTATCAGTTACCTCCCACAGGCGTGCCTAGTTGGCAGAATCTACCTTGCCTGCCTGTGCCCCAGCAGTGAGGGAAGGGGGCACAGTGAATTCTGGGATAAACTCACAGTATTTTGGAAGCTCCCCAAATACCCAGAAGGCATGCAAATGGCTTGGGGCAAAACAAACATGACGAATGTACATTATACCTAGGAATCATCGATTAGTTTCTGAGCCATATAATCTTATTTTTATGTTTTACTTTATTCTTGATTAGTGATTTTTTTTCTGAAACAGATTTGTAAGAGGTAACTGTGTCTTTCAACAGCAGCGTTTGGGAACGTTCTAGTGTTTCAAGCAACACGGATTTTCCTTTCACATGGGATAAAGACAGAAAATTGGTTGATACTGATGATGATAATGATTTTCATGGTGACTATAGTAGAATATCAAGTAAAAGATGACAGAAGTTTTCTTGATGATTACAAAGCAGTTGTAAACACAAAACTCTAGATTTTGATATGTGTGGGAATGAAGTATTCTGATTTAGCTATCTCTCTCAATATTTTTATCCCTTCTTAAAAATAGATTAAAGAATATTTCTCTCTCCTTCCCACCTGGTAATATTAGATGGTGATTGAGTGAAATACTGTCTTTAAAAAGCATATGCAACTATTATGAAAATCAGTTGTAGAATTATATATTATGAACATCAATTTGGGCATTTTAGTTATGACTTATGAACTTTATATTTTCATTTATGGATGATAATATTTTCTCTCTAGCTTTTTTCCTTTCTTCCTTGACTTAAATCTACTCTTAATGGTTCTCATCTATAAAATCTTAATCAGGAATTCTTAAATATATACATTATTCATTTAAATATTTTACATTGAAAGCTGTTTCAGAACATAGTTTTTGTTATTTAGGTCATCATTAAAGAAAGGCTGGGAGTAAGGCTAAAATCAGAAGTCAGAATTAGAAGGGTGATGTGTGTGAACACACTGAAGAACTGCAGGTAAATCACGTTGGAGGGAGAAAGAAGGTTAAAGAAGAAACTTATAAAGTGCATACACCAGAGGATGGAGTTTATCTTTATGGAAGATGAATTCTTCCTCCAACATTGCTTTCAGGCTAGAGCCACTTAGGGACAGGTAACATTCCCTGCCTTTCTTGCTGGCTTATTCAGTCCTTACACCTGACTGTGCAGAAAGGAAGAACTCTAATGGTGGCCTTTGTGAGATGGTAAAGCAAATGTTACTTACTCCCATGGCTTATTACTGGGTGCTTCTATGCAAGGCTGGCAGAAAATTGGGCCATGAATAAGCTCCTTTTGAATTAATCAGCCAGAATACAATTTACCACAACTGAAAAGACTTTGTAACAGTTGCCAAGGATGTTTGGACAAGCCAGATTTCCACAGGTTCCCACAGGGGAATCCTGACACATTTGTCACTTCCTAAATCAATCAGTGGCCTTGTTGTTTTGCTAACTTTACCAATGGCAAGTCTACTCTCCCCAGAGGAACTGAGAGCCTGGCTGAGCAGGCAGAACAGGCTGGGCCGTCTGTGCAAATATGTACCACAGCCAGGGCTGTCAAGCTGCTTGAGTTCTCCCTTGAGCTAAGAAACTTCAAACACTATCATGATGCAATGCCTTGGACTATAAGCAAAGGAATTTCAGAATAAAGCATCCTTGCATGCTTGGCCATGTAATAGATACAACATGTGGAAAGATTAATCTGATCATTACCCAAAGAATTGAACAGAAGGGAGAGCCTGGTCTGGCAAGCCTTGAACTCTGTCATACATAACAACAAAATAAAATGACAACTATCTATTCGGAACACACTTGATCTGTTTCAGCGCCTTCTCATATGAATTAGCTTGCTTGGCTGTAACAGCCTTGTGAGAGTTGAGACTTTGTGGTATGTGGCTGAGCACAGGATTGGGAAATGTGGACCCAGGCCATAATTAGATATGTGTGTCATTGGGTGCAAAATAATGTGAGGATAAATGAGATAATGAATGAGCAAGTGGTTTGTAAGGATTCTGCAGATACAGAGCAGTATCATCACTGAAGTGGATAACACTCCAGTGAGTGGGGTTGGACACTGATTTATCCAACCGAGGACATCTGTAAAGATTCCCAGAAATGTGTGAAGAAGGGAACCCAGTAAAAACCAGACCCCTGTGACAAGCAAGGTGAGGATTTAGACTGCTCTTATTTGGGCTTCAAAAGAAAAGATGACCTTTGAAACCTGGAGAAATCTAGGACAACTTGGTTACATAAGCAATTCTTTGAAATGCAGCAATTATTTTTGGTCAGATAACATTGGAGGGGAAGTTTTTTATAATTCTGCTGTATTTGGAACAAATGGTATCTGTTCAGGTACTGGAAATTAAATGATACTGCCTATTTGTAGAAGAAGCAGCTAGGAGGTAGCAGTTTGGACATGACAATGAAGCTATGGACATAAGTAGAAAGAGAGATTATTATCCAGCAGGCAATGATTTTATTTTCGGAGTCTACAGCAAGTTGTCTCAATTTCCCATAAAAATGTTGTGTGTGCTTCCACAGGCACACAGAACACAAATGTGAAAAAAAATGCTTACTACAGTTGGGGCTCTGGAATGTGGATGAAACTGTGAAAACACTATTGAAGCTGCTCTAATTTTAAATCGCCTCTCGCAGCTGCAGCGCCGTCCTATTCTCATGAATACAACACGCTGATTTAAATAAAAATAGTTATCTGCAGTGTGCTTCCTTTTACCAGCTGCAGAACTATCATAAGTCTTTGATTTACTCTCTCTCTCTCTATTAGAGGTATAGAAATAAAGTCATTTAAGATTAAAATAGTAATATCTCCCATTCCAGTCCCTAGATCCTGTCAAATTCAACCTAATGTCAATTAATGTCGCTGGTTTTATATTTAACAAAGGAAGAAATTCTGGTTCTTTCTGTGAAGTCTAGAGGAAGCCTTTTTGAACAGGGGCCTTTCTCTCTGTTCTCAGGCTTTGTCCCAGAGTTGATTGTAGAGTTGCTATCCTTTCTGGTAGCTCCTGAACACCCCATGGGCTTTCTCTCTTCTTGTCCTTTTAAAGCTTCTCCTTCTTTCTTCTCTTCACTGGAAAATCGTCTAGACAATGCTTTTTATCTCTTACCTGCCCCCTTCCATAGATGGTACACAGACACAGAAAGCACTTCAGGCGCTCCTCCTTTGCACTTCCAAAGCAGTCCAAGCCCCTCTCAGTAGTGACACACATTTCATTCGTGTGAGCATTGGCCGTATCTGCATTTTCCCATCGTTTCATCCCTAGCCCAGGTTGCACAGTAGATGCTTAATAAAAAAAATTTTGAACAAAGACAGAAATGAGTATATTGCCTCTTTTTTTGTCTGTTCTAGTGCCTACCTCTCTGCCTAGCACACAGTAGGTGTTCAATAAATATAGGCTGAGGAAGCAAATACAATGTATCATAGGGTTTTTTTCTGTGTGACCATAAAAGGAAGAGAAGTATGAGGATGGGAGAGAATATAATCCTTTCATTATTCTACTGCTGCTAGAGTAAATCAGCACCATAGATTAAAGCCCATCTTGGCTGAAACCTTGCTCACCTATCGTGCTTTACATCTGGCCTCTCAGCAGAATACTGCTCTCCACCCCCTACCATTGCCCCGTGCATGACTTATAGACCTAAGGGGGCCGGCTCTTTCTTTGCCAGGCCATTGCATGTTTCTCCTTCTCTCAGAAATATCCTCCAAGACTCCTTCACCTTGCTTCCTCAGCCTTCAGGTCTTGGAATCAGTGTGGCCTTCTCAGAAGATCCTTTTCTGACACACCAGATTGATATTAGGTGAGTTTTTATGTGTTCTTTTTGCAGACTGAACTCACATTGCTTTAACAGGCATATTTTGTTGTATATTATGAGATTTCTGGTCCTTTAAACACTGTTCTGCTGTGTGATTTTGAGGGTCACTTAATTAAGATAAAGTCCAAGATTCTTAAATACGGAGCACAAGGTCCTGGGAAATTGAGCTGCTGATACCGGGGTTCTTGTTCGTGAAGCCAAAGAATGAGCTTCATAAACACCCAAGGTAGGAGGGCAAGGTACAGGCTTTTATTTAGAGATAAAGTGAAAGGACAGAGCTCCTGGCTCATGCCAGGACGGGACAAGAGAGTCCAGGGTGGTGCGTTGTCTAGGAGGTTTTATAGGCAAATGAGGATTTTTCAAGAACATGAAAAAAAGGCTTAGGGGTGTGGACATGTGCCACCTTCCCTCCCATGAAGGTGGGCTGGGTTGTTCTCTGCTTGCTAGGGCTGTTTACAGTGAAGTCATGGGTTATACTGAGATACCCTTCTTTATTTATGAAACACTCAAACATTCTAGGTCCAGTTGCTCCTGGCCTTTTGACTTTTAACTGACCTCATAGAAGATGTCTATATTCTTAGTCTGGTATCTTTATCCTAGAGAATTAGTGTGACCTTGACTTTGTATAATTCTTAACACAGAGTTTCAAAAGGGACTTCTTTGACCATTGTTATATTGCTATGTCTGTAAATATCCCACCCTGCTTTTTCCCAGAGGCCTTCACCCTACTCTGACTACACCCACGGTCCCTGTCTCACTGCTATTTGCCATTCCAGCCTCATCTCAGCCTTAGGATGTTTGGCCATAATGTTCCTTCTAGTTGAAAAATTCTATGTTCCTTGAAAATTCCTTCTCATCTGTCAGTCCTCTCTCAGAACACAGTCTCTTCTGTTAACCCAGTAACAAGTTAATTGCTCATTCAAAATATTCATTGCACAAATAAATGAACTGCCACTGTACAGCTAAGTATAAAGACCAACATAAATAAGATGTCATATTGTACTTAAATCTGTAATGCTTCTACAAAATAGTCAGTAACTCTGTGCTTTTGAAGAAAAGATTGAATACTCTGAAGATGCACCCCAGATTTACATGCATGGCATGTTACTTCTCTCTTCCTTCTTATGAGGCTATAACAGTTAAGACCCGGGGGTTTGTTGTGGTGTTCTTGTCTTCTCGTATCAGTTAAATCCTTCAACAAGGATATCAAGGAATTTAAAAGGGAAAATGGTTTTTAGCCCACTACAGTGGTGAGTGCATGAGTTTAATGCCCACATCAATAAATAATCACTGCAAGGTTATATTATTCACCTGTACAAATTGTGTAAACTAGATACTCATTGTTTTAATTAAGCTCCAGAGCTATTCCAATTAAGACAGCTGCAGAAAGATGTGAAGGGAGGAAAAAATGGAAGTAGGGCATTTGAGCGCCTGAGCAAGAAAAAATGAAGAGAGAAACTGATCAATTCTATATTATATAACCAAGTCATTTGAGAAGTCAGATTGCAGGAAGTTTTTTTTTTTTTTTCAATTTTCTATACAGCTTCTAGCACACTCTGTGCCTTCATGGAGTTCTCCCTATGCCCCGGGGAACTTACAGGGAAGGACTAAGAGCTGCTTAGTAAGCCTGCTGTGCAGATACATGAAATGTTAGGAACAGAAATTAAAATGTTACACAGAAGGCACTGGTGAGTCAGTAAGGGATTTAAAAGAAGAGATGAATAGTATGTTATTATTTCATTTGAGGCTTAGGCTGATTGAAGTCAGGGTAATTAATAATGCCTCAAAAAAAAGATTTAGAAATATCATGGACTCTGTCTCTTACAGATGTAAAAAAATTGATGATATTAAATATTCAGATCAACCACATAATAAGCTCAAGCTGTACATCAGCTGTTCAACAACAAGCTTTTTATATTTCAGCTCTAAGCTCCCCACATCCCTGTGAGATTCAAGTTGGCGTTATTATCACCATTTCAAAGGTGAGGAGGTAAGTGCCCCCATGTCACACACACATTAGGTGTCAGAGCTGGAATTTGGACCTAGGACAGCTGCAGCTCAAAGATTAGGCAATTTCCTAGCCACTTGGCATATATTATGTAATTTACTTCTGACAATAATCCCATTGAGACAGTGTCATCCTCGTTTAGTAGATGAGAAAATTAGTCCAGAAGAGTCCAATGCCTAGCATACAGCCAAACCCGGTCAGGAGTAGAGCTGGAATCTGAACCCTGGTCTTTCGCAACCCAGTCTTTTTTCTGGATCAACTTGGATATGATAATCTTGTGCCATATTTCGATGACTCTGTGGATAAGGAGGCAAAGAATCACTTCAATTTTACATAATTAAGAGAGTCATTTTCAAATTGGTGAGTACACAAGGTACTTAGAGATTTTGGCTACACATAATAGCGATTCTTAAAACAAAGCTCACTTACACAGGCTTACATTTCAGTGTGATTTTACTGTTTGCAAATTATTTCTACACTAATATCTGTTTTTGAAATAAGTGGGTACCAAGGGCCATTGGATCAAGTTGCATACATTCTGAATTTATTTATTGATCGATTAATTTATTGTAGCAAATGTAGCCTATCCTGACCAAAATTAAAAAAAAAAAAATCTGCCTTCTTCCAGCTCTGCCACTTTTTAACTACATAGCTTTGGGCAAGTACCTTAATGTTTCTTCTGCACTTCAGCGTCTGTGTCTACAAAATGCGGGTAATAATAATGCTGCTCCTATAGGGAAATTGTGGAGTTCAACTAGTTAAATTATTTATGGTTTCTAGACCAGGGTCTGTATAAAGTAAAAACTCTTCTTTAGCTTCAATCCCCCTTTATCTCAGATGTTCATAGATAAAAAAAGGTGAAACACTTTGTATGGTCTAAGAAGTTAACCAGGCTCTTCAAAGTAGTGATTTCAAAGCTTCTGCTGAATTTTTAGACATGTAAAGGGAACCCCGACCTGAGCTGGCAGCAAAGGCCATGAAGAGCTAAATCACTGAGCATCAGGAGATGTAAAGGACTGGTGCCAGTGTCATTACTGGGCTTGTGTCTGTGTGTTTTCACTCTTATGATGATAGTGATAGAAAGAATGAATGAGTTACATGGAATCACTAAATCTCACAGTGGCCCAAAGACAAGAAATAATAAAGATGTTTTTGTCCCTCTGATGCAAAACTATGTTCATCTCCAAACTTTCAGTCACGTAGAAACCTTAGCAAATAATGTTTTCTTTGGTGTTTGTCTTTGGTTTTATTTTTTTGGCTAAAATTGCCTTTTTGGAAGCCAAAGAATAGCGCCATAGCAGAGGTAAAGGAACTTAAATGGTGGAGTTAGAAACAGGAGCCAGAGAAAAATGCTGTAGGATATCATTTATGGCCTAACTATAATATATTCATAGTCAATTTCAGTGTTCCACTAACATCCCAGAAACTATTAAAACATTTGTTTATTGGATGAGAGGTCAAAAAAGGATATCATACCAATGGTATCAAACACCTAACTCTCTGTTCATCCTTTGCCTAAGGGTAGAGGACTCCCGTCAGTCTGGCATGCTTCCCCTGGGGACTGATGACATTTGAAGATCATGGCTTAGTCTTGGAAGTTTCTATGTTTCTACTCTGGAGACAGCAGACACTCAGTGAGTCATAAGTATGGAATGAATATATGGTCAACCCACATAGCTCCTGCCAGTGATCATTCAGAATTTTTTTTAACTCCTTTCCCACTTTCAACACAAGCACCACCTCTCTCTTCCCAACAGAAGATAATGTGTTTCTCGTTGGCTGTTCTTTTAAAACAAGACTAATGTCTCCCCACCGGTTTATGTCCTGCTCAGTTTTGACAGAGAAGGAGTCTACTGTCTATTTGTTCAACACTTTTATTTTTTATGTAAGGAAATAAACATATTTTCCAATTGGACTGTGTGTGATTATAAATAGAATTTTTAGAAATTCATATAATATTTGAAAATCCAAATGTGGAGCATATTAGCATTCCATTTTTTTTTTATTCTAAAGAGAGAAGTCACCTGCAAAAGAAAATTTATATGCTCAGAGTAACACCTGATTCATCTGTTTTAGGGGAATATTAGATAATGAAAAACATGACTTCAATAAATGTCATCTTTGTAACATTAAGATATTACCTTCTTATCCCTTTTCTTATCCCCATTTCCCCAAAAGGTAGTGCATGCATTGGTAAAAGCACTGAATTCATAGGACAGAGCATGGAAATTCTAGTTTATTTCGTCTAACTTTGAAGGACCAATTAATAAGTGTATGGAGTTTCATCTAATCTCCCCAAGGGCCCTGTAATGGATTATGAAACTGGGGCTTAGGATTGGTTTAGGTACTTCCTTAAAATCACAAGCTAATAAGGAGAGAGCTAGAATCTCAGCCCAGGTCTATATCTATATTACTACAATAATGACTCCTACAATAATAGCTTCCTATGAATTATATAATGGTTACTGTACTAGTTAATTATCTCGTTGGATCTTTAGAACATCCTTTGGAATCATTACTCTCATTTTAATGTGCACTTACCTTACCTGATCGTCACAGCTAAGGAAACCTGGGCTCTTACAGACACAGCCAGGAAGTGGTAGGGCTATAAACTGAATCTTTATTTCATGGTTTCCAAAGTCTTTTTTTTTTTAATGCAATCTATGTATTTCTGCTCCCCTCCCATCACTCCTGAAATCTCCCTTGGAAGCTATTGCTACTTTCCTATTTCTGCTCTATCTTACTTATTTGTTCCTGTTGTCATCTTTGAGGACCGTGTTCCACTAACACTGCTCAAGCATGAGGAAGAGCGATCCCACTCAGAAATGCCAGTTTTATCACACTGTCATAGAGTTTCTGGCCTTTATTTGATTACCTCTGTTTTAAGTCACTGCAAAGGGGTATTTATAGTCTCTTGTAGAAGAAATTAGACCACTTCACCATAGGTAGAGGGGAAAGAATTTAAAGTCAAACAACTCAAAGGTGAACACAGCAGACTCCAGGTCTACCACTGTTTTCCAAGTCTCATTGGCTGAAATTTTGAGGTATTACTTTGCTCTCAGGAATCTCTCTCCTCAAAAGTTGAGATGTTGATTAGCTTTCAATTTTTTTTGTAAATCTTCATGCTACTAAGATGCTAAATGGGCAATATTGGTGTCATCTTTCTCCATGACTATACTCTGCTGCTTGAAGTGATATAAACCTCCACTTCAAAGGAGAAGAGAAGTCATTTTACCCTCACATCAATTTGTATTTAATAAGGAAATACTAAGTATCCACCTTTGTAAGGATGAATCAAGTGCCCTGTCTTAAAGAGCTTTAGTGATTGTGAGATAGGCGTACAAATAACTATAAGATAAAGTACACATGAGAAGTGTAACTTGGAAATGAAAAAAAAAACGCTATTAGAGTTCAGAAAAGAGAGCTATAACTTATAAAAGGGTAAAATATAATGAAGAGTAGGAAAAACTATTTTGAAGGACAGTATTTCAACTGGGTATATGGTATTTGGATTAATGGTGCATATGCAGGAAGGACATTATGGCAAAAGACATGAGCGATCAATAGACGCGATAAACCAAAGGGTCTCTATAGGGAGCAATATTTTGCTATTCATGGGAACTAAGGTGATAAAAGGAAGTAATGGGGATAACATTGGAAAATAAATTTGGGAAATATTGAATATCAGGCAAAGGAATTTAGGTTTGTTCAGTATTCAATGGTGCGTCATTGGAGATTTTGAGCAAAGGGCTTTATATGGTCAGAATTGCACTTCGATAATATTAATTTGACAATAATGTCTACAGTGGATTGGAATGGGGAGAGTCTGAATGAGACAAGTTAGGAAACTAGTGCAACATTTGGGGGGAAGGTAGAGAGAATCTGAAAAAGTGCAATATGAGAAGGAAATGAGGGTCAGAGTGACATCCAGTAGGGCTTGGTCACCTGTTAGAAATTGAAGGTAAAGAGAGGAAGGAGTCAAAGATGACTTACTATTAGAATCATTGGCAGAATTAAGGAAGTCAGAGACATGAACTGGACTAGGGAAAGGGACTGAGCTGGGCATATTCTGAATCTGAAGCTTAAGTAGAGTGTCCAAGTGGAGAAATCTAAGAGAAATTGGAAATACAGTCTGGACTATGAATTTCTTTGGGGAAGAACAGAGAATTTACTCTTTTTAGAGTTAAAAAAATTTTTTTTTACATAAGCATGCAGTTGCAATCAACATATTCGGGAAACAGGAATATGTAGAAAGGGGAAGAAAAGGATTTATTTTAAAATTATGATATCAGATAGCTGATAAATCTGGAAAATATTTAGAGATGCTTACAAAGATTTTTTTCTTATAAATCAAAGACATCACTCTCTTAAATATCTCTTGGGAGACAATTTCAATTCATGTTTAAAATTGGAATGGTTGAGAAATAATTCTTAAGATCTGAATCTCATCTGTTGTTGTCTACGACTATTTACATTCATTTTTAGAGGCATTTTCTATTGTTAAATTGCATCTTTTCCTCAAGTCTTATTCATCACTTACTGTTATCTCTGGATCTGCTTTTGCATTAATCACCTTCATATTTATATTTTACTATTGAATCCAAATTTACTGGGATGTATTGCCAGGAATTTCTCATTATTTGTTGACATGTTCAAAAGACTCTTGACTCTTTTGTTCCATTGTAATTATACTGGACTTCAGCATAGCATTACCTTGATGTCTGGTTGAAATAATGATAGTTCAGAAATTTAATGAAGACATTAATGAAAAAACACAGAAAGTAAGGGTTTACTTTGGAAATGAAATGGCATTTTGGGAATGTTTTGCTTCTTATTTAAATCTGGCCTTAGGCATAAGTAGGAAACTATTGGCCTGATTTAAGTCTTTAGTATGTACGAGGGTCCTCTTATTCTGTATGCAGTTTTTTTTATTTTAGTATCATTAATATACAATCACATGAGCAACATTGTGGTTACTAGATAGCCCCCATTATCAAGTCCCCACCACATAACCCATTACAGTAACTATCAATCAGTGTTGTAAGATGCTATAGAGTCACTATTTGTCTTCTCTGTACCCCCCCACCACGTTATGTGTGCTAATCATAATGCCCCTTATTCCCCTTCTCCCACCCTTCCACCCACCCTCCCCAGTCCCTTTCTCTTTGGTAACTGTTAGTCCATTCTTGGATTCTGTAAGTCTGCTGCTGTTTTGTTCCTTCAGTTTTTGCTTTGTTCTTATGCTCCACAGGTGAGTGAAATCATTTGGTACTTGTCTTTCTCTGCCTGGCTTATTTCACTGAGCATAATACCCTCTAGCTCCATCCATGTTGTTGCAAATGGTAGGATTTGCTTTCTTCTTAGGGCTGAATAATCCATTGTTTATATGTACCACATCTTCTATATCCATTCATCTACTGATGGACACTTAGGTTGCTTCCATTTCTTGGCTATACTAAATAGTGCTGTGATAAACATAGGGGTGCACATGTCTTTTTGAAACTGGGCTCCTGCATTCTTAGAGTAAATTCCTGAGAGTGGAATTCTTGGGTCAAATGATATTTCTATTTTGAGTTTTTGAGGAACCTCCATACTGCTTTCCACAATGGTTAAACAAATTTACATTCCCACCAGCAATGTAGGAGGGTCCTGCTTTTTCCGTATCCTTGCCAGCATTTGTTGTTGCTAGTATTTTCTATGTTGGCCATCCTAACTGGCATGAGGTGATATCTCATTGGGGTTTAAATTTGCATTACCCTGATAATTAGCGATGTAGAGAATCTTTTCATGTGCCTGTTGGCCATCTGAATTTCTTCTTTGGAGAAGTTTCTGTTTATATCCTCTGCCCATTTTTTAATAGGATTATTTGATTTTTGTGTTTTGAGGCGTGTGAGTTCATTATATATTTCGGATGTTAACCCCTTGTCAGATATGTCATTTACAAATATAATCTCCCATAATGTAGGATGCCTTTTTGTTCTACTGATGGTGTCCTTTGCTGTACAGAAGCTTTTTAGTTTGATACAGTCCCACTTGTTCATTTTATTTTTGTTTTCCTTCCCAGGGGAGATGTGTTCATGAAGAAGTTGCTCATGTTTATGTCCAAGAGATTTTGGCCTATGTTTTCCTCTAAGAGTTTTATGGTTTCATGACTTACATTCAGGTATTTAATCCATTTTGAGTTTACATCTGTGTGTGGGATTTGGCAATAATCCAGTTTCATTCTCTTGCATGTAGCTATCCAGTTTTGCCAACACCAGCTGTTGAAGAGGCTGTCATTTCCCCATTGTATATCCATGGCTCCTTTATCAGATATTAGTTGACCATATATGATTGGGTTTATAGCTGAGATCTCTAGTCTGTCCATTGGTCTATGGGTCTGTTCTTGTGCCAAATTGTCTTGATTACTGTGGCTTTGTAGTGGAGCTTGAAGTCAGGGAATGTAATTCCCCATGCTTTATTCTTCCTTCTCAGGATTGCTTTGGCCATTCGTGGTCTTTTATGATTCCATATGAATTATAGAACTATTTTCTCTAGTTCACTGAAGAATGCTGTTGGTATTTTGACAGGGATTGCATTGAATCTGTAGATTGCTTTAGGCAGGATAGCCATTTTGGAAATATTAACTCTTCCTATCCATGAGCACGGGATGTGTTTCCATTTATTGGTATCTTTTAAAATTTCTCTCATGAGTGTCTTGTAGTTTTCAGAGTACAGCTCTTTCACTTCCTTAGTTAGGTTTATTCCTACATATTTTATTTTTTTGATGCAATTGTGAATGGAATTGTTTTCCTGATTTCTCTTTGTGCTAGTTCATTGTTAGTGTATAGGAATGCCACAAATTTCTCTGTATTAATTTTGTATTCTGCAGCTTTGCTGAATTCAGATATTAGATCTAGTGGTTTTGGAGTGTAGTCTTTAGGGTTTTTTATGTACAATATCCTGTCATCTGCAAACAGGGACAGTTTGACTTCTTCCTTACCAATCTGGATGCCTTTTATTTCTTTGTGTTGTCTGATTGCCATGGCTAGGACCTCTAGAACTATGTTGAATAAAAGGGGGGAGAGTGGGCATCCTTGTCTTGTTCCTGATCTTAGAGGAAAAGCTTTCAACTTCTCACTGTTAAGTATAATGTTGGCTGCAGGTATGTCATATATGGCCTTTATTATATTGAGGTATTTGCCCACTGTACCCATTTTGTTGAGAGTTTTTATCATGAATGGATGTTGAATTTTGTTGAATGCTTTTTCGGCAACTATGGAGATTATCATGTGGTTTTTGTCCTTTTTGTTGATATAGTGAATGATGTCGATGGACTTTTGAATGTTGTACCATCATGGCATCCCTGGAGGAATTCCTACTTGACCGTGATGGATGATCTTTTTGATGTATTTTCAATTCATTTTGCTAATATTTTGCTGAGTATTTTTGCATCTATGTTCATCAGGGATATTGGTCTGTAATTTTCTTTTTTTGTGGTGTCTTTGCCTGGTTTTGGTATTAGAATGATGCTAGCCTCATAGAATGAGTTTGGGAATATTCCGTCCTCTTCTACTTTTTGGAAAACTTTAAGGAGGATGGGTAGTAGGCCTTCACTAAATGTTTGATAAAATTCAGCAGTGAAACCATCTGGTCAAGGAGTTTTGTTCTTAGGTAGTTTTTTGATTACCAATTCAATTTCTTTGCTGGTAATTGGTCTATTCAGATTTTCTGTTTCTTCCTGTGTCAGCCTTGGAAGGTTGTATTTTTCTAGAAAGTTGTCCATTTCTTCTAGGTTATCCAGTTTGTTAGCATATAATTTTTCATAGTATTCTCTCCTTATTCTTTGTATTTCTGTGGTGATTGTAGTGATTTTTCCTTTCTCATTTCTGATTCTGTTTACATGTGTAGACTCTCTTTTTTTCTTGATAAGTCTGGCTAGGGGTTTCTCTGTTTTGTTTATTTTCTCCAAGAACCAGGTCCTGCTTTCATTGGTTCTTTCTATTGTTTTATTCTTCTCAATTTTATTTATTTTTGCTCTAATATTTATTATGTTGCTCCTTCTGCTGACTTTGGGACTCATTTGTTCTTCTTTTTCTAGTTTTGTGAATTGTGAGTTTATACTGTTCATTAAGGATTGTTCTTTCCTGAAGTAGGCCTGTATTGCAATACACTTCCTTCTTAGCACAGCCTTCGCTGAATCCCCCAGATTTTTCAGTGTTGAATTATTGTTATCATTTGTCTCCATATATTGCTTGATCTCTGCTTCTATTTGGGAACTGATGTATTGACTATTTAGGAGCCTGTTATTCAGCCTCCATGTATTTGTGGGCTTTTTCATTTTCTTTGAGTAATTTATTTCTAATTTCATACCTTTGTGGTCTGAGAAGTTCGTTGGTACAATTTCTATCTTTTTGAATTTACTGAGGCTCTTTTTGTGGCCTAGTTTATGATCTATTCTTGAAAATGTTCCATGTGCACTCAAGAAGAAGGTATATCCTGTTGCTTTTGGATGGAGTGTTCTGTAGATGTCTGTTAGGTCCACCTGTTCTAACACATTGTTCAGTGCCTGTGTCTCTTTATTTTCTGTCTGGTTGATCTGTCCTTTGGAGTGAGTGGTGTGTTGAAATCTCCTAAAATGAATGCATTGCATTCTATTTCTCCCTTTAATTCTGTTAGTATTTGTTTCACATATGTAGGTAATCCTGTGTTGGGTGCCTAGATATTTATAATAGTTATCTCCTCTTGTTGGACTAATCCTTTTATCATTATGTAATGTCCTTCTTTGTCTCTTGTGTCTTTCTTTGTTTTGAAGTCTATTTTATCTGATAAAAGTACTGCAACTCCTGCTTTTTCTCCCTATTAGTTGCGTGAAATATCTTTTTCCATCCCTTTACTTTCAGTCTGTGTATGTCTTTGGGTTTGAAGTGAATCTCCTGTAGGCAGCATATAGACCGGTCATTTTTCATCGATTTAGTGACTTTGTGTCTTTTGATTGGTGCATTCAGACCATTTACATTTAGGGTGATTATCAATAGGTATGTACTTATTCCCATTGCAGGCTTTAGATTCGTGGGTACCAAAGTTTCAAGGGTAATTCCTTTACTATCTAACAGTCTTATTTAACTCACTGGGTATGCTATTAAAACACAACCTAAAGGTTCTTTTTTTTTCTCTCCTTTTTCTTCCTCTGTCATTCTTTATATACTAGATATCATATTCTGTACTTTTTGTCTATCCCTTGATTGACTTAGGGGGTAGTTGATTTGATTTTGCATCTGCTTAGTAATTAATTGTTCTACTTTGTTGTGGTTTTACTTCCCCTGGTGACGGCTATTTAGCCTTAGGAATACTTCCATCTGTAGGAGTCCCTCCAAAATGCACTGTAGAGGTGGTTTGTGGGAGGTAAATTCTCTCAAATTTTGCTTATCTGAAAATTGTTTAATCCCTCTTTCAAATTTAAATAAAGATATTGCCGGGTAGAGTATTCTTGGTTCTAGGCCCTTCTGCTTTATTGCATTGAATATAGCATGCCACTCCCTTCTGTTCTGTAATCTTTCTGTTGAGAAGTCTGATGACTGCCTGATGGGTTTCCTTTGCATGTGATCTTTTTTCTCTTTCTAGCTGCTTTTAAAAGTCTGTCCTTATCCTTGATCTTTGCTATTTTAATTATTCTATGTCTTGGTGTTGTCTTCCTTGGGTCCCTTGTTTCGGGAGATCTGTGCACCTCCATGGCCTGAGAGACTATCTCCTTCCCCAGACTGGGGAAGTTTTCAGCAATTACCTCCTCAAAGACACTTTCTATCCCTTTTTCTCTCTCTTCTTCTTCTGGTCCCCGTACAATATGAATATTGTTCTGTTTGGATTGGTCACACAGTTCTCTCAATATTTTTTCATTTTTAGAGATCCTTTTTTTTCTCTGTGCCCCAGCTTCTTTGTATTCCTCTTCTCTTATTTGTATTCCATTTACCATCTCTTCTACTACATCTAATCTGCTTTTAAATCCCTCCATTGTATGTTTCATTACAGATATGGAATTTCTTAATGCTTGAATCTCTGTCTTAAGTTCGTTCCTGAGTTCTTGAATATTTTTCTGTACCTCCATGAGCATGTTTATGATTTTTATTTTGAACTGTCTTTTTGGGAAGATTGTTGAGTTCAGTTTCATTTGGCTCTTTTTCTGGTGTTTGCGAGATTTTTGTTTTAAACAGGTTCCTTTGACGTTTCATATTTGTATGTGGCACCTTCTAGTGCCCAGAAGCTCTAGTCTCTGGCGCTGCTCAGCTCCTGGAGTGATGTTGGGCATCGCAGGGGGCGCTGGCGGCTGGGAGGAGGAAAGAGCTATTTCCTGTTTCCCGGCTGCAGTGCCTTTCTCCATTGACAGAACCAGCAGGCCACCACACAGGTGTAAGCCTTTGTGTTTTGCGTCTGTAGCTGCCATAGGAGGGCTCTCCCTCTGGCTGGCGTGACTTCAGGGCAGGGACTGCCAGTTTGTGAGCTTGTGCCGGCAGTCCAGGAGGAAGGCACAGCAGGCTGCGTATCACAGCGGGGGGCCTCGGATCTGAGCAGCCAGCCAGTGGGATGGCGTGCCCGAAGCTCCTGAAAGTTCCCAACCTGATGGGCAGAGTGCACCCAGACAACCTTGTCCACCTATCCCTTTTCCTGCACAGCAAGCTCCGTATAAACCCCACCCCTTCATCAGCACTTTCGCTGCTAGGAAGCCTCTTAGGCCACCCGGCTTTATTTTGTCCCAGAGCAGCCGGATGTGGATCCCTGTCCTCCACAAATGGCTCGAATCTCAGTCTCTACAAGTATTCCCCCTGTCTTAGCTTTCCAACCCCACTAATCTCCAGAGCACCATGCAATGTAGGTTTGTGCTCCCAATGCAGATCTCCAGGGATGGGTGTTGAGCAGTCCTAGGCTTCCACTCCCTCCCCACTCCATTTCTCTTCCTCCCACTGGTGAGGTGGGGTGGGGGAAGGGCTTGGGTCCCACCAGATCAAAACTTTGGTGCATTACCCTGTTTCGTGAGGTCTGCTCTGTTCTCCAGGTGTATGCAGTCTGGTGCAGCCTTCTTTCCTGTTGCTCTTTTAGGATTAGTTGTATTAACTATATTTTCATAATATTTGTGGTTTTGGGAGGAGTTCTCTGTGTCACCTCTCATGCTTCCATCTTGAATCTCTCCCTCTCTGTATGTAGTTTTTTGTTTTTTTTTCTGCATTAGACAAAAAAGAAGGAAATTAACTATAAAAACATGTCTGTATATAAGAAATCCAGTGTCTTTTAAAATCTATTAATAATTTATTTTCCCTTCAACATAATTCTGTTTTATCATAGATTATATTTATTCTCTTGACATCAATTTAAACAATGCTGTCCACCCTTTCCCTGTGTTAGCATCTTTTAAGTTCACTTAACTTTGACAACACTGAATACTGATGGTTCTGTTTCTGTCACTCTGAACTGCCTGGTGAACATCTGGTTGATGTCGTTTCATTCTACATACCACTCAAGAGAGTGTATCAATTCCCATGGCTTTATCCTCAGTTTGCTATTGATTACCTAATTTTTCTACTTGGGGTTGAGATTACCTGGCTATCTTTGACTATTCTTTTATATTTAAGTTGTAACTATATCCTGTCTATATTATAAATAATGTCTATGCATTCCCTGCTGACACCATTGCTGCTACTATAGACAGTTCTGTTATCAAAACTCTACTGACTGTTTGAATCAACTTCTAATTGACACTCTTACCCTATCTCTCATTACCTATCTTGCCAAACAGTCTAAGACACATAATCTGTAGCATGCACCTAATTCTTCTCTTAACATATCAGCCAAGGCTCTGAATGTGCTTGCTGTAATTTCAAAGCAAACTCAAATCCTCTTCCCCAGCAGCATGTACTCTATTGAGTAGAGTGTATCTTGGCCACTTGTCTTTATTCCTTTTTCCAATGATCTTCTATATTCCCAGGACATGCTTCTATTCCCTTCTCCGCTTTATAACTTTTTCCCTATTTTTAAAGGCTTAGCACAAATACCACCTCCTGTAGTTTTTCTCGATTCCTCTGTCAGAATCACTTTTTATCTTTATCTGAGTTTTCATAGACCCATGTGTAGACCTTATACAAATACAACTCATCACATTGTACTTCAGGGAATTATTTTTATAGCTGGCTGCTTATGGAGGACTGAGAGCTTCTCATAGGTAAATGTGCCTTATTTCCCTATGTCCCCAATGCCACGTATAGTACCAGAAACTGCAAAACTCCCAATAATTGTTTTAACCACTATTTCATCATATTGAAAGACATAGAAAGACCAACTGTCTCAAAGGCAGAAAGGAGAACCAGACCCGAGAAGATTAAGAGCTGTTGAACTTTAATTTTTCTCCCACAAGTATTACTTTAACCAAGACAAATGGCACTATCAGAGTATGGAGCAGTGCAGCAGTGGCCCTTCTGGAGTGGAAGCTGCATGGGAGGAGGCAGTCATCTTGCTGTGTGGTGAGAAAAACGGGTTTGGTGGGCAGCTAGCCATCCCGGACAGATGAGGACAGGAGTGGGAATAGCACATGAGCATGAGCAACAGAGGATGGCCTCCAAATGAAGAGCCTGGTAATCAGACTGAGCTTCACCGAGATTTGGGAGATACAGACTGTCCCTCACTGCCCACTGGATCAGATTAAGCCTTTTTTTTTTTTGCCCTCATACATCTCCCTTCCCTGTAATTTCTCTGCTCTTATTTCTTCTTTGCTTTTCCTTTCTTATTTATATTCTTCTTCCAGATTAAAAAATAAACAGGAAAACAAAACTGTGTTTGGGGTGGGAAGGGAGTAGGATGAGGGACACCAGTTAATAGAAGGAATTTCTAGTGATCGATTCATGCTTGCCCTCCTCCCCATGTCTGTCTTATGTCACACAGAGCAGTGCCAGCTATACACTGCAGCTTCCAAAGGCTCAGGGGTTGGGCACAGTGGAGGTCATCTTGCCCACGTAAATTCCATCAACAGCTTATGTGTGGGGAATGAGGGTGGGATGAGTGTGTGGGAAGGTAAATGTGTGTAGTACATGCAGTAGGGAATTTCTGCTCTGGATAGTCACTCCGGAATCCAAGCTGATGGAGACTCTAGTTTCTTCAGCATAGAGCTAACTCTAATGCAGTCTGGGACATGAACTCAAGCCATGTGCCCAGGAGAAAAGGGAATTGGTTTATGGAGCAAGTAGCCAATCTGTGCCACACTAAGTACTAGGGATGCTGCCTAGAGGTGTTAAGAAGAAAGTTTTAGCTGTTACATTTATATTCCTGTGCATATATACATATGTGTGTATGCACGTATAAAGCGACAAAATAACTTCTAATATTCTTTAAAAGCATAACAATAATCACATACTTTTCAAATGTGTCCATGTGACATCAGGAGGCTATACTTCAGTAAACTCATTTTATAGTTTGGAGGCAGTGACTGTAATATTATGTATATATTGTTTTGCTCATTTTTCTAAAAAAAGAGCTGTGAGAACTTTAAATCACACTTGCCTAAGGATTCAAAAGTAAAGAGATTTGTGGGTGGAAGTGATTTACATGTCAAATAAATAATGTTATTTCTGTTTTCAGGCAAATGGGAGCAGCATGAAAAAGCAATACAGATATTCTATCGCGTGAATATAGGAAACTTTATTGTGGGTACATGCATTACTGGAGACCTGAAGAGTAATAACATCAATTTGCTTGACATTTACACAGTTCAGGCTGTAATTTCTGCAATACTGAGAATTATTTCACAGAAAAATTGAGTCAAATTTCAAAATAAAGAAGAGTTTTGTCTAAGTCTAATGAATAACATGATGTCAGGTTATCCCATTTCTGTCTGTCCACAGAGCACCTGCATGTACTGACATCCTTACATCATCCTCGTAACTGCCAGACCTCAGCCCAAGGACAGCCATCATTCACATCCGCAGCTGATGAAATACAGGCCCCAAATGACTTCTCTTAGTGTTAAATAGTAGAAAAGAAGACTTTAGATTTTTTACTTTGATCTTGTTTTTTTAGTACGGTCGCAGGACTAATTCTGTTGTAAGCTACTTCCCCCCACATCACACTTACTTAAACATAGTATTATAGGATTTCAGGTCTGTTTATTTCATCTGTTCAGCAGAGCATCAGTATGATTCAGGCCTCGGTCGGTGGACCAGGTCCTGTGTGCTCTAGGACTGAACGATTCTTTCCCTCAAAGTGGACTTCTTCCTGCCTTTACTATTTGTGATTCTTTCTATATTCAAGCTGTCAACTTCAAGTTAAATTGTACCCCAAGTAATATGGTAATTGCATTTTATGCCTGGAGGGTGAACGTCAGTTAGTTACAAGTGTTCAAAGGCTCCTGACTGGCAGGTCACATTGTTTTTGTATGAAGATTTCAAATTGCTTTGAAGTCATTTTCACTAACTCAACAGGTGGCAAACTTTTAAGAGATTTTGCTGCTTATCTTTGCCATTATTTCACTAGAAGCCGAAATTTATCTGCAGTGTCTGACAAGCCTGATACTGGCCTCTCTGGATTTGAAATTATCTTTCTTTCTTTTTCCAGTTTTTATTTTACTGAAATTAGTAATATAACCACGGAGAGGAACGAACTTTAATCATTTACAAGAAAGGGTTCAAAAAGTCAAACTGATTTACAGCTGCTTCTTAAATTTTCGTGTACATACAAATCACCTGAGGATTTTGTGAAAACGCATTTTTATGATTCAGTAGATCTTGAATCACCTTAGAGTCTACATTTCTTATAAAATTCCAGATAACACTGATGTTGCAGGTCTGTGGATCAAATTTGAGTGACAAGGAGTACTATTTCAATGATCTGCAAGGGGAAAGGTGAGCCACGAGGCTAAGACATAGCCATACATTTAGGTCTCTCTTTTTCTGATTAGTAGAATAAAGTCTAAAGATTGCTTAAAATATAAATGTTTTTAAGTACGTTTGCTTTCACTAGTAACTACTCACAACTGATGAAATTTAACCCTTGGCAGTTCAATTCTAATAGGAAGACCCAGCCATCAAGGGAATCTGGTCTGAGGAGTCTTGCTCCTAAGTTCTGGAGAACAAATGGAGCAAATAAAAAATCTGGCATATTGATTTGTTTCCTACTTGTCTTATTGCAGAGCCACAAAGAAATGTGGTTCTATATAAGCATCCCTGGTATTTAGCCCATTGTCTGATAACATTTCTCAGTAAATATTGAATGAATAAAAGAGTGCAATAATCTAATTGTTCAGAGATATTGATAACTAATGGTCTACATAGACAAGAATAGGTTCATTTTCCTGCTAGACACATTTTCCCCTACATAAGTATAGTAAGTAAAAGTTGTGCTCTATCCCCAGGTAATATGAATGGGTTGTTGAAAGACTGTCACTATACAAATCTGATGGAAATGAGGTGTGTTCAGGAAGTAACCTCAAAGAAATCACCAAATGAAAGAAAACATAACTCAATTAGTGATAAAAAGTTAACAAATGAGGAGAGTAATGTAGAGAATGAAGCAATAAAAAGAAATCCTAGGTAATTAAAAACTAGATAAAAAGCATTGTGTCTGCCATCAACTATATGTGGATTGTATTAAAGCATGAATGAATAACAGTTATTATCTTTCTCTGACAAAGTTGAAACCATGCTTTTAGAGAACAAACTCATTAGTTCTACAATAGAACAAAAAAACTGTGACCCTAGAAATAATATATATAGTATGATGTTTGTTGTCTCAATGCTGAAAATTAGATATGAAGTCATAGGTCAAGAAAAAGGGAAATCTCCCACTGACAGTAGCATTGGTCTAGGGCTGTCAAAACTGAATGTTGTATTTCATCATAACAGGCTCCAATCAGCAGAAGCTGATCAAGGACAATGAACTTTGTCAGACTGGAACTTTAGACACTTACTTGAAATAAAGACTTTCCTGAACAATGAATAATGGAACCCATTTTAACTATGTTCAAACATACAAATTCATTTGAATCATATCTGAAGTGCATTTTTTCATTCCTTAATTGGCATAACCACATGAGCTCACTCTTTCTAATACTTAAAACTTGAGATTTCCCATCCAAGAACCTAGTAAACTATTGCTATAGAATGAATCTTTGCTCTCCAAAATTCGTATGTTGAAATCCTAACCTCTAATGTGATGGTATTAAGAGGTGGTCGTTGGGAGGTGATTAGGTCATGAGGGCAGAGACCTCATGAATGGGATTAGTGCCCTTATAAAAGAGAGCCTGGAGAGCAGCCTCCCCGCTTCTACCACGTGAGGACTCAGAGAAGACAGCAGTCTGCAACCAGAACAGGTCTCTCACCAGAACATTACTCTACTGGCACTCTGATTTTGCCATTCCTCACCTCCAAAACTGTGAGGAATAAATTTCTATTGTATATAAGCCACATGGTCTATGACACAGACTAAGACACTAGTTACTTTTAAATCTCTGGTTGTCTTTGCTTTATTCTTTACCAGTCACTGAACTGACCAATTTCCAAGAAGTTGTATATTTGTTAAGAAGAAAGTGTTTAAAGTGTCAACAAAGTTGGTAATAGGTAGTCCCCTTCTATCCCTGACACAAGATGAGCGATGCCATTAGGAAAAATCTAGGAGATACTTTAAGGGTTGTAAAGACATGAGCTCAACTTGAGTGACAGCAATGCAGAGCAGATGTTTCCCTATCCCCTTTCAGTTTAACTACAGTACTCTGGTAGAAAGCAGACATGAGGAATGAACAGAAAACAATGTGTGTGGTGCCAGATAACACGACTGCATATTCCGTATATAATGTGTTCTGTCTTGACTATGCCTTATCTGTGTGAAAATGTCTCCAGATAGAATGGAGACACTATACACTGTGAGAGATTCAATGCTTATTCATTCAACAGCATTCACTGAATGCCTGCTGTGTACTGGGCAGTCTTCTATGTTCTTAGGAAATAGCAGTGGACAAAATTGAAAATCCCTGCACTCTCAATGCATGTGTGTATGTATAGACATTTATAAAAATAAGTAAATTATATTGTGTTGTACAATGTGATATAATAAATATAGTTTATGGAAAAAAATTAGTCAGAAAAGGGGGATGAGAAGTGCTGGGAATGTGGGTTAAGGCAAGCTGCAGTTACAAGGCAGGTAGCCAAAGGTCTGGATGAGAAGGTGACATCTGAATAAAGACCAAAGAATGGGAGGGAGGGAGCCATCTGCTAATCCAAGATGAAAGGTCCAATCAAATGAAACTGCAAGGATTGATAAGGGTGCCCGGGGTTTGTGGAAATGGAAGAGTGGCCATAGCAGGAAAATGAAGGGACAACTAATAGAAGATGAGGCCAGAGACGTAAGGTTGTAGGGTGAGGAACAGACCTGAAGAAAAATTAATCACAGAAGGGGGATGAGCAGTGTGTGTGTGTGTGTGTGTGTGTGTGTGTGTGTGTGGTTTTATTATAAATCAGTGGTGATTATATGTAATTTTAAAAACTTTGGCTTTAAATGTGAGTGAAATGGGAAGTTTTGGAAGGATTTTGAGCAAAGGAAAGACAGGAACTCATGTCAGCACCAAATCAGTTTGACTTTTTTGTTAAGAGTACATTGAAATGGAGAGATTGGAGAAACAGAGACTAATTAGAGTACAATTAAAAAAAATTCACGTGAGAGAAGACTAACTTAAATTAAGAATATAAAAGTGAAGAGAGTGAGAGGCAGTTGAATTCTAGATAAATATATTTTGAAAGCAGAGATGGAAATATTTGCTCACAAAGCTAATGTGGGATAATGAAAAAAATGAGAGAAGTTAAATGTAACTCCAAGATTTAGGGGCTTAGCAAGTGGAAGGTCCAGGATAGAGATATAAATTTGGAGGTCATCATCTTATAGCAGTATTTAAAGCCAAGAGATTGGATAAGATAATCTTGATATAAAAAGGAAGTGGCTCAAATACTAAGTCCTGTGATGTTTCAATATCAAGAGGTTAGGAAATGAGCAGGAACTAGCAGAGGAACCTGGGAGGAAGCATCCAGTATGGTAGAACAAAGAATAATCTTAGTGTTTCTCAGTGACAAATTATTCCCAGTTATATCCAGGAGAAATGTCCAGTAATTCAAAGGTGAACATAAGTGAAAAGATGGAAAGAAATGTTTTTCAGAACTCTCTGTATCAATGTACAGAAAACAAGGAGGCATACTTAGAAATGTGATGTCATCATGATCATTACTATTACTAACCATGAAAATGACAAAACATGTACTATTTAAGTTTTATGCTTTATTTAATGTTCCCCAAAGTGGGAATATTATTCACACTTTTTTATGGAAAATGAAGATCTTATTTCTCATTCATTCAATAAGGTAACATTATCAAGGTCATTCAGGTACCAAGAGCTGAAAAGTAAATGGGAGTTACAACTGGAATTCAGACATAAGTGGAGTAGAGGGATTTAACTTTGAATTTAGAACATGCATTTTAATTAATTTAAAATAGGATAACATACATTTAACAGAGTGTATTAAATATAAGTACAGTTTAAAGAATGATCATAAAGGGAATATTAGTATAACCACCACTAATGGCTTGACATTGAATATTGCCAGAACTCTAGTAATTCTTCAAGCACCCATTCTAAATCAGAGCCTTTGTACTCATTGCAGGGGTAAGCAATGCCCTGATTTCTTTATTGTTCTAAGAAATTCTGCCACCTGTGTATGAACCTTAAACTATAGAGTTATTTTGGTTCATTTTGAACATTATATAAACAGTGTCATTCTCTTTTTTGGTATTTTGAGATGAAAACTGCCACAAATGGCATTAAACCTAGCTATTAGGACTAAGAACTAAGACTGTTTTCAACATGACTTAGTTGTTTGTTCCAGGAAATCTTTGCTCAGGAAAGATTAAATCTGTAAAACAATGAATCACACCACTGTTTGCTTCAGAAAATTTATGCAAAAAAAAATTATGAGACAACTGCTCAAGGCAATTCAAGATCATCACTACTATGTCTACTAATCTGGAAGTATGATGGCACAGGCTTTGCACAATCCAATCAACTATCCCACTGGAAAGCCTACTTAGACCGACTTATGCCTACTTGTGCCAAGACCCCAAAAGCCTATAAATATCCATCTTCTGACTCACTTCTGAATCACTGCTAAGATGTTATTGCTCATGGGGAGTTTTCCCTTACTGCAGTGACTCCAGTAAATGTACCTTTTCTTTATTAACAGGTTGTCTGATGATGCTTTGGGGGGAGTTCACCAAACTTGGGGAGTTTGGGGGGGAGTCCCATGGAGAGCCCCTTGAGACTTCCTCACTGCCGTCACCCAGAAGTCTTGCCTCAGATACAGTGGGCTCCACAGAGGTCCTCTGAGACTCTCATTCACAGTGAGAGTGAGAATTAGTCTCACAGTGGGTCCATTTTTTGAGCTCCAAACGTTAAGTTTCTTTTGTATCCCAGAAAGTAGGATCTTTTAAGGGAGTCTTTTGCTTTTGTGTACAGACTTGAAATCTCCTATTCTCGTTGGAAACTTGTTTTGTGACTACAAACACTGCGGTTTGTTTTGTCTGTCCTTTTCAATTTACATTGTAAATCTGTAAGGAAGATTCTAAAGGGAGAAGATGGGATAAGCTCAGTAATTCTGTCCTCAGACAAAACCTCAAAACAAGTTCTGAAGGTCTCTTCAGGAATCCCCTGGGTACATTTTGCCTTGGGTCACAGTTTCCAAAACTTTTAAGACCCTTCTTTAATTGTGTGGTAACTGATCTGTTCTACCTGGAGTTGAGAAATTTGTTGGGCTCTTGACTGGTGATAGATAATCTGCTGGCTTATTTCTGAAGACACATTTTTGTATGGACACCACTGTAATGACTGTTACAATTCTCACGGGCTATTCAAATTTAGCTCTTTAATCCATAGGGAACTGGTTCTTACCTAAAGTGTAAAGTAAATATTTAATTTCATTCTTCTTCCATATGTATGCATAATTTCCCAGAACATTTATAGAAAAATCTCTTTTCTCACTGATCTGCAATGACATTTCTATCAAATATTGTGTCTCTGCAGGTGTGGGCCAGCTTCTGGGCTCCTTATCATATTTGTCTTGCCTATTTTTCTAGCCCAGGACTCAGCACACTGTTCCAAACACTGTGTTTTATGGAAAGCCTTGATATATGTCAGCACAGCTCATTCCGCCTCGCTCTTCTCTGTGAGTGCCTTGGTAATTCAGACTTCTTTCGCAGTAAAGAATAAGCCTGTCATATTTGACCACAGAAAGTAAGGATTTTATTTGGGGTGGCATTGAATCTGTTGGGGGAGGGTTTTGTGTATTTTCCTCAGTTCTTGTCCTCGCCACAACAAAGAACTGAAGGGCACAGACACAGTAGTGAAGCAAAGTAAAAGTTTTATTTAAAGTTACTTAAAGGGAGAAAAAGTACAGGTGACCTCAGGGAGGAGAAGCACCTGAAAGGTTGGAGAGAGAAAGTTTAAAAGGTTGGGAAAAGTTAAAGTTACACACTTTGAAAGTGCAGGTGACCCCAGAAAGAGGAGTGCCACTAGGTTTTAGGGTCTGGGGTTTTATAGGCAGTTAAGTATTTTCAAAGGGCTAGGGGTGTGGGCTTGTTAAGTGGTCTCAAGTATCCTTGATGAGACATTAAGTTTCTTATCAGTCCTCCAGGTAATTCTGCAAAATTAGCTTAACACAAGAAATTTACTGCTTTGGTCCCCTCCCAGGATAGCAGCTTCCTGGTTTGGGAGCATATCAATCAAGACTGTCTGCCCTTCCTCCAAGGTGGGCTGAGTTATTTGTCTGTTGTTTGCTAAAGAGTATGTTAAGAATCTTTCTTAATTTCCTGGTTTTTTTTTAAATGCGATTTTGGCTTTAAGGTGGGATCTCCCTGTCTTTATTATGCTGTTTATAGGTGGTGGGCCTTTTAGCAGGCTAGAGTAAATCTTACAATGATCTAATTGACACAGTGAAGACATGGGCTGTGCTCAGATACTTTTCCTTATCTGGGGAATATTCAAACATTCAAGGCCAAGTTGCTCCTGACCTTTTGAGCTTTAACAGATTAACTCATTAACTCTGAGTCTTTTCTGGATTTCTAGTTTTAACTGGTTAACTGAGTCCTTTCTAGGGGGCTTTACTGACTTTGTTCTCTTTCCACCCCGCTCATATCTATTTTCTTGCCTAACAAATCCATAAAATAATATGAGGACAAGTGACATATTTTTCAGTATTGGGTATTCTTGTCATGAACATGGTATATCTATTTATTTAGGTCTTCTTTAATGTCTCTCAATTAAATTTCATAATCTCAGTTACAGACGTATTGTGTATACTTGCAGCTGTATTCACAAGCATTTTGCATTTCTGGTTATATTGGAAATGATACTTTTTAAAATTTTCATATTCTAAGTAGTTGCTGATAGTTTATAGAAACATAGTAAATATTTCATTTTTTATTTTCTTCTAATCAACCAGCTAATTGCTCATTAATTCTAATAATTTACTTGTACATTCCTTTGATAATAAAGACTGCAATCACAAAATACAGATTCCATCACTAAACAATTAGAATTTTGTTTTTTCATCCAATCTTTAGTCTATTTATTTATCTTTTTTGTCCTACTGTGTTGTGAGACCCTCCCAGGCAAATGCTGAATGGGAAGTATTGCTGATAGGATTTATTCCTGGTCTTTACATAAAGGGAAAACTCTCAATATTTTACTGTTAAGTATTTGCTCTAATGATAATGGAGACACCATTTAGCAGGTTAAGGGAGGTCCTTTCTGTTCAAGTTTTCTAAGAATATCATTTTTAAAATAATGAATATAAACTTTTATTAACACCTTTTCTGCTCATAATTCTACAAAAAAACTTAGTATCATCCTCCCTGTTCTTTTACTCAAATTCCCGCAATCAGTCTTTTCTACCTTTAAAATATCCAGAGCTTGAACTGCTTCTCACCATCTCTGGGGACACTACCCTCCGTGATCCATCATCATCGACCACCTGGTTACTCAAGAAGCCTACATCCTAGATGGACTCTCTGTCTCCACCCTTGTGTAACAGGGAAAAATTTTAATATTTGAATTAATCAGATCACGTGACTAGTCAACTGAAGACCCTCCGGCTGCTGTCCTGCTCACTCAGGATGGAAGCCAGGTCCTGACCAGTACTGTCAGGACTCTTCGGGGGTCTCCTTCCCCACCCTGTGTTCATTCTCTGACGTCCTTCTCATATATTGTTCCCTGGCTCTCTAGAATCCAGCAAACTCCTTGTTTCTCTATTCCATGGATATGCCAGACTTGTTCTGATGTCAGCACTTTGCACTCATTGATCTACCACTTAGGATGCTCTTCTGTCTACCTGCATGTCTGACATTCTCATTTCCTCCATGTCTTAATTTAAAAGTCATGCTTTTATAGATGTCCTCTCTAAACACTAGAACTAAAATTATACTTGCTGCCCGTTCACACATTTTCCCTCTCTTCCCCCCTTAGCACTTACCAACATGCATCATACTGTAAGTTTACGACATACGTTTTTTGCCTCCCCTCTACAAACTGGAAAAGAGGCTCCACAAGGGCAGAGCTTTTTGTTTGCTTTATTCACCACTATATCTCAGGGCATAAAACAATTCCTGAGATGTACAATATGAAATAAATTAGTTAATTTTTACATTTTTTTATTCTTTTAGTTCTACTTTAAAAAAAATATGCAATATCATCTTGTAGTTTCTTGCTCCCTGCATATACTTTCACATTTGTAATTTATTTATTTAAATCTACTAAGCAGACTTGTGATATCATCTATGTTTGATAATTCCGAAGTCTAAAATTGTTTTAAGACTTTTAGCTCCCTTATTTCTATTGGTTCTCGAAGATAGTGTCCTTTCCTTGTGAGCTTAGTTTTGACTGTGTTATTTCCCCCAGAGGGCATCCGCTTTCTCTTCTGACATAACCAGCAACACTCTTTCTCTAGACTTCATTAGATCAATGTACAATGGTGAGGGTTTTCTGGAGCACACAGAGGATATGATGTGGTCATGGAGACCCACTGAGCACCATCTAAGGAAATTCTTTCCCTTTGGCTCTGTGTGGAGCCAGGATGGTTGTCCATGCAGCCCCTTGGGGTGGGGGTAGAGAAGGTTTACTTATGGACTGTCCTTTCACTCAAGTGCAGACATTTGGAGCTCCAGCTTTCTCTTCTATTAGGCTTTCAAGCTTGGCTAGTTAATTTTGCTAGTTTGTTGACTGCTCTCAAGGCCAATGACACATCACTGATATGCTTACCTCACTTGGTCCCTCCTTCCCTTTGATACGCTACCTTGTCGCATGTTTGATAACTTTTTAAAAGATTTTTAAAACAATGTTAAAAGCATTTTAGTTGTTTTCAACAGAAGGGATAGTCCAAGTAGCTTAACTCATCATATTAAAGGAAACAAGATTTAAGTATTTCCTTTCAACCATATTATAAAATAGCATGAAAATGTTATGAAAGATTTAGAAGTTTAAGGATGGAGAAAAATCATGTAACAGCATACCTTATTAATGCAAATCCTTTTTGCATCTCATTTTGTGTTATATAATTTTTTATTCATATTTTAAAATGCAACTGTTGAACTTTATGCATGATTTTGCTTCATTTTTTATCATTTAATTCTTATAAGAAGTAGTGAACCTTCTTGAAGCCTTAAAAATAGTTTTTGTATTCTAGTATTGATTAATAACTTCAGGCTTGGAGTACGATTGCTCATTTCTACTTTTCCACTTTTCCTCTGTGATCTAGAGTAAACTATTTAAACTGTTTCTCTTCTAAAATTTGGTTACCTCCTAGAGTTGCTGTGAGGAAGTTAAAAGAGATGTGTAATACATGTAAATGACTTAGAGCAGTATTTGTCACACAATAGGGACTTATAAATATTTATTTTTATAATAACTTCTTATATTTTAATGGTCATATTTAACCTACTGTTCATGTAATAGCATCATGCTAACAGCTAACTCAATAATTATTTTTAATACTGGGTTTATTTTGGGTTATTTTAAATTGATTTAACTAATTATAGATAATACAATGATGGCATTATTGAATATCACTTTTCTCCCTATTTAGATTATTCTTTCCTTTGGAAATCTTAAAGTGGACTTATTCCTATTACATGCATATATTTATTGTTTTGGTACATAATGCCATATACATATTTCAAGGGATTAAACCAATGTACAGTCAGGGCTCTGCCCAGTTTATGTTTTATAATGCTTGATTATTGCTAATAGACAAATATTTTTTGTTGTTATTTTGATTTGTGTCTGATTACTTGTAAGAATGAACATTTTCACATATGTTTACCATTTGTATTTCTGCTTTTGGAAGGTGTCTGCCCATTTGTTTTTTGAGATGAGTTTTTTCCTATTGATTTTATGACCACTCTTTATGTAATAAAGTGATTGACATTTGGCATATCATATTTGCTGCTACTGCTTTTCCTACTCAGTTTGGCTTTTAATTCTAGTTTTTGCATGCAGAAATTTGTATTTTTTATAACTATAGATATTTTCCTTTGAGATTTCTCCTCTTGCTCCTAGATTAAGAAATTTCTTACCCTGAAGATAATTAAGAGAGTATTTTTTCACATTTGGCTGACATTTGGTGTTTACATTTATCTACTTAGTTAAAATTAAATTTATTTGGTATATGATGCTAGGTAAAGAACCAAACTGAACCTTCTCTAGATTGCTGACTGTATTCCAAACCCATTCATAAAATAACTGTCCCTCCATTGATCTGAGATGCATCTTTTATATTTATTAATTTATTAACTGTGGTAAGAATTTAAATATGATTTTTATTTTTTTTCTTCAATGTAAACCAAATGTTTATGATCCCTGCACTATCTTTATAATAAGTTAAATTGTATTTGGAGATAGGGCAGGAGTACCTGTTAAATAAAAAATTCACAATAAATAGATTTTGAGGTTATTAATTATGTACTTTTGTGCTGAAGATAGGTATCCTCATTCTTTAATAGCTGCCAAATGGAAAAGGGATCAAGTCACTTAGTTTGTCTCTAAAATTACAATAAGTTGGATTGGAACGTAAAGAAGGGCTCTTTCGCAATTAGAACTTTTCAAATGGAATTGATATCTCAGGAAGCGATGAGTTTTTCTTTACCAACAGTAGTTAAGGAACATGGTGAAATAAGAGTTCACTACCACTTGGAAGATTTTCAAAGAAGGTCCTTGTTTTATACTAGGGGAACTCCAGGGTCCCTTTCAGCTTTAAGATTCCATGTTTCTTTAATCTACCTGTGAATAAGTTTTTTTCATGCTTGGAAGACTTAGCGGGTAGGAATATTTTGGTTAATTTTTGAGTAGTTATCATAGAGCAAGTCGATTGGTTCATTTAATGCTATTTGAATGATCAAATTTGCATAGATTCTCATCAAGTTAATGTCTACACTAAATGTGTTATTTCTCAAGAGTAGATAATAAAGTCCTAGGGAAAAGGTCCATACCTAAGAGAAACTCAAGGCTTATTTAGAAGATCCTCAGGTCATTTTAGAAGTTGAATAAAACAATTACCTGAACTTACCCAACAGTAGCTTCATGTCCTTACTGAGAAAGCATATAGATATTACCTGACTTTCAAGAGAATAATGATAATGAATCCATAAAATCATACATAAGGCAAAATTATATCTCACTGAGATACAAAAAACATTGACGAAAAATCTAATATTAAATTATAGGATATTTTAAATAAAAAATTTTAAGGCAATAAATAGAAAATTTAATAAAGTATGACCCTAATAGAATAGAAAGTACATTTATTATGTAAAATAATTTACTTCAACAAATAGACAAGCATAAATTATAATTAATATAGGTGTTACATTTAAGTAGGTACATTCAGGATTAAAAAGTTTGATTTCTCTCACAGTTTGAAAAATATTGATGGACTTACAACCTATTAAATGACTATTAATATCATTTCTGTGATAACCTAAATATTAGTCTGAACTCTAAATAATAAAAAAACTTTGAGTATGTGGTTCTCATTGATAGAACTGTAATACATTGATACATTACTTGTACAGCAAAGAGAACATCATAGAAATCCAAATCACAAAAGATGTAAGAGCCTGTGGCTTTTAAGATGACTCTCAAGGGAGGCCCAGTCCTGAAATTCCAGCAGCCCTGACTCCAAGAAATTTTGTAAACGGGTCACAACAAATCACATATTTTGATATCTCCTGTTCTGCTATATGTCTGCAAAAGCAACCTAAACTGTTTACGTGGTACAGATGGTTCACAGTTGCCAGAAAAAACACAGAAGAATTTGTTATGTATGATCATCCTTTCAAAAATTTGCTTTATTTCCATCTTTGGAGGCATCATTTAGTAAAATATGTATACTAAAGATCAACTTTCATTGAAAAACACACAAACACGTATGCATATACAAATACAAAGTGGTTTCTCACATTTGAAAACAGTATCTTTTTTTTCAGATAAATTGGCATCAGAGTGTAGGTTAAAAATGAGAATAATAAGTGGTACATTAATATAACTGAGTATTTTACAAGGAACAAGATGAAGATATCCTGTGTCTCAGTTAATCAACTATTCAGTGAGAATGCTGATAATTTCTCACTTCCTGGGTTTTGAAAAGATTACTAAGTATAAAGCATAAGAGCTACTCTAAATGATGATGCATATGTTTTTTATTTTCCTTAGAGTTTAATTGAATGAGATGCACATATGTTCAATTCGATACATGTTTTATAAACTTAAGCTGGGCACAGTATAGAGGACAGAGTGGATGAGACTGTATATTTGGAAGAGACAGACATGTAGTTGACCAGTTGTGATATAAGATGGACTGTGATGCTAGAAGAGATTGACAGGGGCTATGTGTTCCAGGCTGGAGGAGGAGGTGGGGGATGGCTGAGGAAGATGAGCTGTAGGGACAGGTTTAAGCAGTTATCCATGTCACAAGTTCCTCTCGACCAGGAATACTCCTTATACACATATTCCAAACTTCTCTGTTGTATTCTATTAAGTCGCCTGAAATTTCAACTCTAAACATGTCCTTAGTGGAGTCCAGAGTTTTTAAAACATATTCACTTTCCAACTCTCTTCTAAATATGTTGTGCCTTTTCATTTCTCTTTTCTTGGAATGCACATATTCTCTCCCTTCCTGTCCACTACAGACTTTATCTCACAAACTTGTACTCACCCTCCAAAACCCAGTTAAAATCACTTCCCCTTTGGAGCCCTTCTCAGTCCTCCAGGAAGGCAGCTGATCTTTCCTTGGAGTTCTCACAATGCTTTGAGTCCTCTAACACACTTAGACTGTGTATCATAACTTGTTTATACTACCTAAAAGAAATTTTGAGCTACCTAAAAACAAGAACTCTATCTTTCCCATATTGGATTTCCTAAAAATCTAGCACGTACTGTTTCCAACAGATGTTTTTGCTTGAGTGGATGGATATAAGATAGTTTTCAGTGTCATAATTCGCTAAAAATAGCAAAGAGAAAGAAACATAGCTGAAGGAGTAAGACGGGCAGTCGGAGATAATTAGAAATCTTTAAGAAAGTGAGTTCTAGGAAGACACCTGGAAGCAAGATCCAGGAACCTCCAGATGAGAGTACAGGTTCCCAGGTGGTGGAAGTGGCTGCAGACTTAAGACAAAATTAAAAAGCAAACTGCTTACTTTTCAACTCTGCCCAAGGCAAGCTCTGAGAAGTGGTCTCAAATTCAAATTTCTATCCCTTTGAATTGTACCCCCTGCAAAAAGCCATCACAGACACATTGCAGTAGACCTTAATGAATTTTATTAATTCTGCCTCTCTTACTCCGTTCTACTCTCCAGGAGTTTAATGAATGTGCTAAGTTCAATTTTTTAATTTTCAAGCTTCTTAGCAGTGCATTTGCCTTTTCCAGGGAAATTTTGTAAAACAAAAAAATTCTATACAAATTTTAAAGCAAAACTTACTTTTTCCACTATTAGTAAAAAAACATATATTTTATTAGATCTGAACTGTGCCAGATTAATGCTACACTCAGTCTGACTGTGAAGTTGGAGGAATCAAACAACAATGTCAAACATGGTGTCTGCTCCCAGGGAGCTCACAGGGTCATGGAATAGTAAGGTACTTACAGTGTTTTATGGATAAAAAATACTTTCGTATGTTGAGTCTCATTTCATCTTCTTTCTACAACTTATTTCTTAATTGTTTATTTTTTAACAGATGAGGAGACTAAAGGTAAGAGATTTAATGACTGCTGAGGTCACAGCTATTAAGTGAAAGAGACTGGGTGTGAAGGTGGTTTTTCTGACTACAGATCACATACCCTCCGAAGAGCATCCTACTCTGTTTTTTTGAAAGATTCATGACCAGATGAGTTAAGCCCAATCTCGGGAAGCTCAGCTTAACTCTGGAGATGGGCACATTTTCCGTGTCTCCACGGAACTCGTGGGTCTATATGCACAAAGTGAAGACCCAAAGGGATGAGATATTAGGAAGTGAGATGAGAAGGAAACTTCCTGAAGTTTTCTTTTTTTTTTTAAAGCTGAATTTTTAAGCTTTACTTTGAAGAACAAGTAGGTACTAACTTGAGAAAGAATTGGGAGCTAACTTCATGTAGGGAGGACCATGTGTGAATGTGTACAGAGAGCCAGGGTGCAGGTAGGGAATTAGACATATTGCAGAGAGACTGAAAGAGAGGACAAAGGAGTAGAAGGAACGGAGCTAGATGGGCAAACAGAGGTCAGCTCTTAAAGAGGTTGACAGACCCTGACGAGAAACCTGGTCTTTTGGTTGGCAAGTGTGGAGCTGCAGAAGTGTGACATGAGCAAATGTGTATTTTGAGACATTCATTCAGTCAGCACAGCAAGAGAATGTTTAGAGGCACAGATACAAAGAAGCCATCACAGTCGCCCAGGGCAGAGGGAAGGAATGCTCAAAACAGGAATGGCAGTACAAATGGAAAGGAAAGGGCATGAAAGACTAGGCAGGTGCATATCTACAGAGCTTGATAAGTGATTTTTATGGCAGAGGTGAGAAAGAAAGCAGGGTCCATGATAATTCTCAGGTTATGGTTTGGAAAACCAAAATGGATGATGTTGCTATTTACTGAGAGAAGAATTTGGAGCAGGTCTGAAGAAAAGGGACAGTGAGTTCAAGCTGGCATATGTTGGATGTGACATACCCTTGGCGCACGCAAGGGGCTATGTCTAGGAATCATCTGTTGTGGAGAAAGGAGTAGAACCCAGGATTTAGGATTGCAGTCTCTTAAACTAAGGTAACAAATATTCCATGCACTGCTCACCACCTACTAGCTGCATGACCTTAGGCAAATCATTTTATATCTTAAAATCTGATGTTCATAACTAGTAAAAGTGGGTTTTAGATAATTAGCTTTAATTTGTTTTGAAGGTTAAGTATCATCACATGTGCAATTAGTAATGGTCTGTTTTCCCAAATGAATTGTCTGTTCTTTGAGAAGAGGGACTATATCTGTTTAATTCTCTATCTCAGGATCTAGAACTATGCTGGAACATGGTAGTCAGCTGAATGACTAAATGTAGACTCTTGTGTAGTAGGGATTGCACTGAAGCTATAGTAGGGATGAGCATTCTGTATGAGATTGGAGCTTAACAAAGAGGGTTGGGAAGGAGAATGTATGTGTGTAGTTGATTCTATATATTGGTTCAGAGTAGGCCACTCTCTGGAATATGTACACAGAATGTGTTCCTGAAGAATGGAAATTTTAAGGAGCAACTGAAGGAAAAGGAATCTGTGCTGTCATGACTCTGGAATTTGCTCAGCTGTTCTTTTTCTAAGTTCATCAAATCTGACATTCTTAATGTGAGGGCTGGTTCCTGGAGACACTCCTTCAACTGCTAACACCAGGTTCTGCAGGGTGAGTTCTCCCATGCTGTACATTGGTCGATAAAGGGTAGGTCTCACTTGCAATGGCCATTCTTCTTAAGGCAGCCATCCACCTCTGAGTTGCAGAGTTCCACTAGTGATATTCAAGAGTGCCATCAGCTTAGCAGGGCACAGAGCACAGACGTGACCAGATGCTCCTTCCGTGCATGCCTGTGTATAGCCAGCTGGAGGTACTCCTCTATCTGGATACATCTCACAACTTCTGCACTGCTGTTGCTGAAACACGAGACACTGTGGCATCTTTAGATGGGAAGATCTAATTTGTTTCATGCTCTTCTAGATTTAAGTTTCTAATTAGACTCAGAGAGGTGACAGCATTGTGGGTTTGTGAAGTTGCCTTCCTGCCAGCTGAGTGTTTCTCCTTTTTCCTTGTGTGGCAGAGAACATTGTGCTTTGCTGTGTTAACACCGCATGACAGACGCTTTCTCAGGCTTTCTGTCAGCAGCTGGCCGTTTGTGTACATTCGACCATTCTTCAGTCAGAAGACAGAAATGTCTCAGGGTGGCTCTCCAATCACAGCCAAAGTAACTTTTCTATACATCTAAGTGATGGCAATGGTAGCTATTATCTTTCAAACTTTTATTACATTTCGGAACATGAAGAAGGTAAGGAGGGAACATGGAAGAAGGAGCAGATTGCAGTAAGGTGATGGAGACGATAAGGGCACACGTGAAAATTCAGAGGCGCATGACCATCTGAGACGGCAGTCTGGGCTCGGGAGACATTGGGCATTTAGATTAGGGAGCCATCAACTTTGCATAGTACCTGAAACTATTAGAGGCTTTGCAATCTAGAGTAATTTTAGGGAAGACATGTCAGAATTCTGGGAATGCTAGGACTTAAAGACAGAGAAAAGCCCACTTCTCTTCAAAGATGTTAAGTAAACTGAAGAATCAAAAGCAACCTTTGGGGTTAGCACCAAAGATCTCACTGATCACCTTGCTAAGGGCAGATTCTAGGGGTTTTGACAGTGAAAATGAGTTTGTAACAGGTAACCTGGCTCCTGCCACTGTCTTTTTTGGAATAGCTACTCCCTTTAATGCCAATTTAGAATACTTGAATTTCTCTATCCACAATGGCTCAGAGTTTATACTTTTAACAGAGCTTTCTTCAGTTGTATTGCTAAGGAGGTATAACCGTACTTCAGGAGAGATCTAAATGCTGACTGTGTCTTTCACCTCTGATTGTTTTTTCTTTCCTCCTTTGTATATTCCCTCTCTATCAGTTTTAACAAACTCAGGTGAGGCACTAAAATGATGAGACAGGTTTTGTAACTTTGTAGTAAACTTGGTAAAGAGAGAAGGGCTCAAGCTGACCTACGAATGACTTATGAGGCTGTTATGAAAGTTTGGGTTGCAATATCATAGATAGCCTTGACTTTAGAAGCTCAGTTTCTCTATCAAATTTTCATGCTCCCATAAGTAAATCCATCCCAGATTGTTTAAGCTGGAAACAGAGGAGTGGGCAGAAATAATAATCCACCATCGTGTCAGTCATATCTGAACTAAAACAAAATATACCTTCAGTAATCCTGACCTTTAAAGCATCCATCTTCTACACAATCATGTTCAAAACAGACTCATCACCAAATGTCCTGTGTATGCAGCTGGAAAAACTGGGGTAGGGAATAACGAAGTCCGTATCAGAGAGCTAACAAAGCATGGCAAAAGAGTCAAGGCAAATGATGTGCTGGCAACAATCTCTGAAGAGCAATTATCTTTGCCTTGATATGCAGCAGGTGTGCACATTGGACAGGAATTAAGTCATCTTCTGATGCCAGCAAAGGGCCTGTTCCCTGCACTACTGTGGGTGAGCACTGACTTCCCCTAGCTTCCTGAAAGATTGCTAAATTGAATCCTGGCTGCCTTTATAGCAGAGAGAGCCTGAATTATTGGCAGGACTCCAGCTATCATGGGCGTACCGGGGGCCTTGAGGAGGAGATTATTTGGCTTCAGATGTTGTAAATTTCATTTTCTTTCTGAACACCTGCTAAAGGACTAACTGTGTGAAATATATCCCACTGAAAGTTCACAGGGGCTGTATTTATTCCCATGGATCCGTATTTCCCAAGAAGCCTGCCTCAGTCCGTAGAGCCAGAAATGGATTTCCTAAGGAAATTTTACAACAGTTGCATCTTACCAGGATAAAGAAAAGGGTTGAGTATTTGCAGGTTACACATACTAGTCAGAATACTGACTAAAATGTAGAAAAATTTTAGATTTTTTTTTGATAGTACATTTGTCTCACCCGGTAGTCTCTTCACTGTGAAACTGTCTTGTGTGATAATCACACTTTAACCTAAAGGAGTCCTGACTGCACTCACCGGCAGCCTCTGTAAACAAGCCCAGTAACTCATAGGTAGGAAAACCAACTGTCCTCCTACTACAAAAAGTAGGACAGAATTAGGGCAGACATAGTTTGGGAAGGAAACTTTATCTTTTTTGAAAGAAAAGTGAAGTCTCTACTTTGCATCTTTCTAATGCTTTCCTACAGTAAAACATGGGTTATTGAACTTAGGGAAATAAATGAATAGCATATACATTAACATTTGCATTAATTTTACAAATCACTTGGAGCAGTAGAAAGGAAAATAAGCTGATTTCATATCTCTGGTAACCTCAACAATATAAATGAACTTGAAGAAATTTATTTAAAATAGATAGTGGAATAGCACATGCTATGTAAAAATTTCACAAAAATGTATGTAAAGATAATGGATATAAATCTATCATAGTATTGTCACCGAGTTTAGCCTACTTACCTTGGGAAATATGTGACAATAAAATTGTATGTTTGGGGAAAGAAAGGAAATATATTTCTAAATAGAAAATGATCTTTAATCATTTTGGGAATATAAACAGTTTGGTGAATTCCTCTTTGAGAATGCCTTTAGAATAAGGTTGAAACTCAGATTTTATATTATAGCAATATACTTGGGACCCTAAATTGTGTTACCGAAATGTCACATATATTATTCACAGAATTTCTAAAAGTACTTTTATTGATTTACATAAATCTATCATACTCCCAAAGTACTATATTCTAGTTACATAATACAGTGACTCCTCCCACCCCTTGCTATTTCTTAAAAAAAACCCTCCAAACTCTGAATTACAAAGGCCAAGTGAGTCAAACCTAACTTAAGGCAGACCTTGGTCACCATCAATTTTCAAGTAGTCTAAGAGTGGGACACAGAAGGGCTTCTGTAAGGCAGTGCTTCTCAGACTTCAGCAGCATGACAGTAACAGCTCTCTGAGGTCTACCTGTGGTGCAGCGAGGGAAGTGGGAATCAGGGCAAGTACTGGCAAGAACATAATTCCTATCCTTAGAAGGAAATATAATGGAGCTCTGATATGCTGCTAAATTTGAGTTCTCAATGTTCACAGACCAAGAAGAGCTATGATTATTGTTGCCTGTAGGCGGATGAATCTAGTGCAAATAGAGACAGATAGAGGCGATGGAAACACCCCAAAACATCTCAAAATGATGTGTTGTAGAATCCAAATCTAACTTTGAAAGAGATGTACAAGTATATAATTTGAATGGAATTATTTGAATTGGAATCAGTCTTCAGACTTGTGTTTGAAGTGTTTCATCATCCATCTGGGTACATAACTTCCAGTATTTTATTTAAATAATACTACCCTTATCTTTTAAAATCACAGTGCTTTCTTTTCTGCTTATGCTGAATGGATTTTAAATTCTCTACATATTCAGGTTTGAAATTTGCTGTAAGGAATGATAGGCATATGATGGCCTCCAGATCCAAATGGCATCTTCAGCACTTGTTATGCTATTGGGCATAAAACATAACGTCTGCTCTGTTCCCTTCACAGTGAAGCTTCCTAATGTTTAGAATACAAAGGTTGCATGTATTATACTAAATACATACTCCTCATAATACTACAATAGACCACCTGAGATGAATTAGTTCTACACTCCATAATTTCTTCCTTATGACCTTTATTTAACCCCTGCATTAATTGTGTGCATGTCTGTCCTCACAATTAGATTTTATGCCCCTTTCAGAGTATAGACCATGTGTCATTGAAATTTATATCCTCCACATATTCTAGGAGAGTGTTTTCTATTTAATCATACATATGTTTTTAACTTCTAAATTTTTAGGGCATGTGAGAATTCATGTGGCTATGAAAACAAAGTACAAAAAGAGAAATGTGGGAAGGTTGGGTCACACCCTGTAGTTCCACACAGGCTGTTTTCCTAGGCAACCCAAATAAACAACAGTTGTTTTCCTGAAAGAGATCTGCTACTTGCAGTTGCTGCTGTGAGAGTAATAAGGAGAGAAAACTCTTAGGAGATGCTCTAAAATGATCGTGCTGAAGCACACAAAGCTACCTTTCAAGGTCTGTTTGCTAGAACTGAGGGTAAGACTGATAGTCAACTGACCAACAACCAGCATGAATTACTGTTAAAGTGAGGACCAGTGATCAGTAGGAACTGATGAGCTGAGAATGTCTGTGTCAGAGGGAGGGGGCAAAGAACCTGTGATGTACAGAGTATTGGAAAAAATTAGGAACTATTAGAAGGGTAGGGAACTGCACCCCCTTCATCAGGTTGAGGTCTTCACACCCTTAAGGTTCTGCTAAGATGCAGGTGGGAGCATGAATTGCTTATGTTTTAAAGACCTTCCAGCAGAAAGCAGAGATTATTTAAAATGTTCACACAAAGCAAGAAATAGAAGCACTTACAAGAAGGGTCAAGTGGCACTGACATTGAAATATAACCAGTTCTTCAGTGTTCAGATGGAGAAAGGACAAGAGGGAGCTGCTCAAGGAAATCATTTGGAGTAAAGAGGCAAAACACAGCTACTCTCCCTTAGAAATGTTTTGTCTTGATTGCTTGCCACCTAACTCCTTAATGGAATTAGAGGACTTTGTGGGTGTCAATGTTTGTTTTTAATTTTAACTTTATTTATTTTTGTTTTTTCTTAATTTGAATTTCAATCTCTCTGTTCTATTTTCAACATCACTGAACTTAACTTCTTTTTTAAAGATAGGAAACAGCTAGGCTTGTCAATAGTTTTTGGCTCTGTCAAAGCAGATTGAGAATGGATTATGAAGTTGTTTATTCATGAACAACCAAATATTCCATTCTATGCTGAAATGACAGCTTTGGTTAATTATACTGCAGGCGTGGACACTTCTGTGGGCAGAGCACCAGAGCACAAGTTGCTCACATGAGCAGCTTCAAGAATATCCTACTCTTAATACTCCCAGATTGTAGAGACTTAAGCTATTTTTTTATGTGTGTTTCTTTTTATTAATGATCATTTCCTCCCTCTTCTTTTTTGCTTACCTCTCTGAAATCTTTGCTAACAGAAACCTAAATGACCAGTAGTTCTCACCACCAATACTGAATGCAGAGTTCTGCCTAAAAATGCCATTGTTTCCTAAGCTTTTAATTTCCACTGTATCCCTGATTCTTCACCTTCTATGCTTGAAACATTCTCTTGCTTTCAGTTTATGTCAACAACTTCCCCTGCCTAATCCATCTCTCCTTTCTCTTCTGTTGTGGAAACTGCCATAGGGGGAGTGGTGAATGTAAGATTGGAACTTTAATTTCCAATTCCATATGCTCTTCGACCATGTCCTAAGGAAGCTGTGTCCTAGGGAAGCTGCGAGATTTCTGTATCCCATTTTTTTAAGCAAGCATTTGTTGTAAATAAGTCTGGCAGATGGCCACAACACCTGGGAAAATTAAGCCCCAGAGATGGATGAGTAGTTTCTAAGGTGAGCAGAATTTTCCATCTGATCAAATGGCACTTTAAGGGTTTATGCATATGTCAGTGATGGCTGCCCCGGGTGTGAGCCTCAAGCAAGCCAACTTTTTGGTACCCCAGATATTTCCTGACTATCCCTCTCCAAAGTAGAGAAAGCTGGAAAATAAACATGTACTTTGTTTTACAGCTGTCTGGCTGCTGTAAATGGATAACAAAGCTCCTCTGGTTTTATCTTTAAGAACAAAATAAACAATTTTTGTGAAATTTCTCTCACATTTTAAATGCACGACTTATTTTGATTTATTCTGTTGTAGAATATTCCAAAGGCAGAATTAAATGCTGCAGAGTAAGTTAGCCCATTTAAAAGATACTGGTGTGTCATGTCACAGACCGTGGCTACCAACATTCTGAGTCAGGCCTTCCCCTCCAAATGCCCCATCACCCCTGCCTCCGCGTGACCCACTAATGAGTGCTAAATGATGGAATCACACCAAATCAGTATTAGGAATATACGATTTGGAACCTAGATCATTATTTTGAGGTTGTGTTTCTTAGGACAAAGCCACAGGAAATCTTTGTGAATCGGGCAGGATTTTTGTTTGTTTCTGTTTGAGAATGTGCAGTAAGTTGGCTAGTACACGGAACATCTTACATGCCTGCAAACTTTAGTCAGATTGCCATGTAAAGTCACTGCCAAGTTTTCCAAAATGAGCCTGGACTGCTATTGCAATTCGCCACCGTTCCGCCTCCGTGGCAGATGGTGCTGGCTTGTGCAGGGCACACAGCTGAGACTGCTCAGTGGAGGTGTCATCCCAGTGCTAAGGCTGGATTTTGTTGCTCTGAAGAGCCCGTAGGCTAAAGAGTAGCCGATTCTTGGTCTTCTTCACCCTCCATTGCCGCTGGTGTCCACCTTTCTCCCCATTTCCTCTAGACCATCCTCTCCCCAGCATCATTTCTGGACCCCAGCTCCCTCCTTTCTGAACTTTTTTTTTTTTCTGATAGGTACCTTGACTTACAGAGTTTGCTGATAATTCTTGAATATGTATTTTTCAATCCTGAATCTCAGTGACTTTCTGGCTTAAATATCTGGGCAACCTTATGGCATGATTTGGAGAATCCTGTAAATGCTGAGACCCAACCTATCAAAAATTTGAAATGGAATGAAAGACATAAGGAGCATGGTTCTTGGACTCAAGACCAGAAGCAAACTTGACCATGCCGCTTGCTGCCAGTGTCCCATTAGGGCAGACACTGGACCTATGCTGTTTGGAAATGAAAATAATAGTCCTTTATAAACCTTACAGTTTGGAGGATTAAATAAAATTGAACCTTTACATTTGCTGCAGTCAATGATAAATGATTGTATTTTTCTCACTGCCAATTTCCTTTGTTAATTTCCTTAATAGCTGTAAAATTCCAACATTGTAATTAACTTTAATTTTTCACTCCTTTACCTTCTAAATCAAATCCATTTCTATGTTCTATTAATTATGATGCCCTTCTTTTTCTGTGTCCATGGCTCCATTTTTTATTGGTTCAGACTATCATTGCAAACCAGGAGTACTACTATATTTTGTATGCAAATTTCTTTGCTTTTTCCTATCCAGTTTAATATAATTAAATTTTCCTTCAATTTAGCAAACATGATTTTGAACTTATGTGCCATAAAGTGGGTTAGGCCACATCATAAATGGGGTCCCTTGTCTCCATTGCAAGACACTGTTAGGCAAGGCTTGGACTCTGGAACCACACTGCTTGAGTTCAAATGCCAATTTATGAGCTATGGAACTTTAGACAAGTTACTTACCATGTCTTTATCTCAGCTTCCTCATCTCTAATAGGAATATAATAGTATCTCATGTCATAATGATTGTTATATGAAATGAAGGAGTTAATGCATATAAACATGCCTAACACATACACAGCACTCAGGACTGTTAATTTTTATTATTAATTATCTTCAAAGATTTCTTTCAGAATTGGCCTCCCATTTTCAACACCTTCAATGACCACCTCTTCATTTTTATAAAATCAAAGCTTCTGTATTTGAGTTCTCTCTGACCTTCCTTTTAATCTGCCCAACCACACCCACTCAGCCTGCTACACTCACCTTTCTCTCTCCTCTCTCCACCAACTTGATTTCTTCACGATATAGATTCTGTATCGTGGTCAAACCATTATCCTTATCCAGCTTTCTTCATTTTGACCTAATGTACAGCATCTGATGACTGATTCAGTGCATTTACCTACGTCATTCTTTCTTTTCTATTTTTTATTTTTTGCTGATTTTGAACATTCTGCTTAGAACTTGCTTTTCAAGAATCATTCCCTTACTAAGTGTTTTTACACTAACCCCTCTTGTATGCCCTCTGCCTTTAAAACAATTACATTCTGACTGTGCTATGTGGAATCTATTACTCCGTAAGCCTACTTAAATCTTTCTGCTTTTGCCACATTGCTGTCCTGCTGTTCCCAAAGTATGTCAAGCATTAATCCATCATAGGGCCTTTCACTTGCTTTTCCCTTTAACTGAAAATAATGTTTTTCTCTAGATATCTGCATGATATTTGCTCTTACTTCATTCACATCTCTGCTAAACCATCACTACCACAGAGACTGATCCCCAGCATGCTTACATGGTCTCATTTTTCTTCGTGGCATTTGAGACTGGTAGCTGTGATGTTTGTTTCTTGTCTTTTTTTCCCACTAGAGGGCAGGGCCATTGTCTGTTTTGTTCACTGTTCTACCCCAGCTCCTAACACAGTGTCCTTTAATAGACTCCCAATGAATACTTATTGGATGGATGAATATATAAATTCTAACCTGACATCCCCCACCAAAAATAATTCTAAATAATCATGACATGATGGTTTTGAAACAAAACTGGCCCAAATCACCAAATTCTCAATTATTATCTCAGTAAATCACAGTAAATATCTCTCTGAACCTCAAAATCTTTATGTATAAAATATAGTAACACTCAGTGCGATGGTTAACTTTATGTCTACTTGCCTGGGGAATAGTGCCTAGTTTTTTGGTCAAATACTAGTCTAGATGCTTCTACAAAGGTATTTTTTAGATGTAATTAACATCAAAATAAGTAGACTTTGAATAAAGTGGATTATGCTCCATAATGAGGATGGGTTTCATCCAATGAGTTGAAGGCCTTAAGAGGAATCTTTGAAGTTTTCTGAAGTAGAAATAATTCTGCGTTAAGACTGCAACACAGAAACTCTGCCTGAGTTTCCAGTGGGCAGATTTTAGACTTAAGATTGCAACATCAACTCTTCCCTGGAGGCCTAGCCTGCTGGCCTGCTCTGAAAGATTTCAGACTTATCATCTCCCAATTGTGTAAGCCAATTTCTTAAAATCTCCTTCTCTCCCACTCTCTCTCACATCTTCTGTGTGTGTGTTTCTGGGTGTGTACTTAATACTTATATACATAAATACCATTTCATATTGTTTCTTATTCTCGGAGAACCCTGACTAATAAACTTACTACTTTGCGTGGTTGAAGTCAGGACTCAAGAGGTAAAGTGTTGAAAACTCAGTAAATGTAGCAATTATTGTTACATGGCCAGTAAATTCTTTTGGCAGGTTATTATTGCCTGCCACACAGTAGGTGCTCAATAAATGTATGATGAATGGGTGAATAAATGAATGCCAGAAATTGGATGCCCTCTGAGCAAATATTATTCCAGATGATTATAAAATTTCATGTGATTTGGTCACCATGAATCGTTTCTAAATAGTCCCTGAGGCTGACATCAGCACATTGTGTCCCTTGTAATGGTCTAAGGAAGCCTGTTCCTATGTAACATTATTCACTGAAAATAAGTATCTCTTTTATGATAGCAAAAGTACTGTTTGAGATTGGAAGGAAGTCAAATGCCAAACGATTCCATGAATCTTCCAACTGCTTTGAGATAAACCTCATTTTCTATATCTGAGAATATTTCCTAAGAGTGTTTTGAACACTAGTTGGCTAAACTGGGGCAGTGCTCTCTGAAAAAAAAAAAAAAAAAGAAAACATATTATACAAATGATAAGTATTTTGGTTCAGATGGAAATGGGAAGTGGTAAAGGATTTTTTAAATGTTTGTGCATCTGGAAATTTAGTACACAAATTTTAGAATTGTATACATTCTGATGGTGTTCTACTAAGAATGTATTATGTTTTAAACAACAGAAAAGATTGAAATAGTCACTATTGAAATTTAGCAGATCTGCATGTATCATAAAGATATTTTGCAATATGTGGATTTAGAGACTTATCAAATGCCCTCATATTTGGGGTCTACCTGAAGGTATCAATTCAAAGAATGAAAGGTAGAAATGCCAGGTCAGTGGGAGGAACTTAGTGCAACCAGGCACACTCACCAAACAGCAGACTCTAGGGGCACATTCAGGGAATGGATGAGAAGAGGAGGAAGTTGATTGAAGGATCAAAATGAGATGTTGGATACCAAATTACCCACCCTCAGTTTTGCCTAGCTTCCCAGCTACAGTCCTTCAAAAGGACATGGCATTTTTTAACTCCACTGACATTCTTACTGTGATGGAAATATACTGAAATGCAGCAGCAATTATTAATCATCACAAGCCTTAATTTAGGATAAGTTTCTAACCCTACTGTCTCTGTCTTTCCAATTCTCCCTGATTTGATAGTTGGGGATGAATGCCTTAATGAGAATGTTGTTAATTAGGACAGAAACCTGCCTAAAGAAGGAAAATCTCCATATCTCTTTTAAATATGATTGCATTATAGACTTACTGGAATCACCAGATCTTCAAACATCATTAAATACTTAAAAATTCACTTTTAACACTTTCACACTTCTATATTGAGTTCTGTCTATTTCAACAGATGCCGAAGTAAGCTTACCAATTCCATGGAAATGTTAGCAAAAAGATCGGGGAAATGTCTAGATTTCAGTTCTTTTCTCAGTGTTTGAATTCAGGCCAACTACAGACTATCAGCCTCAAAATGTGTGCAAGCTGTCAGATTTTTTTTTGTAATTAAAGGTACACAGATTGGACTATCGATACATTGGAGATATTTCAGGGAAAGAAAGAACACATTGAAGGCACCAAAGCTTGTTCATGGACTTCCTCCTAGAATGCTAGATTCCCTAAGTGACATGAAATGTGGCTATGTATGGCTGAGTAAAATGATATTTTGGACATAAATTGAATTCCCTCTCTTGAAGTAAAGAGATTTGTCCTAGAGTAACAGAGCTTGCAAATATGAAGTACTGTAATCTGAACTGTATTTAAAATTCACACTAAACAATTGTGTCCCATGCCAGAAGCATCCAGGAGTTGTCCCTGACGTTGCTTGGTATTGTCAGTGCTCATTTGACTTGTAGTGGACACAGGGTTGGGGAGCGTGAGTCAAGAACACAAAGCACCTGGGAAGCAGGTGCAACCAGCCACAGCAGGGAAATAAGGAGAGTGTCCCTGCAGGAAAGGGCACGAGACAGCCATCCACTGAGATTTGCTGCTCTATGAGAAAGAGGTCAGAGACCAAGCAGAGTGACTAAGAAGAGTCTCTGAGGAGGTATCCTAACCCAAGTGATCTGTAATTTGAGGGATCCAGTCTTGATGCTTGCCCAAATATATCATTTTCCACTGAGCAATGGAATTTGTTATAAATGACTGTTCTGTTGATATGCAAGGGTCTAAAGTCCCTTCGGTCTGATAACACTGTTGACTAAGCTGTGAGACACCACGCAGCATGTGTATTTTTGAATAGAAGTTAAAATAGTTGCCACCAAATCTTTTAACAGAGGGGAAGAACCTTCTCCTCACCCACATCTCTTTAGTTTGTATCTCCAAATTACATGACAACCATGTACATGGTTGTCCCTTGGGCCTTTTCAGAAAAACTTGTCACTAGAGTTAAAAGTTTCTGCCCAGTTGAATTTTAAGATGAACAATGCATGTCTTTATTGATTTTTTACTCATTTATTGTCCATTTTGCTAACTGCAGATACATTATTCTTTGCACAACTGGACATGTTCTTTCAAATTCCCCCTCTGAGAAATTATAAATAAATAAGTATACATACATTTACCAAGTTATCTTTCACCAAAACACGGGCAAAAAATGATTTTGTAAAATCTTTTTATGCTTTAACTTCAGAAACCTGTCACTGAAGGGCTAGATGACCTGCCATTAGTTCAGACAGGAGGCCACCATATTGGCCACAGGTTTTATTGTTCAAATCTGCTCAAATCTCCACAGTGCTCATTACGCAATAAGGCTACAGATACTGTCAGAGAACCTAAAGGCCATACAATTTGTATACTGTATGCATAAATTTGCATACGGATTTAAAAGTTCTTTACCCCAAGTGGGAACACTAAGTGACTTCCTGAAGTTAATGTTTTTATGTTTCATCTCAATGGTCACTTCTGAACATCTGAAATGTACTAGTTAGGCCATGATGCTGGGGAAGAGTGAGGGAGGAGTGAGCCTACTCCTAGTGGGCTAGCAGGGGGTCAGGCTTGAATGATGCAAGTAGGCACAACCGATCATAAAGAGCCTCTGTTGTTCTGTTTGTCTCCTACAGGATGAATGAAGGTAAGATTTTATTTTTGTATTTTAATTAATCTGATGTCTACAGTGCAACACTAGCTCGTGGTAGAGGAAAAAATTGGACAAATCTTTCTAACTCCTACTCTTTTGATATTTCTCTTTTATCATACTGCCTTATTATGATAAACTATGGCTAAAATAAAGAATTTAAAGACTTCACACATCATTTTACAAGTACTTATTATTTCTCTCTCTCTAACTGCACAAGAACCATCTGGGTTTTTGAAAAAAAAAAAAAAATTTATGGAAGCTGAAAGTAGCCCATGACTTGTTATGCATGTAACCCCACTTCTGAGAAAAAATACATTAGAAAGACACATGCTCTGGCTTTTCTAGCTTGCAAACCTGATCATATCAGCTCATAAATTAAAAAAATAATTTAATAAAACTCTTAAAGACTCACTTCCCCTGGACCCAAGGTTGTATCTATGTAGAAGTGATGAAATAAAGGTTTTTCAACAATGTTATTGATTTTCAGTCATTTTTAACTTAGCCAAATCAAGTAATTTTGACATGTACTAAATATTACTCCTAATGATAGTGTGATTAAAAATAACATATCAACAACTTTTCTAAACGGTGCTTTACATTCCTCTTTATTTTATAAACTTACATTTTTCATTAATTTAACATATACTTATTGAAAATAAACTGTGGTCCAGGCATTGTGACAAGCTTTGAGAACATAAACAGCAGAATCCCTTCCCCAACTTGTTTAAAAATTTTAGTGATGAAAAGAAGTTGCTGAGAATATTTTGTCTGTCTCAATATTCTTCACAGCCGCCATTGCACATTTCATGGAAAGCCTGGTGGCAAAAGTCCGAGTAGGGGAATCAGAGGACCTGCCTCTGTTGTCTGCTTCCTGAGTAACCATGGGAATGTCAGAGAATAGTGAAACTGTTAAGCTTGTTTCCTAATTTATAAAGTAGGGACATAATACCTTTCACCTAGGGTTATTGTAAAAATGAAATGAATTGCTATCATGTCAAGTGCCTAAGAGAGTGGCTTGCATGGAATCCACATTATAAACAGTAGCTATTTTCAAGGAATTAACTTCCAAAAAAAAGCAACTCTGTCTGTTTCTCACCAGTTCTAACTATCACAAAGTTCTGAAATCTGCCTCCCTACAAGTTCAACAACTGGAACTCATTACGTTCACTGGAGCAGATAAGTTTCATTCTTTCTTCCACATGAACACCCTTAATATATCAGAATAGAGTTTCCGTCCATCTTCATTTTTTCCCAGTTGAGCATCTGCAGTGAACTTTTATTGTTACTTAGCTATTTTTTCTTAAGTATAATGAATATATTAGAACCTTCAAAAACCATTTATGCTAGAGTGGGAATCAATATAGGACAAAACATTTTGTACCTAATTTAAATTTGTTTAGTAACTAAAATTAGAAAATAACCTCTCTAAATTTTACTTATAAGTCCCCATAAACTTTCACCATGGCCGTAACCCCCCAGCCCATTTCCAGTCTCTTTGCTGAGTCCTGTTCTAAATACAAATCTGCTTTTCTACTCATTGCCAGAAACAAAACTTCTCAGCTTACTTATTACAGTGGTTCACATACTTTTTACTCTCTTAATCCCTTTACACCCTTAAAATGTATTGACAACCTCCCAAAGCTTTTGCTTGTTAGGTTAAATCTATGTGTATTTACTATATTAGAAACTAAAACTGAGACAAATTATTTTTTAACTCATTTAAAATAACAACAGCTCCATTAGCAACATATTTTTATGAACAATAAAATAATTTCAATAACAAAAGAAATAGTGTGCAGACTGGCATTGTTTAATATTTTTGTAAATAAATGTTGAATGTTTAGCTTAATAAATGTCAACTGAATTCTCATACTTGCTTCTGTTTAGTGTTTGGATTAATAAAAGTCAGTGAAATTTTCTTATCTGTTTTTGCATTCAATCTGTCATATGTAGTTTTGGTTGAAGTGACAAAAATCATTTTTCACAGAGATTTGTAGCTAGAAAATGAAGGTATATTTTAATCATCTTTTTAAAGTAATTTGGATGTTCTTTGACACTATCCCAGATCTCAACAAATGGTAGTTTCTTATAGGGTAGGTGAAGTATCCAATGTCAAATGATGACCTTTTTCACTCTGTTAAATTAAACTCTATTGGTTAACTTGCACTTTATTATTTTTTGACATATGACTTTTTTGACATATACATTGGTATACAATATTGCTTCAGGTGTACAGTGTAGTGATTTGAAAATTATATACATTATGAAATGCTCACCACAGTAAGTGTAGTTACCATCTAGCACCGTATAAAATGATTGCAATATTACTGACTATATTCCCCCATGATGTACTGTTCATCCCGGTGACTTATTTATTTTATAATTGGAAATTTGTACCTGTCTCTGTCACTCATTTCACCCATTCCCCCACTCTTTCACTTTAAAAAGAACTTTCACTCATGTATGATTTGTAATATTGTGTTTTGGTTTTATGGAAAATATTGGTTGACTGAGTTATACAGACATTCCAAAGTCTGATACATTTCATTATACACTATAACCAAATCACATTCATGGACATCACCCCAAATCTCATAAAAAACATGTTAAGTATTGGGAAGCTGTCAAGCTTATGGTGGCAGATATAAGGTTTCCAAAATTCCAATTTTCTCTAAAACTTGAATTTTGTCATTAGTAATACATACTATCAGTTATTTACAGTGACAAGTTCACATCGTTCATTTTCAAGAAAAAGTCTGTCAAATATGCCTTAGTAGTGTAAAACTCATTTTGACACTATGGAGTGCCCTGGAAGAGGCTTGGGACGCCCAGGGATGCACAGACCACAGTCTGAGAACTGCTGGCATTGCCTTTAAAAAGTCCCACTGCAAGCTGCAGCCTGCCTTCTCCCCCCACTGTATCTCTGATTTCCTCTGGCTTTCTCATACCTGCTCTCTACAAATCCTCAACTGTCTACATCTCCTGAATACCCTGGGCCCCTCTCACACTTCCCCTCCACCTGGAATACCCTGCTCAAGACTCATTTTTGGCCATGATTCATGAAACCGTTCTTGAATTTTTTTCATGTATTATTAAAACATTATTAACCACTCCCCCCGGTGATCTTTATTATATATACCTTTACATACTCACTGTTAGCACTGGCCTTACATAGCTTCATTTGTTTATATACTTACCTTTCCTTTTAGACAGTTACTCAAATACTGGGACTCTAACTTATTAATATCTATATTGGAAAAGAAATCCTACCTCTGCTAATTATTAGCTTGAACAAGTTTCTTACTCTTTATGTTTCTCATCTGTAAAATGGTATACTATTACCTACCCCTGAGAAATATTGTGCGGGTTGAATGACAAAATGCATGGATCACCTCAAAATATTAAGTCTGATCATTAGTACTGAAAGCTTTTGAGGGATTACTCTGTTGATAAGAGATTTCCTATTTTAATACAAATAATAAGAATTGAGTCTATAAAATTATCTGAGTTTACAAGGGTTTCTTATCTTGTACGTTTCTATTCAGGTAAACAAAGATTTTTAGGTAAGGTACTTCTTTCACTGTGTTTATTTCATGAAGATCCATATTTTAAGTACATTTATGTGGCTCAGGCTCTCATGGATGTGGTCAGTCTAAACCTGTCCTCCATCTGACAAAGAAATCCATGAACTGTATCCTGCTGTCTCTCATGTTATTCTTCAGCTCTCATACCTACTGTTGCATTTCAGTTTAGATCATGGTCGTGGACTATTCCAAGTAGTTTCCATTCTCTTTCACTTACATTTTAACCTCACTCTGATCCCAGAGAAATCTTCATAAATGCCAATGTGAATGACGCCGTTATTACTAGCTGTCACAAACAAGAGGCAGTCAACCCTTCTGCATGGATATCATGGCTCTTTATGCTCTCCGCTCTTCATTTGTCACTAAACTGGCTTCTCATTTCCTCCTTCCTGCCCCACCCCACTTCTCATGGACCTGCTGTGTTGAGCAACTGGCACTTCCTAGAATGTGATATATTTATATTTTATGGCTCCAATTTTTCTATTCCTGGGATGTCTTTCTGAAAATTACCGCTAAGCTTCCAGGCTCAGCTCTTTTCACCTCTGACGTCCTCCTAGACTTTCTCTTAAGTTTATTTAAGCTCTGTCTCCTATAATGTCTTATGTCATAGCCCACAGCATTTTGTTGTCTCTATTTGTGTTTTTATCTGTCTTCCTTTACACATTAAAGTGTATTTACAGAACCTGCCAGTTATAAACTCTCCCAAGGGAAACTGTTCTCCCTCCATCTCTGCTGTATGAAGATCCATGATGTGGACTGCATCATTCCATTCTCCTGGCAAGGTCTTCTGACCGGGAATGCTCAACTGACAGGAAGGAGTTAATCCAAAGGCTGCTCGTGGCCTATGACTGAGGGCCAGTGGCATACATACCAAGCATGAACACGTGTGCTACCATGGTCAGGTCCACTTGGCAAACTGAGCGATTACCTGAAGGCAAAAGATTTCCAGGAGCACTTTCATGGGCCCCTATTTCCGCATTTACTCCCTGGCCTCCCTCTGTGCCCACAGAGGTACTTACTGAACATGCTTCCCTAAGGCTTCCCCTTACAGCCTACCTTAGCTGCATCCCGTCCCAGCCTCTCTCATTATTCAAGAACATTCGTCTAGCAGTTCTCCTTTTTCTGCCACCTTATCTCTCCCCCAGTAAATCATTCTCATCAACATACAAAGATCCTGTCCTTTCTTCTGTCTAAATAGGCATATAAAAACTTTTTCTTGACACCACATCTCTCTCTTCTACATCCTATTTCTCTTCTCCCATCTATGGCAAATTTTCTGAGATAAAAATCACACTAATAGATGTAATAACAGTTTTCTAATCCCCTGAAACCTCTGTAATCAGGCTTTTACTCTGCCAGGGAAGAGATGAAAATTTTGTCCTCTTTCTCCACAATCAGAGGTTCGGTGGCAGCGAAGCCCTGCCCACCTGAAACACTTTCTCCCTCTGTCCTTCAGGACACTGACCTCTACCTCACTGACCCTCCTTTAGAGCTTCCCCAGCTGGTTTCCTTCTTGTTGTAATGCATTAAGGCAATTCTTTCTTCTGTCTCTACTGGCCTCTTTAGTACATTTATCCAGTCAGGTGGCTTTCATAACACCTCTACCCTGATGGTTTTCACATTTTAATCTCCAGTTCACAGTACTCCCCTTAACTATAGATTCCAAATGCCTCCTAGACATACCCCCTGGGTATCACCCAGATTCTGCATTTACCCCTCCCAGCAGCACTTTTACTAATGGCTAGTCCGAGTAACCCTTTTATAAAGATAATCCCAGGATATCACCTTCCCTTTGTAGCCCTCTCACACAAAAGAACAGCCAAAGGCCCTTCTGCTCCCTGAAGGCCCCCGCGTGGTCTCCCTGCTTCCTCGCTGTTTGCATCTTCCACTTGGCTTCTCCTAGGTCTTAGGATTCCCATCAAGCTGCTCCTGACTCTGAGGCTTTATATTTGTTCTTTTCTCTACCTAAAATTGTCTTCCCTTAAATATTTCCTTAGCTTAACCTTATTCCCTTCAGAATGTTGCTCAGAGTCTGTCTTATTAGTGAGCACACCATGACCCCCTGTAGGACTGAGCTCCCCTCATCCTCTGTGCTTCATGGCTTCCTGCCCGCTTTGCTTTCTACTGTAGCGCTTCATCAAATCCACTCTTCTTTATTTACTTAAACTTTATCTTTTGATTAATAGTCTCCCTGAATATGAGCTTCATGAGGGTAGGGATTTTTGTCTTATTTTTTGCTTGCTATATCCCTGACCAAAAAAGCCTTAATGTTCCCCTCAGCTTGACTGAACTTTAGACAAGTTTTTTCCTGATTGTATAGGCCCCTGACCTCCCTTTTCTTTTTTTTAAATGAAGATATCATTGATATACAATCTTATGAAGGTTTCACATGAGCAACATTGTGGTTACTACATTCACCCATATTATCAAGACCCCCCCCATTTCAATTACTGTTCATCAGCGTATATAGTAAGATGCTGTAGGGCTCCTGACCTCCCTTTTCTTAGAGCATTTGCTTTAGAAAACTTGGACCTGTAAATTCTATTTCTGCCCCTTTGAGATGTAAATTATCTCCCAGCCTTTTGCCATTTTTCACAACCCAGAGAAATCTTTCTCAAAGACCTGGTAGCTATCTCTTTGAAATATAATCATCAGGAAAAAGAACTCCTATGTCCCAGGCTTGTGGGGGGGAAGGAGCCTAAGCTCAGTGAGTACCGCTCTGCAAGCACAGATGGCCTGATCCCATGGCTGGGCTCCCCCTTCACTTCCTCTAGTGCTTTTCCACTAGCTCATTCCAGTACTTAACAACTCTCCTCTCTCATTTCAGTGGAGTTGAGTCCAGTTCAATACTGAAGTCCTCCCCCTACTGCAGTAACTTAAATAATTTCTGTCTTGCCATTTTTAACATGTCTAGAGTAATTTCTCTTTAACATCCCTATAATTTCTCTTCCTCTGTGCCTGTACATTGTATATATTTAAGAAACATTTACTGAGTGAATAAATGGATGCAAAGCCTCATAAAAGCTAAATCTCTGGGAGGGTATGAAAGAAACATTGATGACAAAGTCTCTAGTAGACAGAAGGAGAATTAAAGAGCACATGCTTAGAGAAAGGACAGGGAAGGAGGAGAGAGTGAGAGTGTAAGGCAGAGACTGCCTCTGGGCTGCCTCTGTCGGTTCCTGATATATGTATATACACACACATACATATTTTATATATGTGTGTGTTATCAGCAAGGCTTTTGCTCAATAGTAGGCTATTAGTAGTTAATTTTTTAGATAGTTAAAAGTTATACATGGATTTTTGACTGTGCAAGGGGGTCAGTGCCCCTAATCCCCGTGTTGGTCAATGGTGCACTCTGTGTGTGTGCATGTGTGTGTGTATGTGAGTGTGTGTGTGTATATAGAGAGAATATATGTAAGGATATATGTATATTTTATAATAAGGATATAATAAATAAATATATCTGCACCATAAACCTGCTTTTCTCAAGTTTAAAATTGAGTGCATTTTCTGAATCCCTGATCCTAGCTGCTAGACGAGACCAATTAAAACTTTCCCTTAAACCATGACCACTTGGATAAGGCCCCGCCTTTGAACCTGGAATGTCTGGCATTGTACTTACTACATATCAAGCATTCACTGACCAATTTTTAAATAATAATATAAATATATCAATATCTCACTGTTCCACCATCCTCATAAGTATAGGTCTTCTAACAGTTTGTAATAAGATTATGAAAAAACAATATTCTAAGTGGTCAAGATTGGAAATCTAGTTATATGATTGTCTTATCTTGGGATAGAAATAATAACTGCCAATTCTACCAGAAACAAATTAAGTTCCTTTAGAGATGCTAATTGTTCATGGAGGCCCTCACCAATTTCTCCTTAGGAATCAGGCTTGAGGCAGCTCAGTAAGCCTCTAGACCTACTGATAAGATAAAAATGCATTTAGATTTCAAGTGCCAACTTCACTATCACTTTATATTTTGCCAACTTAAGGTGCCTGGTTTTGTTGGAAAAGCCAATCAAAGCTCTCAGAGGAAGCGAGAAGTAAATATATGGAGGTGAATTTTCCCCTTTGTTTGAATGACCTCTCTACCCTCTCTGACTTTTCCCAATTCTACTCTTCCAACCAGACGCTTGCTTGTCTTACTTCATTTCACTCTTGCCTTCATATGGCAACAGATCTTGTTCCCTTTCATATGTATTTTGATCTAAGAGGTAGAAAGTTCTGCATAGCTTCACAGTGCAGTCTTTTGCAGTTAACTTGGGTGAACTCTGTGTCAGTTGTCAGTTCACAAAACAGGACTTCTCCCCACCTTCAGAACAGGAAAGTCTCTTGACCTAATGCAAAAAAAAAAAAAAAAAGTATCCAAAAGATTCTTCAGTCCCCTATGTTAATTATTTTGGGAATTTGGTTGAACAGGAAGATAGATTTTATGCTTCCATGTATCATCCTGTTTTAACTGAACAACCTTTCGTAAGAAATAATTCCTTTTTTTAAAGCACTCAAGTAAGATGTGAGGAAAGCAGCCGTCGCTGACTTTAATTCAGGGCTTTCTTAAGACCAGGAAAAATGGCTGTGTAATGAATGATTCATGATAAGACTAAAAATAGGGAATTTGCTTCTTTTTCTAAGGTCCAAATGTCAAAGCTGAATCAAGATTCTTAAGGCGGTTTTCCACTATAGCGCTCTAAAAAACAATGCTCTTTATCCAATTCTCAGCAGGTTAGACCTGCCCTTGCTAAATGCTAAATACAAGCCAAGCACAGACGCCATGAAGAGGAGCCTGAGGACACATGTTGTTCTGCAAAGGGGTCAAATACATGGTTCAAATCAGTCTTAAAGTGCCCTGGTTTCTTAGAAGGAAGTATCTGTATTAAGTGTAATGGATTGTCCAGTGGGACTACAATATGCTTTATTCTGGCTCTTTAGGTAAAAGGATTCAGAAAAGATCAGAAACAAAATATGGAGAGACCACCCACATGGGTGCACACTCACACATGCACTTAATCATCTAACGTCTGCTTTCATTTGACAATAGCAAAACTATTCAATGCTGAAGACTGAATGACCTCTCAGGAGACAAGGTTTGGAATATCATTTATTAATGTTACAGTGAGATGCTCAAGTATTTCATGTTTTTCATACTCTTTGGGAAATGCAATCAGATTGTAGCAATAAAAAATGGGCTTTTCCTGATCCTCACTCCAAGCTCATTTTTTCTTACTTATTTTACTTTAGCTTTTAAATATATTTCACACTTATTATTACATTTTCACAACTGGGGAGGGCCTACAACCTGCTGACATGATCCACCAGCCCTTTCCTAGGAGGATTCCTTCTGACATTGCAAGTAAACTGTTTAAATGTCTTTTCTACTTTTCATGCTGGTGAAAACCTAAGAGAAGGTTAATTCATTGTGGTTTGATTCAAGATTTATATAAATAAGTCTTACAGAAAATGTGGCTTGCTTAAGAAGTTTAAAACGTCTCATTCATTGCAATTACTATTAAGAAAAATTGAATAAACTTCAATAACTGCTACTTGATTATTGTTATAAGCTGCACTACCCAAGTTGGTAATCAGGCTTAGAATAGTATCTGTGGTCCTGATTTGCATTCTGGAAATTAGTAAGGAGACTTGAACAAGGAGTGAGGCCATGGAACCAATACGAAGAAAAAATTTCAGGACCATGTAGCTAGGAAGTAAAAAATATCAATAATTTTAATATTTCCATAGCAGATGTCATATATTAAAATTTTGATATCTTTGATATCTGTGTTCTTCCACACTGGTAGAATATTACACTGGTGCAGAAAATGAGAAGTGTGTTAAATTCCTACTGCTGTCATTTTCCTTGATGATAAACCAGTAGATGGCAGAGCTAACACTTGGTATTTATCTAGCAGTTCATTCAGACATTCATTCATTCATTCTAACAGAGATCCTGTTATGTCTAATAGAGACTTTACTATACATCAAGCACCATATTACACCTTGGGATTTAAAGAAGAGTAAGATAGCTTAAAGGTACTCAGCCTGCTAAGAAAAATAGAATATGCTGTGGGGACAACTGTATAGTTATGAAATAAGTGAACAGTGTGGTCAGAGAAATGAGGGCCTCTCAAAAATGTTCAAGGGTTTTCCATTCCATTTAGAATAGTTGAAACTCCTTGACATGGCCTTGCTTTCCAAATCACTCCCTACACATTTCCTCTTGGCTACTCTGCTCCCAGTGCATGGATCTTCCATGTTCTCAATCATTTTCAAGACTTCCCCTACCTTACAGCTTCCACCCTGGCTCCTCTCTGCCTGGGATGCTCCCACTCTGTTCTCTGCTTGGCTGTCTCCCTTCGTCCTTCAGGCCGAGCATATGTCCTGCTCATGCTGTGGCTTTCCCTGGCCACCTTGTCTATGCAGGTGTCCCCTGTCAGTTTCTGTTCTTTTTCTTTGTGTACTAGCTTCATTAACACAGTTCATGGCCATACACTCATTTATTCATTTATATGTATATTCTCTTTCTTCATTCTGAACTGTAAGCTTGATGAGAGCCACTATATAAAAAGTTCTGGTGGGTAGTAGGAACTCAATAACTATTGTAAGATAAATGTGAAAGGAAGGAAGTGATTAGGAAAATTTTCACAAATATAACATTTTTTCTTGTAAATCCTAAGATTTCAGATAATTTTCAGATTTTTAACACTTAAATTTTTTTTGTTCCTTGAGTATCTCCTTGAGAAAAATTTTTCAGCCAAAGGGAATGGAGCTAAAACCCAGGTTTGCTCAGTAGCAAAGCTCCCAGAAAGATCTATCTATCTGTGTGTCTATTTACCCATATCTGCATTTGGGGTACATTTATCAGGATATTAAACCATAATCATCTGTTTCTAATCATTATTGAAAAACAAACATTTGTGAAAGGATTCTTTGCCACAGGGTAGGAAAGTGCCCCAAAAGGAAAGAAAGATGATTAGGGTTTATCACTCCAGTCACTTTGAAATAAGCTAAAAGAGGAGACCAGTTCTGATTATTATTTACCTTTTGATCCTTTACATTTTGAAATTTCCACCCATAGCAACAGTAATCCATTTCAGTGTAGGAAATGTGATCCACCAGATTCATATTTTCCTCTTTTAGAATGGAAAAGAAGAAGGAAAAGGAGTGGTGAGAAGTCATACTCTTTCTAGAGTGTCTGGCAACCATTCTGCACTTGAAGAAATGCAAATGGAAAATGGCTGTGCCAAACCATGTGTATATGTGCATTCCATTTCCAAAGCCAGTTGTCTTTCCATCACAATTCAGCCGTGTCTGGTATTACTGAAGAAAATCTGGGTTTGGGTTTGGCATAAATACATATAAAAATTTCCAACATAAAAATGATTTAAAATAATCTATATGACATTTTTTTTTTATGAAGAAGAAAAGGTAATTATTGCAAGGATTTTTCAGGCTTTATTAGAACAAAAGAGGTACAAAAATGCATTTATTATTCCTAATGAGTCTTCAGTGAATTTTTGAGGATTTGGCAGGTAAGGAAAGTCACCTCAGACTAGGAACTCCTCAGACTAGACAAAAAATAAGCACTGGGTGTGCCAAATCACACGCTTCCTGTTTTGGACCCCTGCCTCCTAGGGCAGGTGGTTTTCATATACAGATATTTCATACCTGCTGATAATTAGAAACTTCAGTTTTCTTGTCATAGTATAGGCACACATTTAGAATATTGATTTGAAAAAGAAAATCTAGCTATGTCGGCATTATTTAGTCTAAGTCTCTATTCAAACTGTACAGAAATACTGTTTTAGAACATTTCTCTAATGAAAGAAATAGTTATAAATTCACAATGGTTTTCTGTCTTTTAAAAGTTGTCTGAAATCAGAGAAAACCTAAAGACTTGTGATGATCGCATATCCTAGTTATGGATGGCATGCCTTTAGCATATTTTGTTTAGTCTATTACTTCACAAGGCTTTTTATTTTATTATATGGATGTAAAGTATAATTTCCTTATGCTCCTACTTTTTCCACTTTTATGGCAAATAGCTGCATAGTTCCTTGTAAAAATTCAATCATCTTACTTTTCCATGTAAACCATTTTCTCAGAAGAGGCTATTTGTTTTGAGAATTCACACCAATCTTGAAAAATGCTGCTTGTCTCTCCCTTGTGGTTAAAGATAAACTTAAGTACTTCCCAGAAAACAAACCTCCGGAAATCCTAGCACGTAGACCAATAGGAGACACAATGGCTTTCTGACTTGAATGATAATTTCAGCATTCCTGATTAGGTAGAGTATGTGGCAGCTACATAACTGAAATAAGAACCCCAATAGCAAAGGAGATGCATTTCAGTAAAATTTTGGAGAAAATTGTGTAAGCTGTCCTTTTAAGAGTAAAACTAAATTCCATCTTTAAGTGGACGGTTTTTACTTCATCATAGCAGAGGAATAGAGTTAGCTAGTGAACTAAAAACCCAAACTGAGACATTGTGCTAGTTTTAAAAATCAACATGTTATTGAATGTAAGAATAGTTGTATAACTTTTAGAAGCCACAGACTATTTGTTTCTAGAAAAAAAAGGAAAAAGGAATCCTCTAGTCACTGAGCTGGCTTTTCTAGAAGCAAAAAGTGGAAGTGTTTAGGAATGTCTTTTCTCATGTTTGTTTGATTATATGATGCGATTGTTATAAACAAATTTACAATTGCTCAAAGGAGGTTAAAAACAGACAGAAATAGATTCTATTAGAGAAGCATACATTGGACTATACTGAGATTTTCTGGCCTAAAATTGGGAGGGAGGAGATGTGCACAATGCTTATTATAAATTGAAAATGAGAAACCTGGTATCAATAATTCTGGTACAGTGTTTGGTTGCCATGGTAACAAGAAGTAAACGTAGATTCTAATGGAGAAGAAAATACCATGTGGTGGTATCAGATAGGATCAGAGTGGCAGGAGGAAGATTCATTTTTCTTCTCATTTGGGAAGAATAAAAGACTAACGTGAAGAGTGAGACTGGTGGAAAAGATCATATCCAACTACATCAAATCCAAGGTTGTTGGTGTGTTGCGTCAGGCTTATAGCTAAGAGACTCCTGCCCCAAGCTCCCAGTGATGGGCTACCTCAGGGCCACCCTCCGCTGGGGCAGAAAGGCAGTAACCGAACATTGGATCCCGGGTTTGTTATGCCCCGGGATTTACTGCAGATGTCTAATACATGAGTTTTGTGTCTAATATCAACAATAATCAAGTGCATATATGTGTGTTTAATTTTTTGAAAAGGAGTTATATTTTTTAATTCTAGGATACCAGTGGATGAAAAATACATCAAAGTGATAACTTTTCAAGAAAAAACGGTACATTTTACTTTAAATATATATCACACACAGATCTTGTTTAAGAAACAATAAAATGTGAATTCTAGGACTTATTTTCTCTTATGACAGACGTTCTATGCACACACATACCATCTAATTAATTGCAAAATGTAACTTGTAATCTAGATTAGCATCAATGAGCTTCACGTAACATGTGTCATTTTTATTTGCTTTTCAATGTAACAAACTGTAATCAAAACAGAAACCCTACCATCATTCTTCTCCCTCTCTGAACCCTTACCCCACTGCCTTCTTCCTCATGTCGTTCCCGCTCCGCTCCTAGTCACAAGAAAAAGCGTGAGGAATTGGTGTTTCCTAAGGAATCCCTGGCCTCCTTCCACCTTCTGAAATTAGAGAACAAGGTTCCTTTTGGAGCCCTTTGCACTTAAAAAAAAACATCTTTCCCCACAAGAAACTTGCCCTTCTTTTTCCAGAAGCCCTGTGTAAAAAGGAAAAGGAAGAGTGATGCTTTCAGTTTTCATACGGTTTGCAACAGAAAAGAGGCCGTGACTGATGCAAGGGCTTTGCTTTGGGTCCACGTTGACTCACTGCACCACCTCAGCATGTATGGAATTCTAACCTTGTACAAGGACACTTGGCCACACAAACAAGCACACAGCAGTCAATTCCAGCTTGCAGTTTGCTTGCCAGAGCATGCCACCATCTTAGGGGTTTGTCAGCCGAGAGGGCATATCGTGGGGGCTTTCTAGCAGCAGCCATAATAAAAATAAAATGGGAACAGTAACTACTGTTCATTCAACATTTACTATCCTTTCCTCTGTGCTTTACTTAATGACCTCATTATCTCATTTAATTCTCAAAATAAACCTGTGAGTCCTGTGGTCTGAATCCCCAAATTTCACAAGAGGCTTTGGAAAATTAAGCAGAAGAACAGTACTCCCACTCGGGACTGACCAACTTCAGTGCCAGGGCTCTTCAAGCTTTGCTGTCCCGATACCTCCGTCTAACACAGCACCAAACTCCTGAGAAATCTGGGCTTCAAAACTGCTGGTAATGAAAGTCCTGTGAGAACCTCATGGCCCCAGAAGTGATATATCCATGAATACCTGCCTAAGAGTTGGAAGTTGTTAAGAATGTAATAAAATCAGAGTCTACTCACACATATGTATTTATACATAAAGTTAATGGCAAAAGGAAGACTATACAGTTACCGAGATAATTGCCCCCCAAAATGATAAGCCAGATTTAACACTCATGCTCTCTCACTTTCAACCCCACTCCCACCACAAATGCAAAACAGAAAAACTAAAACAAATGAAACATTGCTGAGTTAGAAGTAAAAGCAACAGATGTTTAGGTCAGTTTCCCAACTCTCTTCTTCTTGGACCAATATTCATTTCTTTATTTCAGTATCACAAGATCTTCATTATTGTGTGTTTTATTGTCTTGAAATCAGTGAGCGTAAGTCTTCTAATTTTGTTCTGCCTTTTAGAATTGTTTTGACACTTCTGGGTCCTTTACATTTCCAGATAAAATTAGGAATAATCTTGTCAATTTCTACAAAAAGCCTATTGGAATTTCTTTCTTTTTTTTTTTTTTTGAAGCAGAGGTAAAGTTTTATTTAAAGTTACTTAAAGAGACAAAAAGTGCAGGCAACCTCAGGGAGGAGAGGTGCCCTGAGAGGTTGGAGAGAGAAAGTTTAAGGTTAAAAGATTGGAAAAAAGTTAAAGTTACACACTTAGAAAGTGCAGGCAACCCCATACAGAAGCACCACCTATTGGAATTTCTATAGGGATTTCATTTTATATGTGTGGGTATATATAAATACAAAATAAATTGGAGGAGAACCAGTATCTTAACAGTGATATCTTCCAATCTAATACCATGATATGTAACTACATGTATTTCATTTCTCTGACCAGTCTTTTGCAGAGTTTAAAATTCAACTCTTGCACATATTTTGTTAATTCATGCTATATATTTCATGTTTATTGGAATTTGTTGCTTACTATTTATTAAATATTATAAATGATATAAAAATACCAAAAGCATTCTTCAATGAACTAGAACAAATAATTCTAAAATTCATGTGGGACCACATAAGACCCCAAATAACCAAAGCAATCCTGAGAAGGAAGAATAAAGCTCCCTAACTTCAAGCTCTACTACAAAGCCACAAGACAATTTGGTACTGGCAGAAGAACAGACGCATACACCAATGGAACAGAATAGAGAGTCCAGGTATGAACCCAAGCATATACAGCCAATCAATATATGATAAACGAGCCATGGATATACAATGGGAAAATGACAGCCTCCTCAACAACTGGTGTTGGCGAAACTGGACAGCTACATGTAAGAGAATGAAACTGGATTATTGTGTAACCCCATACACAAGAGTAAATTAAAAATGGATCAAAGACCTGAATGTAAGTCATGACACCATAAAACTCTTAGAAGAAAACATAGACAAAACACTCTTGAATATAAACATGAGCAACTTTTTCCTGAATGCATCTCCTCAGGCAAAGGAAACAAAAGCAAAAATGAACAAATGGGATTACACCAAGCTAAGAAGCTTCTGTACTACAAAGGACAACATCAGCAGAACAAAAAGGCATCCTACAGTATGGGAGAATATATTTTTAAACTACATATCCAATAAGGGGTTGACATCCAAAATATATAAAGAACTCATACACCTCAACACCTCAAAAATAAATAACCTGATTAAAAAAATGGGTGGAGAATCTGGACAGACACTTTTCCAAAGAAATTCAGGTGACCAACAGGCACATAAAAAGATGCTCCACATCACTAATTATCAGAGAAATGCAAATTAAAACCACAGTGAGATATCACTCCAAACATGTTAGGATGGTCAACATCCAAAAGACAAACAACAACAAATGTTGGTGAGGATGCGGAGAAAGAGGAACCCTCCTACACTGCTGGTGGGAATGTAAGCTAGTTCAACCACTGTGGAAAGCAGTATGGAGGTTCCTCAAAAAACTAAAAATAGAAATACCATTTGACCCAGTAATTACACTCCTAGGAATTTACCCAAAGAAAACAGATATTTCAAAAAAAATATGCACCCCTATGTTTACTGCAGAACCATTTACAATAGCCAAGATATGGAAGTAACCTCAGTGTCCATAAGTAGATGAATGGATAAAGAAGATGTGGTACATATACACAGTGGAATATTATTCAGCCCTAAGAAGAAAACAAATCCTACCATTTGCAACAACATGGATGGAGCTAGAGGGTATTATGCTCAGTGAAATAAGCCAGGTGAAGAAAGACAAGTACCAAATGATTTTCCTCACTTGTGGAGTATAACAACAAAGCAAAAACTGAAGGAACAAAACAGCAGTAGATTCACAGACTCCAAGAAGGGACTAGCAGTTACCAAAAGGAAGGATGGGTGGGGAGGGAGGTAGAAGGCAATTAAGGGGCATCATGATTAGCACACAATGTGTGTGTGGGGCACAGGAAAGCAGTGTAGCACAGAGAAGACAAATAGTGACTCTATAGCATCTTACTATGTTGATGGACAATGACTGCAATAGGGTGTGTGTGGGGGGGACTTGATAATATGGGTGAATGTAGTAATGACAATGTTGAGCATGTGAAACCTTCATAAGATTGTATATCAATGACACCTTAATAAAAAATATATAAATGACATTTTTGTAATTTTTTGCTGGCAAATGGAAATGTTTTTTACATATCAGTCTTGTATCCTGTGTTCTTACTAATTTACTTATTGTTTCTAGTAAATTTTTTTAACAGGTATCCTAGGATTTTCTTCAAGTTTGATAATATTATTTTTGAATCAAGACAGTTTTAGTTTTTCCATACCTATGTATATACCTTTCATTTCTTTTTGTTGCTTTATTTCACTGGCTAACACCCTTCGAGCAATGTTCACTAGAAATGGTGAGGTAAAAATTGCTTGCCTTGTTGTTGATCTTACGGGGAAAGGTATTCAGTATTTCTCATTTAAATGTAATATTAGCTCTAGGTTTTTTATAGATTTCTTTTATCATATTGAAAAAGTTTTTATATTTCTAGTTTAATGAGAAGTTTAGTATAAATAGGTATTGAATTTTATCAAATGACATTTTACCATATGATCCTCTTTAGGAGGTCATAAGATTAAAAAAAATATTTATATAGTAAATTATTTTGATTGATTTCTCAATGTTAAACAGTCTTGCATTCCTGTAGTAAAGCTATTTGGATATAATGTACTATCCTTTTCATGTTTTCATGAATTCAGTTTGCCAATAACTTGCTAAGAGTTTTGCATCTATCTTCAGGAGGAATATATTGGTGTCCTGTTTTCTTTTCTTGAAATGTCTGTCAGATTCTGTGGTGTCGGGATAATGCTAACATCATGAAATGAATTGGACAATATCCTCTCCTTTCTTGTTTTCTGGAAGAGTTTGGGTAGAGTTGGTATTTCTTCCTTAAATTTGGTAGAAATCACCAGTGAAGGCAGCTAGGTCTGGGATTTTTCCCTGTGGGAAGGTTTTTAACTACAAATCTAATTTATTTAAGGCATGCAGGGTCAGGGGGGTTATTTATTTATTATTAAAATGAATGTTGGTAGTTTGTGTCTTTCAAAGATATTTCCTTTCTACCTAAATTGTCATATTTATTGCTATAAATTTGATGACAGTATTTCCCTATTATCCTTTTCTTAACATCTATAGGACTTGTAGGGATAGTTCCCTTTCATTTCTGGTATTGTAATTTATATAATTTCTCCTTTTTTTAAACTAGTTTGGCTAGAGGTATATTTATTTTATTATTCTTACAAAGAAACAACTTTGGTTTTCATTTATTTTTGCTGTTTTCTGTTTTGTTTTATTGCGCCCTTCCTGCTTTAAGTTTGATTTGCTGTTCTTTTTCTAGATTATAAATGTGGAAAGTTACATTATGAATCTTAGGCCTTTCATATTTTCTGATACAATTGTTTACTGATATGTTTTTCTCTAAGTATGATTTTAGCTGAATTAAATAAATTTTGATATTTGTGTTCTAATTCACTTAGTTCAAAATATTTTCTGATTTACTTTGTCTTTATTTTCTTTGACCCATGTTTTATTTATAAGTCTTTAGTTTTCAAATACTTGCGAATTTTACAGATATCTTTAAAGTTTTGATTCCTAGTTTAATTCCATGTAGTTAGAAAACAGCTTCTATAGGAATAACTATCTGAGGAGTCTACCTGGCATCCCATGTATTACATGTCTCTCTACTTTGGCTGATGGAAATGAAAACTATTCCCAATCCTATAGGAGTTCTGGAAAATTTTCAGCTTATTGCTTTTCAGTTGCTTTTTCCCTGATCAGAGGTAGTTTCCATTCAGTCAAGCGCAGTCAGTTCTCATGACAAGACTTAAAAGGAACCCTCTGCAGAATTCCACAGCTTTCTTTTGGTAGAGCACCTCACCACCCTCTATTATTTGGCCTCTTTATAAAATGTTTTGATAGTAAAGGATTGCAAAATGCAGTTGAGTACATCTTAGAAAAGTCACATTGTCAAATTAATATCAGTTAGGCTTTCAAATTTATTCTCTGTTATAATAAAAACAAAGACATAAGTGTCCAGAGGCATGTTTGTGTGTATGCCTGTGTTTCGTTGGGGGTGGGAAGTGCAGTCTGAGAATCTTTTACCCTTTCAAATGATCATTTATTTGTGAAAGTCAAACAAAAGCAAATAAAGAACCAGAAATAAAAATTAAGGAATGGGATTATTAAGGTTAAAAGGGACTTGAGAGTCTTCCCTAACTTAGTTTCACCATCTAAATAAGGATAGCATGGGTTAGCAAAGAATAGGATTCTGGATGATTTTTTTAATTTCCTAACTTTTTGGGGTACGTATTTCATAATTTGGACAATAAACTTATATTATTTTTATAATATTGCTATTGCCTGAATGTGTCTCTGCAAAATTCATATGTTGAAAGCTTCACTTCATGTGCTGGTATTATGTAGTGGAGCCTTTGGAAGGCAATTTAGGTTTAGATGAGGTTATGAGGATGGAACCCCAATAGTGGGATTATTCATTCCTTGTAAGAAGGAATAACTAATAACTGATCGCTTTCTTATTCCTTGTAAGAAGAGGAAGCGACAGCAGAGCCTCCTGCCTCCACTGTGTGAGGATACGTGGACAAGGCCGTCATTAGTAACAGTGACAGAGGGTCCTCACCAGGAACCAGTCTGCCGGCACCTTGATCCTCCTGCCTCCAGACCCGTGAGAAGTGTCTGTGGTTTAAGTCACCCCAGTCTATGGTATTTTATTATAGCAGCCCAAGGTGACGAAGACAAATGTGAAAACAGACATTTAAAAATAAATACGTGTAATTTTGATGTGAATGATCACAATTATGATTGAAATAGGTGCATAAAATAATTTAAAGTTCAAATGTCATTTTTGGAAAATGTATCTCTATGGGTTTCTTTTTTCACTACTCAAGTTTTCTGTCTTACCTGGTCTCACTTTTATAACAGAAAATGTGGTTTAAAATTATAAACAAAATTTTAAAGGCAGTGAATTGCTTTGTAAATATTTATAATAAGCATTAAAAAAAAGATAGTATCTATAAAACATACTATGGTGGACCAAATAAATTTTATAAACTCTAGGAACAAAAAAGAATAAAATAAGGGTATCTCATAAAGTCAGTGTAAAGATCTAATGATAATGTGTAGTCCCAGCATGTGAATAACCAATATAAGCTACTGTCATTTTTAAGGCTTAAAAATGCATGGTTTGCACAACCATGGGGAAAAGTAAAATTCAAAGTAAAACCATGTAGAATGATGGCAATAATTGACCTTTGGATGTGAAATGATAAAACCTAGGGAAATAAAAAGGAGAAAATAAGAAGTTGAGAGACTTATTGGATAGGGAACTAGAATGTGAGGTGGCATTTGTAGATCACTTTGGAATTTTGGTGGATGGTTATTTGCTGGATTATGGAAGAACTTTGAATGTCTTTTTTATAATTGGAAAGTTCTTGAGGAGCAAAGGAGATGCTCAATTTCTTTGAAAATCATGAATTAATATTTTTAAATTAAGACTTATGGGTATCAGTTTTACCAAACATGTCTGGCTCTATGTAAGAATTAAATTTGTTGGTACCTGATGTCCAGACGTTGAGTAGACGACTGCCTTGGGAAGTCAATGTTCCTGGTCCCTGGAAATGTTTAAAGGTAAACTTCAGTGGTGGGCATGTTGTAGAAGAGATTTAGTTTTGATTGAAAAATTAAAGTAGCAAACCTTGATGACTCTGCCAGATTATGAAGTGTGAAATTTCATAAGTACAGCTGATCTTTAAACAACCCGGGGGCTAGGGTGCTGACCTCTGTGCAGTTGAAAATCTACATGTGACTTTTGACTCCCCCAAAACTTAAGTACTAGTAGCCTACTGTTGACCAAAAGCCTTATTGATAACATAAGGTCGATATCACATATTCTGTATGTTTTATGTATTATGTACTGTATTCTCACAATTAAGTAACCTAGAAAAAAGATTCTTTTTTTCACATTGCCATAAATCTCAAAAAACTTTCCAATATATTTATTGAAAAAAGTCGGCATTTACGTGGACCCACATAGTTCAAACTTGTATCGTTCAAAGGCCCACTGGAGTGTATTCCAATCACTGGAGCTGGCTAGCACCTGCTCATGAGGGCTGATCTAAGTTTAGGTTCACTGGTATCATGTTGGCATCTTGAAATCAGTCCCGGTGGAGGTAAAAATCAGTAAATATTTCCAGTCAAGGATTTCACTCTGACCACAGAGCCAGTGGTTAAACATTTAAACCGCTGCTTTCAACAAAATTTAAGCTTATAAAATATTTCCATTCATATATTTACCTAGCATTTGGGGATTAGAATGCAATGCACTTCTCTTCTATACATAAACAGTCTTTCCCTGGGGCCAGATTAGGTCATTTAGACCCTAAACTCTGCAGAGACTACAGCACCCACAAGACCAAATAAAGAAAATATGTGTAAGGAAATCCAGCCACGGTCTCATTCATCTCCACGCACAAGAAAGAACTTTGATGCTTTTTAAAATAATCACATTAAAAAACATATTTTGACTTTGTTAGTGACTAAAGAATCTGGTTGGTCGGCATATTGGGCGATCCAGCATGGGCTCTCCCTTACATGCTCATTTTATTCCATGCTGATCTTTTTTGTACTCTAAGAATTAAAGAGACATTTAGAAAAGGAAGACTGTTCCAGCATTTATTTCCCATTATATGGCATGAAAGGGTGCATAGATAATAGGAAGATGGATAAATAGATGATAGATAATTGTGTCCTTTAATTTCATTCTTAAAATAACACTCGAAGAAAGGTGTTATTCTCCTCATTTTTATGTTTGAAGAAAAAGACTCAAAGAGCTGAAGTACATGATCCTTATATGTGTTTAGAGCTTTGATTTCATTCCATCTGACTGCAACTCTTCTTCTATAAATTGCATAAACACACACTGCACTGGGTGTAGCCCCATATTAACCCTCATTACTAGAGGAATATGGTGACTATTACATAGAATAAGTTAAAGCTGAATTGGTAAATTGACATAATGGCATATTTAATTGACTGATACTTGAAATACACATGTAGTACTTCTATATCATATGCTTTTGAGAGGAGGCACGTTTGTTTATCCCACTCTCCCATTAGTTCGAGTCCCATTTGTGGTGTTAGAAATATTCAGGATATATTTATTAAATGAATGGACAAAAGATAGTTTTCTATATCCTTTCTGAAAAGATTACTTTATGATAACACTGTTCTTCATTTACTGTCTGTAGATACATAAAGAAGATCAACATACATTAACCCAAATAGCTAATGGCAGGGACAGAATTATACAGCCATATGATTTCTCTGTCATGCTCTACACACATACTTTTAGTTCTCTAACCATGAAAAAATTACTTTGAAATTTCATTAAAACTTGAATATATAATTTCACATCAAAATTATTACTTTAGCAATTAGTAAAATGACTGAAATCTTATTAACTCTTCATTTTAGTGAACACAGATATGCCTATATGCTCAATTTCCTCAATTAATGTGATGATAATTTAAAAGTTAAGTGCAAATGGACACAGAATCTAAAACAGGGAAAAGAGGAATTTCAAAAAGGACTTCTGGCACCTTCTGAAAAACTGATGGAAACTTAAATCTAAAATAGCTATTGGAACTTTTGAAATGGATTCTAGACATATTCTTTTATTTCCATTTTACATCAGTCTTATTTTGAATTGGGTCATAAAAATTTTTTAGATGAAATTTGATTGCAGTCAACTCTAGAGTTTATCTGAAAATGTTTTATTACATTTTAAAGTTACATACAGTCCCTTTTTTTAAACTCCCAGGTGGAATCCAGTTCTGGTGACAGAAGATCATTCATAGGAGAGCAGGACAAGGCATAGAAGGGGTGTTCAAACATGAGCACCTGAGCAAATGCTTTATTAAATCAGTATCTCAAATTAAAAAAAAAATTAAAATGCTATTCTTAACATACAAAATTAGAATTATGCAAGTGTGGTTGAGTAAATAATGGTACATTTACAACATAGAATACTATGTAGCTATTAAAAGAATGAAGCTGAATTAGATAACTGGAGTGATTTGTCATTTCACAAACTATTGCTGAGTGAAAATAACACACAGAGGGTTTTCCCAAGAGTATCTTGAGTCTTTTATGATAAATAATAGCAGACAGGGAGATTTCCCCAGGTGGAAGAGGGAGGCCCTTCCCTGCTGATATCTACTGCCCAGGCTTGGAGCTCAGCTCACTGCCTCCATGCTGTGCACTATTGCCCCTTGGGGCCTCACTTTGCTCATCTGTGAAATGGGGCAAAGCTAGTACTATCCTCGGGGTGAAATATCTCATGCAAGTACACCAAGTGCATGTGGCTCTAAAGGCATGGAAAAGACAGATTTTACCCTCAGATGATTTAGACACATTACCTAGGGCTTCTGGTTAGTTCTGTGGGGGAGGGGAGATATGGAAAGATGAAATGAGGAAAAGCATTAAGGAAGAGGAAGCAATTACATATAAGAGAATAGTACCAAAGTTGTATATATGATAACATTTATGCAAAATTTTAGGCATCTGTGTATATGTACATATGTACATTACAGGTAATAAAGGCACAAAAGAAAGAGTCAGGTTTATATATACTGACTAGTAAGAAAAAGGTGTGAAAATATTAATGCATGTGAATAACAATGGTGGTTATCTCACAATTTTATGAGAATGGAGTAAGGGTGTATATATGAGGTAATACTTAGCTTTGACTTTATATAACTTCATATATATTGTTTAAATGAAGAGATTTAAATATGATGGCAAGTGAAGGCAGTCAAAAGGGAAAAAAATTTAAATATATTCTTATAGTCATATGTATATCATGTGACCAAGAGAGAAGTTGGAAATATTTTTCTAAGTATTTTTTCCATGCATACAGTACATAAACTTAGAACTGACTGCTTTTTGATATGTGATTTTTGAAATCAAAGAAAATATTATTTATATCATAAAGAATACCCATTATTACAAGAACATTTTCTATATCATGTTTAATCTTATTCAGTTGTGATCATTTCTTTTCAGTTGGATGTACTTTTCAAAGAAACTAATTGGTAACATATCCTTTACCAAGCTTTGAAATGATCATCAAATGGAAGAACATGAATGAGTCATAAAATATTAGTTTTATATTATTGAATGCACTCTAATTATCTCTGTGTTCACTTCTTTGCTGGAAGCATGTTTTTCTCCTTACACAGCCATTAATTTTCACAAGTATCAATTTAAACCACCTCAAAATTATTTTTTTTTGGTATTCCATACTCCCCACCAGCAGGGTACCCTTATTTGATGATGTTGGAGGAAAAAACTGAATTAATTAGATTTTAATAAATACAGTTACCATATACTAATATTTAAAGGAATAAATAAAATCTCAGATATCCTTAATGAGAATGAAAATACATTATACTTGTAGTATTCATTTAAGACCTGTAGCTATCACACCAAAATAAATATGTGTGGCTAATTTCAGCCAAGGAAGCATATAAGGAATACTTTCTCTTATAAGGAAGAATATATATAAAATTGCTAGACATTTTTAGCATGCAAATCTTTATATCTTTGTAACTAAAAAATTACTGTTCCATTATTTTTCCAGAGAGTGAATTTGATTTTCTAGTGTTTGCCAAACAGCATGTATTCATACTAACTCCTAAAAAGAATATAACTCATTAAAATAAATAAAAGATTTAAATAAAGAGTATTTTGAAAATGGTCAGCAAAACAGCAGTAGATTCTTAGACACTGAGAAGTGACTGGTGGTTATCATGGGGGAGGGGCCAGGGTGGGTGGGTGGGGAGGGCGAGGGAGATAAAGGGGCACAAAAACTCTCAATCATAATATAAGTTGGTCACAGGAACAGTACAGCACTGGGAATATGGTCAGTGGGCTGTAACATCTTTCTGTGTTGACAGATAGTAACTGCACTAGCTGGGTTGAGGATTTCATAGTTTGGGTAACTGTTGAACCACTGTGTTATATACTTAAAAACAACATAATACTGTATATCAACTATACCTCAATAAAAAAATGTTCAGGAATATAGATATAGTGTATCACATTACTATGTATGATAATAAAAAATTACTTTTGATTTGCTGATTCTGTTCTTATCAGGTAGCAAGCAATTATTTCTATAAATTAATATAGTTATTTTTAAATTTCACAGTCACAAACAGGAACTATCATGAATAGTAAATATAAGCAATGCTTTTGTATGTAGTACAGTGTTAGCAGATGATCTTAAATATGGGGACACAAGTCAATCCTAGAAATGAAGTATATGCATCAATGATAATGCAAAGGGGGAACTATTGATTAGTTAAGTAGTGTCCCCTTTACACTTGGGGTTCCCGGGCTATCCTCACAGTGGGGAGAATCCTTCCCCCTGTTGTCTTTCTCTGCCAGTGTTTGCTCTTAGGGGGAAAGGCTCCCTGATGTAGCAGAGTAGGAGCTTGGTAACACTAATTCAAAGGCAAGACCCTTGAGCAGGTCTCATAATCCTGTTCAGTCTCTATCACTTTCTTTCTTTCTCTCTCTCTCGTCTCTCTCTTTTGCTTACCTGCAAAATGGGAGCAAATAATATCCACCTCACATGGGTGTTAGGATTGTTAAACATATGATGTATCTACACATAAACATGTTTTACCCCCAGCTTAACTAAGCCCTTTCTCTACTCCATTTCCGATTCTACAGCTTACCCATTTCTCTGCTCCTCTTTATAGCAACACTCCTTGAAAGAGATTTCTACGTTTAGAATATTCACTTACTCTCCGTTTTCTCTTAAATCACTCCAAGAAGTCTTGAGCCCCTTCCACAGAAACAACTCTTGTCATATCTGCGACGGTGGCCATGTTGCTGAATCCAGAAGTCCAAGGTCCGTCTTCATGTCGCAGATGATTCCTCCTTCTCTTAGAAATACTTTTATTTATGTAGCTCTCATGATACCAAGTCCTCATGGCTCACTTCCTACATTACAGGTTCTTTTTCTCAAAGTTTCTTGCTGTTCCTTTTCATCTCCCCAGTTTCTTAATTTTGGAGTGTCTCTGAGCTCCGCTCCTGGCCCTCCTCTCTCTCCACCTAAACTCTGGCGTCCACACCCAGTGGCATAGTTTTAAATACAGTTTACATGCTGACAATTCCCAAGTTTTTTCTTTCTAGTCTGTACTCCCTCCTGAATTTCCCAGACTTGTATATCCAGCTCCCTTCGGAACATCTCTAGCTGGGTATTTAATATATATCTTAAACTTCACCAGGCCAAAATTGAACTGATCTCCCACCCTCCAGAGTTTTTCCCATCTCAGTGAATGGTCACAGCATCCTTCCAGCTGTTCAGGACCCAGACCCTGAAGTCATCACTGATACATTCAATCAACTGGACACCCTTTCAGCTCCCACTTTGAAAATAGTCAAAACACACATAGCATCCCTTTTGCTTCTGTCACTCTAGGCCCAGCAATCACCTTTTGCTCCTGGATTACTGCCATATCCTCCTATGTGGGCTCTCTTCCTACGCTTGTTTTCCTGTGGTTCTTCTCCATCCAGAGTGTACTAACTTTTTAAAAAATCTAAAAATTATGTTTTTGATCTGCTCTGGCCCCTCCAGTGACCACCATATCGCTAACAGAAAAGAGTAGTCCTTAACATGTCCTTCAAACCCTGCGTATCTTGTCTGCCATTAATTTTTGAACTTCTTTTGCAACCACTTTTCACCTTTCTTAGTTGTGTCCAGGAGCCTGGCTCCATTGCTCTTTAGAGAATATCTCTAGCATGTTGCTCACCTGACACTTCTGAAGTCTTGTTTCCAATTCCTAGAATTCTTCTCCTCCACATCCCAGCATAGCTTGCTTCTTTGTCTCCTTTACATCTTTGTTTCCTGACCTCATCTTTAAAATGCAAATTCTCAGCACTGCTTATCTCCTTCCCATACTTGATCTATTTTGGTTGTACTCATCACCTTGTTAGACACGGCATCCCTTCTCCAGAATGCGTGGGTCAGGTCCAGCAGGATAAGGATCCTTTTTTGTTCATAGCTGTGAACAAAACAGTGTGTGTCATATGATAAATGATTGATGAATATCTATTCATGGAATGAACTCAAAATCATGATTAGAAGAATCAAACCAAAACTCATGCCAG
>JAVSCE010007818.1:0-11955 GCA_032199065.1 Smutsia gigantea
AATTAAAGATATGTGTACATACTTGAATATACTGCCAGGAGGTTTAAAAAAAATTTAAATATCTCCAGTTAAAAATACTTTGTATTCTTCAATAATATTTAGTTAAAAGTTCTCATTACTTTTCTGTCACTATACATGGATTGTAAAATACACAGAAAACATGTGATTTAAACCACACTTTTAAATAAAGTCATGAGCATACTTTTTACTTCTGAAATCTGTATCTGAGTTCTTCAAGCAAAATACTTTCAGTTAAATCTTGTTTTTTTGACCTAGTATAACCTTTGAATATTGGGACACAATCATAAAACAAAACACACAAAATATTTCAGAAAAAAATTGTACCTGTTTTTGAAGATTAAGTACTAAATGCAACTATTTTTGCTCATGTTAATATTTAATCTTTTTGAAAGAATGGGTTCAATCTTAAAAAGAAATTAAGAGGTGTGCGGAAAATGGAAGTCCTATGGCCAGGGTCCTCCCCTGACCCTAAAGTACTTGATGATGTAATTGGCCTACTGCTAGGTTACTGCTTCCACACCCATTATCAATGAACTATTATTGACTGAGCCAGTATATAAAGAGCTCTACCCAGTGCTCCGGGCGGAGGCAGAGACAGAGGAGGATTATGGACCTGCAGACTGCTGGGTGCAGATGTGATTCTAGTGCTTGACCTACCGCCACGAGAATAAAGCTGGGTATAAACCCTTTTACCCCAAGAATGTTCCGTTGTCATTTCTTGGTCTCACCAAATCCATAGTGAGCTTACACAGGGCTGAAACTCTCAGGCATCAAGAGATATATTATTTATGAACACAGATTAACAATAATTTTGAACATGAAAATATCTTTTACTAGAGAGAATTTTAATGGTATTCAACACAATTTCAGTACTTTTGAGAATCTAGACCTTTATTATATTCTAGGGAGAAAGCTTTCTAGAAGAGTTAGATCACTAATTTAAAATCTGAAGTAGCCAATTTTTTTTATGATCATAAAAATCCAGAAAAATAGTGAATGTATTCCTATATTCAACTGAATATATTTATGTTGTAGATTTTATTTCTAAACAAATGTAGACTAGGGAGGCATTCCCTATCAGCTAATAAAGATAGTGCAACTGTATAGATAAGGAGCAAAGTTCAAAGATCAGATATTATTTATTGCCGTAGAGATATATTGGTCTTGCATTAATTCAGAAGACCTGGGTAACTGGTTAGGTTTTTAGTGATTAGTTGATACCAGATGCACAGAATTTTTCTATTTTAAATATTTACCAATTAGAAAATCTATATACAAGACATTGCTAATTTTCACACTCTTGGACTGGTTTGCTTATATTTTTTGACCCCTTGATCCAATAAAATCTTTCACTTTTGCTTGTGAAGAAGTTTTAATGATAAAATGTTTCTGGTCTGTATTCTACCAAAAGGCAAGAAAGGATTCTCTTTTTTTACTGAAGTATTATTCATACACAATCTCGTATTGGTTTCAAGTCTATAATAGAGTGGTTCATTAGTTACCCATATCATTAAATCCTCACCCCCTCTAGTGCAGTTACTATCTGTCAATATAGAAAGATGTTACAGAATCATTGACTGTATTCTCCATGTTGTACTATTATCCTTGTGACCAACTACATTATGATTGAGAATTTTTGTGCCCCTTTATCCCCCTCACCCTCCTCACTCACCCACTCCAACCCTCCTCAGTGGAAACCACCAGACGCTTCTCAAAGTCTATGACACTACTGCTATTTTGTTCATTTCATTTTGTATTGTTTTTATACTCCACAAATTAGTGAAATCATATGGTATTTGTCTTTCTCTCTGTGGAGAAAGTGAAGGTTCCTAATGGCCAAAATTCTCACCTGGCTCTGGTCAGCTTGCTCACTAAACACGAGTGGGCAAGACATTGCTACTAACTCTATATTAAGGGCTCCCCCCAGTGCTCTGGGCTGCACGGCTGCACGCCTGAATGGCTGCAAGGCTGCAGGAGAGCAGAGACTGGAGTGGTGGTGGCATTGAGGACAGAGACTGAGAGGGCTGCAGGGGCAGAGAGGCCCAGAGGCAGAGACCGGCTTGCTGCCTGCAGACTTGCTCTGAGTGGACAGGATTCTAGTGAATGACCTACCACCATGGAGATAAAGTTGGATATAAACCCTTTCACCCTAAGAACATTCCACTGTCATTTTTTCGGACTTACTGAATCCATATTGAACTTGCCCAGGGCTGAAACCCATTGGCAAGAAACTCTGACTGGCTTATTTCACTGAACATAATATCCTTTAGGTCCTTTCATGTTGTCACAAATGGCAGGATTTCTTTTTTTCATGGCTGAATACTATTCTATTGTGTATATGTAGCACACATTCTTTATCCACTCATTGATTGATGGACACTTATGCTGCTTCCATAACATGGCTTTGTAAATAATGAAGCAGTAATCATAGGGGTGCATATATCTTTTTGAATCAGGGATCTTGTTTTTGTCAGGTAAATTCCTAGGAGTGGAATTACTAGGTCAAATGGTATTTCTATTTTGAATTTTTTGAGGAACCTCCATATTGTTTTCCACAATGGTTGAACTAATTTACATTCCCACCAACAGTGTAGGAGGGTTCCCCTTTCTCCACATCCTCACCAACACTTGTTATATCTTGTCTTTTGGATAGTGGCCATTTTAACTGGTGTGAGGTGATATCTCATTGTGATTTTGATTTGTATTTCAGTGATGATTAGTGATGTGGAGCATCTTTTCATGTGCCTGTTGGCCATCTGTATTTCTTTTTAGGAGAAATATCTGTTCATGTCCTCTTCCATTTTTAAATGGGTTATTTATTCTTTTGATGTTGAGACATGTGATTTCTTTATATATTTTGGATGTTAAACCCTTATCAGATAAATCACTTATGAATATATTCTCCCATACTGTAGGTTGCCCTTTTGTTCTGCTGGTGGTGTCCTTTTTTGTACAGAAGCTTTTTAGTTTGAAGAAGTCCCATTTGTTTATTTTTGCCTTTTTTCCCCTTGCCCAAGGAGATGTGTCCAGGAAAAAACTGCTCATGCTCATGTTCAAGAGAGTTTTGCTTATATTTCCTTCTAAGAGTTTTATGGTTTCATGACTTACATTCAGGTCTTTGCTCCATTTTGAGTTTACTTTTGTGTATGGAATTAGACAGTAATCCAGTTTCACTCTCTTGCTTGTAGGTGCCCAGTTTTCCCAACACGAGTTATTGAAGAGGTTGTCTTTTCCCCATTGTATATTCATGACTTCTTTATCGTATATTAATTGACCATATATTATTGTCCATATCGTATATTAACTGACACCCATGTGTGGGTGTATATCTGGGCTCTCTATTCTTCTCTGTTTACCTATGGGTCTGTTCTTGTGCCAGTACCGTATTGTTTTGACTACTGTAGCTTTGTATTATATCTTGAAGTTAGGGAGAGTACTAGCCCCAGCTTTGTTCTCCTTTCTCAGAATTGGTTTGGCTATTCAGGATCTTCTGTGGTCCATATGAATTTCAGGGTTATTTTCTCTAGTTAATCGAAAAATGCTGTTGGTATTTTGGTCGGAATTGCATTGAATCTGTAAATTGCTTAGGGCAGGATCGCCATTTTGACACTGTTAATTTTTCCTACCCACGAGCACAGGATAGATTTCCATTTATTGGTGTCTTCTTTAATTTCTCTCATCAGTGTCTTATAGTTCTGAGTACAGGTCTTTCATCTGATTGGTTAGGTTTATTCCTAGGTATTTTATTCTTTTTTGATGCAATTGTAAATGCATTTGTTTTCCTGATTTCTCTTTCTGCTAGTTTGTTGTTAATATATAGGAATGCAACAGATTTATGTGTATTCGTTTTGTATCCTGCAACTTTTCTGAATCCAGTTATCAGTTCTAATTGTTTTTTGGTAGAATCTTTAGGGTTTTCTATATATAAGATCATTTCATCTTCAAATAGTGACAGTTTAACTTCTTCCTTACCAATTTGGATGCCTCTTATATCTTTGTGTTGTTTGATTGCTGTGGCTAGGAACTCCAATACTATGTTGAATAAAAGTGGTAAGAGTGGACATTGTTGTTTTGTTCTTAATCTTAGAGGAAAAGCTTTTAGCTTTCACCTTGAGTATGTATGATGTTAACTGTGGGTTTGTTGTATATGCCCTTTATTATGTTGAGGCACATATCATCTATACCCATATTGTTGAGAGATTTTATCATGAATAGATGTTGAATTTTGTCAAATGATTTTTCAGCATTTTTGAGATTATGTGATTTTCATCCTTCTTTTTGTTAATGTGGTGCTTGACATAGATTGATTTATGAATATTATACCATCCTTGCATCCCTGGAATAAATCCCACTTGGTTATGATGGATGATCCTTTTGATGTGTTTTTAAATTTGATTTACTAATATTCTGTTGAGGATTTTTGCATCTATGTTCATCAGGGATATTGGTCGAAAATTTTCTTTTTTTGTAGTGTCTTTGGTTAAGAAAAGATTCTTAATGAATTTATTTGAAAAATGGAGAGGATAATGTAACAGTTCATTTAGAAGACAGGGATTTAAAATCAAATATTGCTTTGGGTTAGGAACACAGAGAAAATAAATGATTTTTTTCTTTTTGCTCTTTTTGGTGGATACTCATTTATTGTAAGGCAGGAACTATAGCATTAGTTAATAGATAATAACAGCATAGAACATGTTCTTTGGAATGTAGTTAATGGCTTCTTGCCCAGGACAGCAGGATAGCTGTTTCTGCTGAATTATTGCAATGTGAGAAGCAGTGATGTAAACCCTTCAAAGCACAGAGAGTAAAGGGGATTTTTTTCTCTTAAATCCCACTGAACAGAAGCTTTTATACATCAAGAGAGAATTCAGAAAGTCCAGCGCTCTGAGCATAACACTTCTTCCCCTTTGCACATTCCCATTTTCCCATTAGATCCTTAGTCTGAGATGTTTCAGGGGTTTCTGTTTGCCCTAATCTGTTCTTCCATGGATAGCGCAGAACCAGAGCCCCCTGTAGTCAACCTAGGCTGACCCCCTGTAACATCTCTGCAAGAAGAGGGTGGGTAGCACTGCAGGTGGGGGAAAGCATGGGAGGCATGATGCTTAAGGGCTCTGGATTTGAAGGACTGTAGTGCAGATCCCATCTCCACCTCTTTCTAGCCTGGAACCTTGGTCAAGTTACTTAATATCTCTACGCCTCAGGTTTTTATCAATAGCACAAGGGTGATAATATAATTGATCTCATAGGGTCCTTAATGAATATTAAGAGAAAAGGTGTAAAACAAAATGTCTGGCTCATGGGAAACACTGAGTAAATGATAGCTATTTTTATGAGGCATTTTATTCCAAAGCATTTTTCAGTAAGTTCATTGTGCAGAAGGTAACATTTATAGTATTGAATTTTCTCAGTTTAAGAAATGTACTAGAATGAAAGTCAAATTAGTTCCTGGCCTGATACCACTGTATTTTTTGCTGTGTGACTTGGAAGTCGTCATTTAACTTCTTTAAATCTCAGTTTACATATCTGAAAAATGGAGCTATTCTATGCTTATTACATGATAGGTACTGTGCTAAGTGCTTTTTTACCTGATTTAATCCTAATAACCTTAAGTGTCAGGAACTATTTTTGCAGAGGAAGAAACAAGTACAGAGAGGAATCTGATTCCGTTCATTTAAAGAATATTTACTGAGCACGTTATGTGCTAGACACTTTTCCCTGATGCTGAAGGTGTAGTTGTGAACAACACAGACATAAAGGGCAGGGACAATGGCCTTTATAGGCCTATATTATGATAACAGAGGAGAATGAACAAATTTTTTAAAAAAGGAAATATATCGTATGTTGGAGTTTTAAGTGCAAAGAGGAAAAGCAAGAATAAGAAATAAAGCAGTGAAATGTGTGGGATGCTTTGTAATTATAGATACGGTCACCAGGGATGACATTTTCGGGGTAAAAACCTAAAAGGACTAAGAAAGTAAGAATACTAGGGAGAGGAAAAAAGCGAGTGTTTGCGTTTTCAAATTCTCCCCTACACTTCTAGGATAAACCTACCCACCACTTTGGGCTCGTGAGAAGATCAAATGAAATAATGTGAAGAAATCTTGTAAACAATAAAGCATTAGATAAGTAATAATTGCTATTATTATTCAAAAGAGGAAGAGAACATTGCAATACAATTTAATATCAGACAGGGCTATTAGGTTTCTCTATTGTCTTTTTGTTCCTTAAAACCACATTTTCAAAAAAATTCTCTAGTACAGAAGATGTGAATTCATTTCCTAGGGCAAATCTCAATAGAAAAGACACATTCTGCTATTACACCTTATGGACACTCATCACTGAATTTCAGTAGCTCCTTAGCAAGTTTCGGAATAGTTCTCTGCCTGTAATGGAAACTAAACATATTTTGTAAAACTAGTCTTGATTTCTCAAATGAAGGCCACTTGGGATATCAGAAATCTCCTTATCCTCTTGGTGATACTAACTTCAAGTGATACAGCTCTTTCAAAGTTAGAGGATTTTTTTTTTTTACTATAGTCCATTAATCATTAGGCTCCTCATATGGTTTGGCCCCACCTGACTCAGAACTAGCACTGAAAACACTTGCAAGTTTTGCTTAACAGTTTCCTGGTTCTCTAATGACCCAGCTGAGACCGAGTTAGTCAAATTACTGATCACTTATTCCAGGGATTGAATCCAATATTTAAATCCAATCCTTTCATTTTCTGTATGTGTTTCTTTTAAGGTAGTGTAACTTTAAGTAAGGATTATTTGCAGAAGTTTAAGAGTCTGCAAAATAAGGGGATTCATTAATGAGAAACTTATACAATTAAAAGAACCTTTTCTTTCAGGGGTGCAAAACTTGCAGCTCATGTATCCACAAGCTGTAAGTTTTGTATTAATTTTGACAAAGTGAGTACTACTCTCAAGTAATTACTCATACCCTAGGTGATGCTCCATGCTTCATTCCTTTTGTGTTTTAAAAGTAGACTTTAAATATGTATTATTAATATCAGCTTTGTGGTAGAATAGCTTCCTTAATGTATGGGGGGTGGGAAATGATATGGACAGCCTCTGGTGATGGGTCCTGAGTTGAAAAATCCTATTTATGGCAGAGTCAGGGAAGAAATCCAAACTAGATTCCTGAGGAGCAGAGAGGTAAATTCTTTGGATTTTAAATCTAACCTAACTGGGGTTGGATCCCATTTTATTTTGTGATTAAAAAAAAACATCAAGAAACAATATCATGGAAAATATCTTCGCCATCTTTATAAGAAGGTGACTTTCTGAAATATATTCAAATATTTGTTATTCATTGGCTGAAACATTTTATTATGTATTTATGGCAACCTCTCTCTTTCTCTATGTGATTGCTTGTTAAATCTGTGTTACATATAAATATGTATTAGGTGATTTGAGCCACAGCTTTTGAGGAGCTTGGAATCTAAAGGGAAAGAAAAGACACTTAGATAAAATCATTTTAATTAGATAAAACCATTTTAAGAATTAAGTATGTTTTAAAATACTAATAACAATAACTAAAGTAATGCTTAGACAATGTAACACTCAACTTCCCACTTTGAAGCCAACAGTTCTTGGATACTTTTCTTGTTCTCTTCCATTTCCCTCTTTTTTTTTTTTAAACCTTCAGAGATTCTACCTATTTCCCTCATTTGGGTGATTTTACATTAATAGATAAAAACTTTGGGATCCTTTGGTGGTTGGAGGGTCCAGCAAGGTTGCTTCTACAAAGAACATTTGTGTGTGTGTGTTTGTATTTTTTTTCCTACCTGGGAAAAGAAAATAGGGCAGATTATCAATGTTGCTGATAATATATATTTGATAACACATGTAAATTTAAAGATTAGTATTTTTTGGTGAATTCAGCAACATTATTCCTGTCATTTATGAAATGCATGTTTTACGAGATTGCAAACTAAGGCTTAAGAGAAAAAGCATTATTTCTATTAAAATCTATTCTAGTTCCTTATCCTTAAATTGGGCATTTCTCACATATATGATATTTGATATTCATTTACAAGATAAGGTTTTCCAACTGGAAGGGTCTCTAGTACAAACCCTTCACTTTTCACAGTGATTCAGAATGGGTTAGAGATTTATCCAGTGTCTAGTTTTTGATAAGCCTTGAATTCTGGTCATATCCTGCAGGTACTTGACCCTTGTCTGTTAGTAGGCACTGATTGCATATGGAATTTTAGGGAATATTTCATTCATTTAGACCTAACCATGATAGTGAAATTTAAAAACTAAAGATATAATTGCTACATCTTCTATCAGTGTGGCTGACACTAATTCACTTAACCTTGGAAGTTAAGGGAGTGGCTTTAATGTCAGAAGAACCATGGCTTATTTTTAGTAGAGATTTCATATCTCTTTTTGTTCACTGGGTGATGCAATAATGAGTCCTGAAAAATTAGCTAGATTCCCTTCATTATGCTCTTTTCATCCCAATGGAAGCAGTGTTGCTGAATTTCAAGAGGTTAGCATAACCAATACAGTGAAGCTATAGCAAAAGGAAAGATTTCTCCTTGTGTTACTTGAATTTTTATGAAGTAATAGATGTTAGGATTGTTTTTTTTTTAATCTGCATATAGCTGTAGAGGTGTTCAATCAAAAATAGAGTATGGATGGGAAAGAAACCAGGAGTAAGTCATTCTATAAATGTGGACCAAAAAATAAATTGAGATTGCAGCTTAAATTTTACACTACTCTTTCTGTATTCGAACATTAAGCCCTCATCTCATTTCATAAACTGCTCACCAGTAATCTAACCCAGCCAGGAGTCTAGCCCTGTGTGGATGGCCCCACTCACCTCGGCCCCATCACACTCCACCTGCCACCAGCAGCTCAGTTTATCTGGCTTCCTTGGTCTTCATCTAGCCTTTCACGCATGTGAATGCTGTGCCCTGCTGCCTGGAATACTCTGTACAGATGTGCTCTGTGGCTGCCTGGAATACTCTGTACAGATGTGCTCTGTGGCTGACTGCTCATGCCTTTTGGGTCCCTAAACAAATGTCACTTTTTTGGAGACATTGTATTTGTATCTGAATGCCTCATGTAAAATAGCTCCCCCCTCCGCAGCCACCGCCCTCTATCACCGTACCTTCTGTTGTCTTTGTATCACCACTGGCCATGTTCTGTCTTTGTTTTCCGCCTCCTCGAACTACCACAGGAGCTCTGTGAGTAGAGTCTTCATTCTGTTCATGGCTACATCTCCAGCACCTAGATCAGTTCCTGGCACTTAGTGGATGCTTAGTGAATAATTAGGGGAAAAATTAATGAATGTCCTTCACGAGAAGATGATTGCGAGAGGCAACAGTGAAGGAAACAGATTAAGTCCTTTCCTTCATGGAACTTAAAATGCTTGTTCCGCAAAAAGAGTAGACTCAATTTAAACCTCCTATTTTAGTAACTTTACTATATATTCTAGTTCATTTTAACACAGAGTATATGTTGATGTCAGGCATGAAGAGACCGGGAAATGAGATAGAAACCAAAAAAAGTATATATAAAGGAATTCTTTAGTTTGTTAACAGCGTGAAGTTACATATTCACCCAAAGAGCCTTCTCCTCCATTGAAGAGGCAGAGCTTAATTATGGACGGTGTATTTTACTCTGCTTTACTCTTACTTAAAAATTACCAACATACTAGACATTCTTGCAGACAGACACAGGTGAGATAGCCTGTTGTTCAGCTTTTAGGGTACCAGATTTTTTTCCCCTATTAAAAATTTTCTACTTAACTTAGGTTGTCAATTCGTCATATAAAGAAAACACCGAAAAGGATGCAAAAATTCTCCTGGCTCTACAAAAACCAACAAATGAAACACTAAAAGGAGAAAAAGAAAGTGCAAGACACTCATGGGAATACTCCTCCTAACAAACTGTCCCTGCCAGAAGTTGTGTAACTATAGCAATAATCATGTGGTTTGTGCAGTACTCCGGAAACCATCCCCCTGTGTCTTTATAGGGACTGGATAGCTTGTATCTTGAAGATAGCAAGGACATTATGCAAATTTAAATACACCTCTACTTCCCAGCCTTACAAAGAGCATACACTTTATGTCATGTACAAAATTATTTTTTTTTTATTTTTTAACTTTTTTTTTTAATATAATTTATTTTATTATCATTAATTTACAATTACATGTGCAATATTACGATTATTAAACTACCCCTTCATCAGGTCCCCCCCACCAAACCCATTACAGTCACTGTCCATCAGCGTAGTGAGATGCTATAGAATCACTACTTGTCTTCTCTGAGTTGTACTGCCCTCCCGTGCCCCCCCAACATTACATTTGCTAATCGTAATGCCCCTTTTTCCCTCTTATCCCTCCCTTCCCGCCCATTTTCCCCAGTCCCTTTCCTTTGGTAACTATTAGTCCGTTCTTGGGTTCTGTGAGTCTGCTGCTGTTTTGTTCCTTCAGTTTTTTTCTTTGTTCTTATACTCCACATATGAGTGAAATCATTTTGATACTTGTCTTTTTCGGCTTGGCTTATTTCACTGAGCATAATACCCTCTGGCTCCATCCATGTTGTTGCAAATGGTAGGATTTGTTTTCTTCTTATGGCTGAATAATATTCCATTGTGTATATGTACCACATCTTCTTTATCCATTCATCTGATGGACACTTAGGTTGCTTCCATTTCTTGGCTATTGTAAATAGTGCTGCAATAAACATAGGGGTGCATCTGTCCTTTTCAAATTGGGCTGCTGCATTCTTGGGTAAATTCCTAGGAGTGGAATTCCTGGGTCAAATGGTATTTCTATTTTGAGTTTTTTGAGGAACCTCCATACTGCTTTCACAATGGTTGAACTAATTTGCAGTCCCACCAGCAGTGTAGGAGGGTTCCCTTTTCTCCACATCCTCGCCAACATTTGTTGTTGTTTGTGTTTTGGATGTTGGCCATCCTCTCCGGTGTGAGGTGATATCTCATTGTGGTTTTAATCTGCATTTCTCTGATGATTAGCGATGTGGAGCATCTTTTCATGTGCCTGTTGGCCATCTGAATTTGTTCTTTGGAGAAGTGTCTATTCCTGTCCTCTGCCCATTTCTTAATTGGATTATTTGCTTTCTGTTTGTTAAGGTGCATGAGTTCTTTATATATTTTGGATGTCAACCCTTTATCAGATACGTTTTTTATGAATATATTCTCCCATACTGTAGGATGTCTTTTGTTCTACTGATGGTGTCCTTTGCTGTACAGAAGCTTTTCAGCTTGATATAGTCCCACTTGTTCATTTTTGCTTTTGTTTCCCTTGCCCAGGGAGATATGTTCATGAAGAAGTTGCTCATGTTTATGTCCAAGAGATTTTTGCCTATGTTTTTTTCTAAGAGTTTTATGGTTTCATGACTTACATTCAAGTCTTTGTTCCACCTTGAGTTTACCTTTGTGTATGGGGCTAGACAGTAGTCCAGTTTCATTCTCTTACATGTAGCTGTCCAGTTTTTCCAACACCAGCTGCTGAAGAGGCTGTCATCTCCCCATTATATATCCAAGGCACTTTTATCAAATATTAATTGACTGTATATGTTTGAGTTAATGTTTGGATTTTCTATTCTGTTCCACTGGTCTGTGGGTCTGTTTTTGTGCCAATACCAAATTGTCTTGATTACTGTGGCTTTGTAGTAGAGCTTGAAGTCAGGGAGTGTAATTCCCCCTGTTTTATTCCTCCTTATCAGGATCGCTTTGGCTATTCGGGGTCTTTTGTGGTTCCATATGAATTTTAGAATTATTTGTTCCAGTTCATTGAAGAAAGCTGTTGGTAGTTTGATAGGGATTGCGCTGAATCTGTAGATTGCTTTAGGTAGTATAGCCATTTTGACAATATTTATTCTTCCTAGCCAAGAGCATGGGATGCATTTCCATTTGTTAGTGTCCTCTTTAATTTCTCTTAGGAGTGTCTT
>JAVSCE010007819.1:0-17409 GCA_032199065.1 Smutsia gigantea
TCTTCAGCATGATATTCAAAACCCTTTCTTAGTTCTATAGCCTCATGTTCTGTTACTCCTTCTCTGCCTCACAGCCTATGTTCCTAACATGGTAAATATTTGCAAGAGACCAAATTCTTGCTCATCTCAAATACTCCCCAAATGGAGTTTCTCCTGCTTAGAATGTGTTTCCTACGAGTATTTCTCTGTGTAACTGCTTATCTTTCAGGCAAAAGTCATATGTCATTTGTCCCAGGATGCCTTTTCTGGTGCCCAAGCCCACAATCTGGTTTGGGTGTTCCTGTTTGATTTTAGCAAAATGCTCTGTACTTATTTTGACATGCTATTTGGCATTATAAGTAATTACTTCTTTGTCCTCACCCACCTATATGAATTCCTTGAGCACGGGGACTGGATTTCTTTCTTTCCTTCTTTCCTTCCTTATTGGCAGACCCTATCACAGAGCTGATATACAGTAAGTATAAATGAATCCAATTAATGATAGTTATTTTAGATGCCAACGGACATCTCAAAATCTAGAAAAGGAGAGTTAGAGGTCTAAAACTATATAAGTAATTATATATTTCAAAGATGCATTAAATTATAATGCATATGTAGAAAAATGCATATACCACTAAGCATAAAGCTCCGTGGATTCTTTCCAGAATCTTAGCATATCTGTGACACTAGCACTCAGATCCAAGACAGGAGTATGACCAGCACCTTGCATGCCTCCCTGCCGCTCGTGCTCCCCTCTCATTACTACCCATACAAAGGTGACCGCTGTCCTAACTTCTAATGCAGTGCTTAGTTTTGCATGTTTTTGTACTACATACAGATACAGTCATGCAGTTTGTATTCTTTTGCACTGGCTTTTTCACTCAACATTATGTTTGTGATTAATTCACATTGTTGCACGTAGATTTAGGTCATTTATTCTCATTGCTGTATAACATTCTATTGTTTGCCTATAACCTACTTTATCCATTCTATATCCACTCTGTGGATGGGGACTTGGGTACTTTCCAGCTTGGGGATACAGTAAATACTGCTGTTATAAATATGTCTATGGTAAACATAAATATGCATTTCTGTTGCATATTACATAAATATGTAATTTCTGGGTCACAAGGTATGCATATATTCAGCTTTAAAAGACACTCCAAAGAGTTTTCCAGAATAACTGCACCACCATAGAACTTTTAATTCATGAAGTATGTTAACTTCATAGAAAATTTCTATGTAAATACAAAGTACTGTTATTAACTCAGTGTCTCATTTGCACAAATCATCTTGTTCCACAGCAATTAAAAATAACATCTTTGATTAGATGAAATCAAATATCTACTGGGATTTGCATTTATAATTTAGATGTGTCACACTCTTTTCTCTAATCAAAATTAGATTTTGACATGCTTTCAAATGTGTCAGTGGAAAGATAATGTTGGTGTGCTGATTTTAAAAGCATGTTAGGTCATATATATTTGGTATCAGGTCAACACTTCCTTTAGAAATGTCCTGGTCTGTCAAGTGATTGGAAAGGACACTGACATACAAATCCAATATTTTCTACAAAGTTATTGTACATTATTTAGTATTCAAATTTAATTTAAAAAAAATCTAATCCACTGATCCCTGGAGTTTATGCATGAACATCCTATGTAGTAAATGGTTCACTTCTCTGCATTAATTACTTTAAATTTTAAACTTGTTATTATAGTAATAATAGTACAGAAAAAATGTTTGGGAAAAGAGGAAATATACAGCATAAGGTAGAAAAAAGTCACTGGTAATCTTACTTTGCACAAAATGTGTTAAAACTTCAGTGCATATTCCTCCATATTTTTCTTATCTATTCCTGTGTGTATGTAGGTATTTTAAAAATAAAAATAGAATAATATATACATTTCACCTGGTTTTACTCCTTATATTATAAATATTTCTCTAAAACAATTTACATACAATTTTAAAGCTCAATTAAAATGGCATAGCATGAATTTATCACTTTAAGTGGCAGATAAAATCCTATTCTTTCAAAAATATTATGCAAGCACAAAATGCCCGCAGCACTTGATTAGATGCTATGGGTATTGGAATCATGTTATCAAGAAGAATATCATTTAAAACTAGGTGAGATGTGGAGAAGACAAGTAATGACTCTATAGCATCTTATTACACTGATAGACAGTGACTGCAATGGGGTAGGGGCAGGACTTGATAATATGGGTGAATGTTGAAACCACAATGTTGCTCATGTGGAACCTTCATAAGACTGTATATGAGTAATACCTCAATTAAAAAAAAACTAGGTAAGATGAATGTGAACCCAGGCCCTACCACCAAGTAACTATGTTATTTGGAACCAGTTACGTAATATATATAAACCTAAGCTTATTCATCAAAAAATAGGATGACAAAAATACACTTCACATATTTGTCATGAGGATGGGATGGAATAATACATAGGGAAATTATCGACATGGTAATTGGCATATAAAAAGTATTCAATAAATTTGCTTAAATCTGAAGCTGTGGTAAGTTCAAGAAATTAAAAAAAACTGTCACTATCGTTCAGGACTCGTTCAATAACAGTGTTGCAGTAGTTAACATAAATCATTAAAGGAAGAAATTCATTTTCATTGATTAAATGCCTACTGTGTGTCTAGGGTCATGCAGCACATTTTCATTTTTATATAAGAGGCATCCCTGGATAGGAAGAATGAAATGATCCCTAAAGCAAGATGTTCCCATCCCTGTATCATACATATATTTGAAAGAAACTTCTTTCTTCTAGAGATTCGAGGGAAGACTGCTGAAGTAGAGCAAAAGTCCTTGAGGCTTTTATGGGAAGAGGGGGATGGGTAGAAACAGAAACAGGAAAAACTACCCTTTCAGAGCTTTCAGCTCTTTTATATTTTGTAAAAGGTACAGATTTGAATTCTACCTTTAGTGAATGCACTCTTTTTTTCTGGGAAGTTACCCAAATGACCCATTTGGCTGGGCAAAAGTAAAACAAAGATCCACCTTTGACCTGGAAATGTTTGAGAGACTATGGTTAGATTGAGAGAATTTTTTTCTCTATAAAACATAAAAGATGACCTATGCTGCTGGCATAGATATATCTCAGAAGACTGTTTCTCTGGAGAAATGTGTTTCATTTGGAAGGAATTGAGTTGTGCTGAGCCAGCAAATTGCTGTCTGTTCTTGTGGTGATGTGTGTATGTGTGTTCACATGATAGCTTACAGAATATGAAAGACCAATGGTGAACTTCATAGAAAATGTGCATCAGACTGTGCTGCTTCAGGTCCCAAGAGCAAAGTTATGGCACAAAGTTGATGAGTGGCCATTCTGTCTACTTCAAAAGGGACTCCTATTTCACTCTGGCACTCTGAAGTACTGAAGGTCATGACAGCCTCCAAAGACAGCACTCTTGCATTGAACTGGCACAAACCCTGCTCTGTACCTGGAAGCCTCTGTGGTCTCTCTCAGACTATCTATCTCCTCTCATCTTTCAGCTTTCTCTATAAATAGCTAAGCCTAAACAAGGTCTTTCTTGGGAAACTCTTATCATTAAATCTCATAGAGCCTTATTCTTTTTCTGCACAGCATATATCACAGTATTTATTTTATACTTATTTGAGTGTTTGTTCATCATATATCTCTTTTATTATTCTATATGCACCATGGTAGCAGACTTATGTCTGCTTCTTCATCAAATCGGTGCTTGGAATTTAGTTGGCAATTAAAAAATGTTTGTTGATCATGAAACCATAAAACTCTTAGAAAAAAACATAGGCAAAAATCTCTTGGACATAAACATGAGCGACTTCTTCATGAACATATCTCCCTGGGCAAGGGAAACAAAAGCAAAAATGAACAAGTGCGACTATACCAAGCTGAAAAGCTTCTGTACAGCAAAGGACACCATCAGTAGAACAAAAAGACATCCTACAGTATGGGAGAATATATTCATAAATGACATATCTGATAAGGGGTTGACACCTAAAATATATAAAGAACTCAGGCACCTTAACAAACAAAAAGCAAATAATCCAATTAAGAAATGGGCAGAGGACATGAATAGACACTTCTCTAAAGAAGAAATTCAGATGGCCAACAGGCACATGAAAAGATGCTCCACATCGCTAATCATCAGAGAAATGCAGATTAAAACCACAATGAGATATCACCTCACACCAGTGAGGATGGCCAACATCCAAAACACATACAACAACAAATGTTGGCGAGGATGTGGAGAAAAGGGAACCCTCCTACACTGCTGGTGGGAATGCAAATTAGTTCAACCATTGTGGAAAGCAGTATGGAGGTTCCTCAAAAAACTCAAAATAGAAATACCATTTGACCCAGGAATTCCACTCCTAGGAATTTACCCTAAGAATGCAGCAGCCCAATTTGAAAAAGACAGATGCACCCCTATGTTTATTGCAGCACTATTTACAATAGCCAAGAAATGGAAGCAACCTAAGTGTCCATCAGTAGATGAATGGATAAAGAAGAAGTGGTACATATACACAATGGAATATTATTCAGCCATAAGAAGAAAACAAATCCTACCATTTGCAACAACATGGATGGAGCTAGAGGGTATTATGCTCAGTGAAATAAGCCAAGCCGAAAAAGACAAGTATCAAATGATTTCACTCATATGTGGAGTATAAGAACAAAGAAAAAAACACTGAAGGAACAAAACAGCAGCAGACTCACAGAACCCAAGAACGGACTAATAGTTACCAAAGGGAAAGGGACTGGGGAAAATGGGCGGGAAGGGAGGGATAAGAGGGAAAAAGGGGCATTACGATTAGCAGATGTAATGTTGGGGGGGCACGGGGAGGGCAGTACAACTCAGAGAAGACAAGTAGTGATTCTATAGCATCTCACTACGCTGATGGACAGTGACTGTAACGGGGTTGGTGGGGGGGACCTGATGAAGGGGGTAGTTTAATAACCATAATATTGCACATTTAATCGTATATTAATGATACCAAAATAAATTATTTAAAAAAATGTTTGTTGAATGAAGGCACTCTTTCAATCCAGTCTTGATCATAACAATAGTTTGCTTATTTATTGTTTATTGTCTCTCTCATCTAATCAGTAAATAAGATCCGTAAGAGCAGAAATTTTTAAATTTTTTTCATTGATATATTCCTAGCACCTAGCTCATTGTATGATGCATAGTATACGCTCATTAAATATCCATTAAATTAACAAATGAATGAATGGTTATCACATTGAGGGTAGTGATGATTAGGCTCCTTCAAGCACCTTCTTAATCAGAGAACAATTATTTGTAGGACCTGAAGACCAGGACGAGAAACATGTCAGAAGACACATGGTGTCTGGACCTGACAGACTGGTTTAGGAGCATGAGGCATCCTCTTAAGGGCTTCTGAAAATAACTAGGTGTGCTTTCCAAGGACAACTGAAAGTTCTGCACAGGACAAGAACAAAAACTCTGGGTTATTTGTGTTATTGTAAATTGATTTGTATCTGGTAACTGTATTTGGAATTTAATCACCATCACCATAGATATGACACCCATTCATTCATTTGTTAATTTAACAAATATTTATTGAGCATCTACTATGCATCCATCATGCAATGTACAGAAAGGAATACATCAATTAAAAAAATAAAAAATCTCTACTCTTATGGATCTTATATACTGATTAGATGAGAGAGACTATAAACATAATAAATAAGGAAGATATTGTTATGTTTCAGACTGAAGTGGATGAGTGCATTCATTCAACAAATATTTTGAATTGCCAACTAAATTACATGCACTGATTTGCTGAGCAAGCAGACATAATCTGCTACCATGGAATATAGAGAATAACAAAATATGTTAAACAAACATTCAAATACACATGAAGTAACAATTCTATAAGGTAGATATCATTTTCGTTTTTTAAATGAAGAAACTAGGGCTCAGTGACATAAATTAAGTTCCTTCAAATCACCACACATCTAGTAAGTAGATCTGAGATCTGAACTCTGGCTTGTCTGTTCATAAAATGTATACTTTTTCTAATCTGCTCTTTAAAATTTATAAGAAAATGCTATGTGTTTGGGTCAAGCTATTGTTTAGGAGAAGGAGAGATTTCATTCTGATTAATATGATTATTTAGAGAGGAATTTCTGTGGATACAAAATGTGATCTGAACAATAAGGATCAAGAAGGATTGCAACAGATAAAGATAGGAAGGAGAAGGGGAGTATAAAAGTGGTGCCAGTGTAGTAGAGGAAGTGCACTGAGGTTTCAGAATATAAGCAAAGAGACAGCATAGGGTAAATTTAGGAGTCTGAAAGAAGGACCACCTAGAAAGTACATGACTATAGCAGTGAGTATCCCCTTAGAACATGAGAACAAAAAAGAAATGTCACCACAAAACACCAAGAATAAGTAAAAATCACCTAAAATGCTAACATATCATAAAAATTAGACCAATAGCAAAACTCTTACAAGAAATATATACTAGAGAACAATGCTTAAAAATAATTTAAAAATATGCCACTTTAGGATATTCTTAAGCAATCATTCAATAGCTAGAGGAACACAGCAGCATTTCCAGACATATAATAACTAAAATAATTTATGAACCATATGCCTTCATTGAAAGTACTAATAAAGGATTTACTTCCACAAGAAGGAAAATGAAGACTCATTTTTCAAGAACAAATATGAGAGAAAAAATGGTAAAGTATGTTGGCAAATCTTTCAGCAGAAAAAGTAAGAATAACTACTCTGCATGTTTTTAAAATGTTTAATTAAAATTCTTAGGGAAAGAAGGGGGTATAGCTCAAAGGACAGTTTATTTAGGCAAGCTAAGATTCCTGTTTTGGTCCCAGGAAGAGGATAAAGGTATTGAATAAATTTCAGATTTGTTAGAAAAAAAATGTTTAAGAATTATGCTACAAATTTAAAGCTACACTTATAAGATTATAAATAGAAACTGTGACTTCTGCAACAGGAGTAGGAAAAGAAATTATCACTACAACCTAAAGTAGTGGTAATAAAATAAGAAACAACAAATGTGGTGCACCTCTTACTCTTCTTTCCTTTACTTCCTTAATAATTCATTCCTAAAGCCATTAGGAGTGCCATGCTACATAGAAATTCATGGTAGTAGGCGGACTTCGGGGGTCCAGAGTGTGGTATAAGAGTCTGAGCAAGATAAGAAGTTGATGGCAGTGCAGAAATTGGGTGCAGCATTGGGTAGGGGACTATCTACACTGATTTTTCCATTCTCTTTCTACTTACTGGGAAAAGCTATCAATCTTTCCCTTCTCAGTATTTTCGGGTAAATGTGTTGGCTTTCTAGTATTATCTTCAGGAAGCAAAGCCTTCCAATACAAAAACATAAGTTAAAATGATGGCCTTCCCATTTTAAAGTGACTCCTATCTCCCAATTTTCTCCCAAAAGGAAAACATTACACCAGGGTACTGGCAGGGGCTGCAGCTCAGCCTTTCAGCCAGCCACACCAGGAGTGAGCCATAAACTAATGCAACCACAATAGTCATGCTGGTCATTGCTGGCAGGTGGGCAGAGGAACAAATTTGCCCACCACCCTGCTTGCAGTAGTCATGGCTCAGTCACAACAGGAAAGTGTACACATTCCACTCAGGGGACATCACTGGAATGCCTGGTTCTAGTGAGCAGGGGGTACTGCACTTTTGGGAATCATAGGATGCCTATCACATAATGTAACTGCTTTCAAGACCAGGATACATATATGACCTACCTAATATATAGATATAAACACAGAGAGCCAGACAAAATGATGAGACAGAAGAGTATGCTCCAAATGAAAGAACAGGGCAAACACCAGAAAAAAATGCTAAATGAAATGGAGATAAGCAATCTACCTAATAATGAATTCAAAGTTATTGTCATAAAGATACTGGACTGGAGAGAAGAGTGGAAGAACTCAGTGAGAACTACAAGAGATAGAAAATATAAAAAAGAAACAGAGCTAAAGCATAAAATAGCTGAAGTGAAAAATACACTAGAGGGAATAAATGCCAGATGAGAGGATGCAGAAGAATTGATCAGAAATCTGGGAAACAGGGTAGTGGAAAGTAACCAACCTGAACAGCAGAAAGAAAAATAAATAAATAAAAAAAAATGAAATGTTAAAGAGATTTCTGCAACAACTTCAAGCAAAATAACATTCACATAATAGGGGGTACCAGAAGGAAAAGAGAGAAAAGAAGGGGTAGAAAACTTTTTTTGAAGAACTAATGCTGCAAATTTACCTTACCTGGGGAAGGAAACAGATATCCAGGTGCAGGTGTCACAGAGAGCCCCAAACAAGATGAACCTAAGAAGGGTCCACACCAAGAAACATAATGACTAAAATGGTAAACACTAAAGATAAAGAGGTTATCATGAAAGCAATAAGAAAATATCAAACAATTACCTATAAAGGAAATCCCTAAGGCAATCAGCTGATTTTTCAGCAGAAACTTTGCAGGCCAGAAGGAAGCAGCATGATACATTCAGGTCTAAAAGGAAAAATCCTACAACCAAAGAAAACTCTATGGGACAAAGTTTCATCACCACTAAACCAGCCTTAAAGGAATTGTTAAGAGGATGTCTTAGGTGGAAAATAAAAAGCCATAACTTAGAAGTAAGAAAATTAGGTAAGGTAAAATTTTCACTGGTAAAATACAGTAAAGGTAGAAAAATACAATCACTTATAATGATAGTTTGAAGTTAAAAAGACAAAAATAGTTAAGGCAATGATATACACAAAAATTAGCCAAGGGATATACAAAACAAAAAGATGTAAGTTACGTTGTCATATATATAAAATCTATGGGGTGAACTTTTTAAAATTTTAGAGTGTGTTCAAACTTAAGCAACCATCAACCTAATATAGACTTTTATGCTTATAGGATGTTATATACGAACTTTATGTTAACCATAAACCAAAACCTATGATAGATACTAAATTGATATAAAAACATAAAGAGAAAAGAATCAGCCTAACACTAAAGAAAATCTCCAAATCACAAAGGAGAAGAAGGAATGAACAAAGAACTACAAAAACAACCAGAAAACAATGAACAAAATAGTAATAGATACATACCTATAATTACTTTAAATGTAAATGGACTAAATGTTCCAATAAAAAGACCGAGGATGGCTGAATGGATTAAAAACAAAATATATCTAATTTCTGCCTAGAAGAGACTCACTTCAGACCTAAAGACATATACAGACTGAAAGTAAAGGGATGGGAAAAGATATTCCATGCAAATGGAAGAGAAAAATAGCTGGAATAGCAATACTTTTATCAGACCAAATATACTTCAAAACAACGAATGTAACAAGAGACAAAAAGCTTTATATAATAATAAAGGAATCGACCCAACAAGAAGATGTAACAATAGTAAATATCTATGCACCCAACATAGGAGCACTTAAATATACAAAACAACATGCTAACAGAAAAGAAATGGAGAAATTAGAATTAATACAATAATAGTAGGTTCTTTAACCCCACTAATATTGATGGATAGAAAAAAAGTCAATAAGGAAGCAATGGCTTTGAGGGACACATTAGACCAGATGTACTGAACTGATATATACAGAACACATTCCATCCCAAATCAGCAGAATACACATTCTTTTTAAGTGCACATGGAGCATTCTGCAGGATAGATCCACTTTTTAGGCCACAAAACAAGTCTCAATAAATTTAAGAAGGTTAAGATTGTATCAAGCATCTATTCAGACCACGCTGGAATGAAACTAGAAATCAATATCAGGGGAAAAAATACAAGAAGGCTAAGCAGCATGCTACTTACTAAACAACCAACATCAGTGAACAAATCAGAGGAAATCTAAAAATACCTCGAAAATAATTAAAACAGAGGTACAATAGTTTAAAACTGCTTTTGGGAGGCAGCAAAGGCAGTTCTAAGAGGGAATTTTATAGCAATAGAGACCTACCTCAAGAAACAAGGGCAATTTCAAACAATCTTATCTTACAACCAAAGAAGCTAGAAAAAGGAGAACAAATGAAGCTCTAAGTGTGTAAAAAGAGGGAAATAATAAATATTAGAGCAGAAATAAATGAAATGGAGACTAAGAAAGCAATACAAAGGATCAATGAAAGTAACTGTTTGTTCTTTAAAAAGATAGATAAAATTGAAAAGCCTTTTAGCCAGACTTATCAAGAAAAAAGGACTCGAATAAATAAAATTAGAAATGAAAGTGTAGAAAGTACAACACCACAGAAATACAATTATTATAAGAGAATAATATAAAAAATCATAAGCCAGAAAATTGGAAAACCTAGAAGAAATGGGTAAATTTCTAGAAAAATGCAAACTTCCAAGACTGAATCAGGAAAAAATAAAGTCTAAACAGACCAGTTTCATTAATGAAACTGAACTGATAATTCAAAATTGATAGCCAAAAAACCCACAAAAATGAAATACTAGGACCAGATGGCTTCACAGGTGAAATTATACCAAACATTCAAAAACAAGTTAATAACTATCCTTCTCAAAGTATTCCAAAAAATAGAATAGGAAGGAATGCTTCAAAATTCATTCTATGAGGCAAGTATCACCCTGATACCAAAACCAGACAAAGAGACTATGGTAATCTACAGAATAGAAAATTACAGATCAATATTTTGATGAACACAGATACAAAATATTAGCTAACCAAACTCAACAATACATTAAAATGATCATTCACCACTATCAAGTGGGATTTATTTCAAGGATATGAGGATGGTCCAGTACCTGAAAATAAATCAATGTAATACACCACATTAACAAAAGGAAGCATAAAAACTGTATGATCATCTCAATAGATGCAGAAAAATCACTGGACAAATTCGTAATGTATTCATGACAAAAACTTTCAACAAAGTAAGTATAGTGGCTACATACCTTAACATAATAAAGGTCATGTATGACAAACCCACATCTAATATTATACTCAATGGTGAAAAACTGAAAGCTTTTCCTCTAATATTAGGGACAAGAATGCCCACTCTCACCACTTTTATTCAACATAGTACTGGAAGTTAGCCATAGAAATCAGGCAAGAAAAAGAAGCAAAAGGTATCCAAATTGGTAAGAAGAAATAAAACAATCACTGTTCACAGATGACATGAATCTATATAAAGAAAACCCTAAAGACTTCACCAAAAAACTGTTAGAACTAATAAATAAACTCAGTAAAGTTGCAGGTTACAAAACCAATATATAGATATCTGTTGTGGTTCTATATACTAAAACTGAGCTAGCATAAAGAGAAATTAAGAAAACAATCCCATTTACAATTGTAGCAATGTAATAAAATACTTAGGAATAAATTTAACCAAGGAGGTGAAAGACCTGCACACTGAAAACCATAAGATATTGATAAGAGAAATTGAAGATAATACAAATAAATGTAAAGATATACCATGTTCATGGATTGAAAGAATTAATACTATCAAAATGTTCATGCTACACCAAAACAATCAACAGATTCAATACAATCCCTACAAAATATCAATGGCATTTTTACAGAACTTAAACAAGTAATCCTAAAAATTGTATGGAATCACAAAATCTCCAAATATCCAAAGTAATCTTAAGAGGGAATAAAGTTGGAAGTATCATGTACTCTGATTTCAAACTATACTACAAAGCTATAGTAATCAAAACAGCATAAAAAATAAACACATAGATCAATGGAACAGAATAGAAAGCCCAGAAATAAACCCATGCTTATATGAGCTTTTAATCTATGACAAAGGAGGCAAAACTATACAATGGGGAAAAGACAGTCTCTTCAATAAATGGTGCTGAGAAAACTGAATCACTTTCTTACACCATAAAGAAAAATAAACTCAAAATGAATTAAAGACCTACATATAAAAACTGAAACTATAAAACTCCTAAAAGAAAACATAGGCAGCAAACTCTGGAACATTAGCCTTATCACTTTTTGCCTGGATACATCTTCCCAGGTAAAGAAAACAAAAGTAAAAATAAGTAAGTGGGACTAAATTAAACTAAAAGTCTTCTACACTGTAAAGGCAATCATAAACAAAGTAAAAAGGCAACCTACTGAGTGGAACAATAAATTCTCAAATGATCTATCTGATAAGGAAAAGACAAGAAATAAATAACAAGCATTGGCAAGGATGTAAAGAAGATGCATATTGTGCTGTTGGTGGGAATGTAAAATGGTGCAGCTACAATGGAAAACAGTATAGAGATTCCTCAAAAAATTAAAGAGAGAAACACCATATGATTCAATAATCCCACTTCTGAATATTTACCTAAAGAAAACAAAAATGCTAATTCAAAAAAGATATGTGTACCCCTCTGTTGAAGCATTATTTATAATTGCCAACATATGGAAGCACCCTAAGTGTCCATCAATAGATGAATGGATAAAGATGTGGTATATATACACAATATTGCTCAGCCATAAAAAAGAATGAAATCTTGCAACTTGTGACAACACAAGTGGATCTAGAAGGTATTACACTAAATGAAATAGTCACACAGAGAAAGACAAATACCATATGATTTCAAGAAAAGAATGAACAAATGAAGAAACAAAACAGAAAGATACTCATAAATACAGAGAACAAACTGGTCATTGCCTGATGGGTGGGGAGTAGAGGATAGGTGAAATAGGTGAAGGAGATCAAGAGGTACAAACTTTAAGTTACAAAATAAATAAGTCAAGGAGATGAAAGATACAGCATGGGGAATATAGTCAGTAATATTGTAATAACTCAGAGTGGAGTCAGATAATAACTACACTAAACTGTGGTGAGTGTTTTTTGTAATGTATATAAATGTTGAATTACTATGTTGTACACCTAAAATTGTTATAATATTATGTCAACCATATTTCAATTAAAAAAAAAAGAAATGCATTAGCTGTATTCTCCAGCTTACAGGGGCTATCTGGGAAAAATATTTCAAGTATCCACACTTTGGTGCTCACTTTGGGCAAGTTGTAGGAGCATGTACTTCAGTCTATCACCTGGGAATTAAATTATAAGCCATGATAAGCACTTAATTTTGTAGTGGGAACAAAAGAAACAAAAATCTGGGTTTGAAGTTGGGGATAAGGAAGATTTAAGACTATTTGAAATATAAGCAAATTTTTAGTCTGAAATGGCTGACAAGTTTTCTTTCATTAAGTTCTTGTCTGTTGAATGGTAAAACGGTGTATCCTTTTTTTTTTTATTAAGGTATCATTGATATACAATCTTATGCTCAGATTTCACATGAGCAACACTGGCATGGCATGCCTTTACAAGTCTCCAATTTGCACTCATCTATCCCCCTATTATCAAGTCTCCACCATATACCCCGTTACAGTCAGTGTCCATCAGCATAGTAAGCTTCTCTGTGCTATACTTCCTTCCCTGTGCTCCCCCCTATATTATGTGTGCTAATCATAATGCCCCTTAATCCTCTTATCCCTCCCTTCCCACCCCACCTCCCAGTCCCTTTCCCTTTAGTAACTCTTTGTCCATTCTTGGGTTCTGTGAGTCTGCTGCTGTTTTGTTTGCTTTGTTGTTATTGTCTACAGGTGAGTGAAATCATTTGATACTTGTCTTTCTCCACCTGGCTTATTTCACTGAGCATAATACCTTCTAGCTCCATCCATGTTGTTGCAAATGGTAGGATTTGTTTCTTTCTTATGGCTGAATAGTATTCCACTGTGTATATGTACCACATCTTCTTTATCCATTCATCTACTGTGGACACAGGTTGCTTCCATTTCTTGGCTAATGTAAATAGTGAAGACAGCATATCTTATATTTACTTAATGTTTTCCCTTTCCCCATTTCAACAGTATTCACACATTGGGTTTTACTTAATACCTGAAATAGGCCAGTTACTATTTTTTCCAAGTATTCAGATATAAAAGCAGTGGCTAAGTGATTTGCTCTACATCATTTATTTTGTCCTCACAATGTTACAGACCCACTTTACTTGTGAGGAAACTGATTTAGCCAGGTAATCCATGTCCAAGGTCACAAAGAATCAGGATGGAAAGCCTAATCTGATTTGCATTGATCCACTCTGGTCTATCTATAAGCATCATTTGTGTTGGATTTATCAAGTTTAGTCTCCTCTACATAGCTCTCTCTTAAACTACTTCAATTATAAATAATCACTGAGGTCATGCTTACTTCCCTAGAAAGAAGGTAGAAATCATTGTATCTTCATTTGATGATTTGTGCATTATTTTAATATGAAAAAAGGAGCAGAGAAGAGGCTCAGCAGGAACGGACAGCTCTTTGGCAGGAAACTGACGTTTGTGCCTTCTCCATGAGGGAAGAGTGGCTACAAGGTGCTAATCTAACCAAAAAACATAAATTAAGAAGAAAGAACAATAGAACAATAGAAGACTGAGAAACCAATGGAACAAAGCTAAATTTCTTAAACTCAAAATTTTCCATCCATGATCTCATCACTGAGGAGCTACCAAAGGAACAAGAAGGATCCTCACTCATTAAAGAGCAGTCACTAAGCACTTGAGTTAGGCAGAAGAGATGGAGATGAACCATCCTTGAAACTCTCACAAACTGTTAGGAAAAACAAATGAGCAATTTTAATACAAAGTAGTACGGAAGACACACCAAACCCAAGTTGAAGAGTATGCCAGAAAACTTCATAGAGGAGTTGATACATGAGTTCATGCTTGATGGAACAGTAGGAGTTTTCCAGGAGATGAATGGGAACAGGGAATAGACGAGTGCAAATTGGAGACTTGTAAAGGCATGCCATGTCTGGTAAGGATCATAGGCAAGTGTGGCTAGAGGGTAACATGCCTGGCAAGAAGTAGTACTCAGGTGTTAAGTGATTACTGTGTAATCAATGAGGAGCATTCTTGTCTCCCCTGACTACAAGGCCCTCAGGGATTATTAGACTATAGCCAGAAATAGGAGTTTTGGAAACAGCTTTGTTCTGTTGATCTTTTTTTCTATTGTTCTTTTCTCTTAGTTTATGTTTTTCATTTCCACAAAAGCCACTTTTCCCCTATGTGGAAGACTGATAGAAGACTTTAGTCACAGGGGCCGGTTATTAAGAGATTCTTGACTAATCCAAATAAGGGATGAGGATAGTCTGAAGTAAAATGATGATAATGGGGATGGAGATGTTTGAGAGGGTTTTACCTGGCAGAATTTGGTTTATAATTACTTCAGGAAGCATTTTTTCTTTTTCTTTCTGTAGAAAATGGCACATTCTACAACTTATAGGGGCCAGGGAAGAGAAGTTGAGCAGAGTTCCAGCAGAAAGCATGCTTGATTCCAGCAGCTATAACAATCTCTCTGAGTGCTCACATCATAGGGATGCTTGGGGGGCAATCACTATTAATTCTTTTCCTACCACGGCCTGGGAGGAAATTCCCAGAAAGAGGGAAAAAGAATAACAATGGAGGGAGGGAACATGGTATATTAATGATGATAATGTATCTACTTATCCTTTTTTAAGTATTTTTGTTTGGGGAGTGAAAGTGTGGCAAGGAAGTGTTTGCTGAAAATTATGTGTGAATACAATTCCATTGCTACAGAGATGAGGAAACAGGCAAACGGCTCAAAGAGAAACAAAGGCAGGTAAAATGTAGGAGCTCCTCTGATGGCCCTGAGGGCTCATCATAGATCCTGTTCTAGACCTCTGCAGCTGGAGATGGATTCAGAGAAGCAGACAGAACGAGAAAGGTCACCCTAGCTAGGATGGAATGGAGTTCTACATATGTTTGAAAACAGAAATGTGTATGATATTTTCAGGAAACTCAGAACAATCTATGAGTTCTTTCAGTAGGGAATATCTTATTTACTATCATATCCTTAATGCTTAGCACAGGAGATAAAGAGAGTGAACACTCAGTAAATATTTGTTAAATTAACACAAAAATTTTTCATGAGGAGAAGGCATGGGTGGGGTCTGGTAAAAAATGGCACTAAATAAATGTTGAAGGTGATATCACAAAGAACTTGGAATGTCAGCATGGACTCCTGTGGCCAAAGAATTCTTAACTAACATAACATGACCTTTCTTAGTGGTGCTGCATATGACCAAAACTCAACTACAAAAGATCCAGTAGTATATTGCTTAAGCTTAAAAGTAGTTAACTTACATTTACTAAGCAGATACTCTGCCAGCTGGGCCTGAGCGATAGATCAGACATAATCCTACTCTCAAAGAGCCCATAGTTTAGTGGGAAAGGTAGACATATATAAACAAATATTACAATGTAATAGGAAAAACACAGTAATAGAGAGAAGAGTTGTTGGGGGATGAAAGTAGAAAGACTAGTATTCCAAGCAGAGGAAACATCATATGCAAAACATGGAGACCTTTACAAATAGGTGATCCTTGGGGTTTTATGAAACAGTGACAAATTCTAGTTGGAGCAAAATGAAAATGTCAGCCTGAATGCCTGCCTCTCTCTCTCTCTCTCTCTCTATTATTTCTATACATATAAAATAGAGAGAGAGAGTTACTTTTTTTTTAGCAGGCCTCTGAACATTGGAATGTGGTTAATGATACGACTTGTATTACACAACTTTTAAAACTGTAAAAGTAAAACAAAGTTTTTTGGAGACAATACACTTCAAAAATCCTTTCCTCAGGTTTTATGTCAACTCAGATTGTGTCAATACCAAGTGTGCCAAGTAATATTGTTGGCATCTTTACCTTTCTACCTAGGAACCAGTCTAGGCTTCAAAATCTCAGACTGTTAGGGCCAGAAGAGAAAATCAATCTAATCACTTCATTTTCTAGAAAGAGAAATTGAAACCCAGGATGGAAAGCACTTGTTCAAGATTCCATAGTGGATCGGGGATAGAGCAGTCCTGAAATACAGGCTGCCTTACATTCTGGCTTACATTTCACCAGAACAGGTAAAATATTAGATATTCCTGCACTCTTATGCCCCTAAATATGACGTCACTTGGAGTATGAAACTCAGAAAGTGTTCTATTCTGATACCAACTTCTGTTTCCAATTGATACAGTTAAGGATTCCTTTAAATATGCTCTACTTCAAATGCCTATTTTTAGTTTAAAATAATCTTGACCATTAGCAGAGTCTCTTAAAGTCACGTCCAGAAAAATGTTGGGAAATATCTTTAAGATTAATACATGTGTATTATTCACAAGTCTCTAACTTGCAAATGACAGAACAACAAATACCAACTTTTTAAATAAAAATATTTATTGGCTCTTACAATTAAGGAGAAAAATTGAACTGGAACAAGGTACTCAAACAATGCCTTCAAAACTCTCTCTTCTCCTTTCACTTCAGATTCTGTCTCTCAGTTGACTTCTTTTTCTCATTCCCCTTCATGACAAAGAAGATGCACCTGTCAGTAGCTCCAGGGTTCCACCCTTTTGGGCTTACACTTCAAAGA
>JAVSCE010007820.1:0-33752 GCA_032199065.1 Smutsia gigantea
TGACATCTTTTTAGCCTTAGGTGTGCTTCCATCTAGAGCAGTCCATTTAAGATATCCTGTAGTGGTGGTTTGTGAGAGGCAAACTCTCTCAACTTTCGTTTGTCTGGAAATTGTTTAATCCCTCCATCATATTTAAATGATAATCGTGCTGGATACAATATTCTTGGTTCGAGGGCCTTCTGTTTCATAACATTAAATATATCATGCCATTCTCTTCTGGCCTGTAAGGTTTCTGTTGAGAAGTCTGATGATAGTCTGATGGGTTTTCCTTTGTAGGTGATCTTTTTTCTCTCTCTAGCTGCCTTTAATACCCTGTCTTTATCTTTGATCTTTGCCATCTTAATTATTATGTGTCTTGGTGTCTTCCTTGGGTCCCTTGTGTTGGGAGATCTATGAGCTTCGGTGGACTGCGAGACTACTTCCTTCCCCAGCGAGGGAAAGTTTTCAGCAATTATTTCTTCAAAGACACTTTCTATCCCTTTTCTCTCTCTTCTTCCTCTGGTACTCCTATAATGCGAATATTGTTCCGTTTGGATTGGTCACACAGTTCTCTTAATATTCTTTCACTCCTAGAAATCCTTTTATCTCTCTCTGCCTCAGCTGCTCTGTACTCCTGTTCTCTGTTTTCTATTCCATTAACAGTCTCTTGCATCTCATCCATTCTGCTGTTAAGCCCGTCGATCGTTTGTCTGATTTCTGCATTGTCTTTCCTCAGTTCCCTCACTTCCTCCCTCAGCTCTTGCACATTTCTCTGTAGGTCCATCAGCATGGTTATGACTTTTATTCTGAATTCTTTTTCAGGGAGGCTGTGCATTTCCATCCCTTCAGACTCCCTCTCTGGGGTTGTCTGGTTGATTTTGGTCTGAACCATTTTCCTCTGTCTTTTCATCGCTATAGAATTGGTCACTGATAGTTGCCACGTATGTCAGCTGGGCTCTTTAAGACTTTAAAAAGAGAAGGAAAAAAAGGAGAAAAAAAAAGAAAGAAAGAAGGAAAAAAAAGAAAAAACAAAAAAAACAAAAAAAAACGCCCACCGGACGTAGATTCTGTAGGAATGCTCTAGGTGGCGCTATTGCCCCACTATTCCACAGCTGTGGCTGCGCCGCTCTGCAGGGCCCTTTATCGCTCTGGCAGGGGTGGGAACGAATAGGAGGCTGTTGATCTCAGTGAGATGTGTAAGTATGACTATGCTTCCTCAGTCGCCAGCTAAGGCGTCTGAAACTCCCCAGGACTCCCAGCCTGCTGGGCTGAGTGTCCTGGGGCGATCCGGCTCCTCCACTGAGCTCCTGTCTCTTTAAGACCGCTGAAGGAAGCACGCCCTTTTTTTTTTTTCCTTCCCGGGAGCCGGCTGCAAGCACTTTGGCGCATTCCCCGCTCAGATCCTGCCCCTCTGTCTCTCCAATCTCCGCTGCACTGCGCAATGTGGGTCAGCGCTCCCCGCGCAGATCACCAGGGCTGGCTACCTCGCTGGGTGTACTTCCACTCCCTCCCGGCTCTGAATCCTCTCCTCCCGCCGGTGAGCTGGGGTGGGGGAGTGCCTGGGTCCCGCCGGGTCGCGGCTCCGTATCTTACCCGCCTCTTGGGGTGCCGAGTCCCCTCGGGTGTAGCTGCATGCTGTGCGCGTTCCTGTGTATTCTCGTCTCTCTTTTAGGAATAGATGTATTTGCTGTGTTTTCGTAGATAAATATAGTGTTGGGCGAGATTTCTGCCGCCCTGCTCACACCGCCATCTTCCCGGAAGTCTCCCTACCATTAATTTCATTGCTTCATATTAAGGGATTCCTTTCTCTGAGAATGCAAACACCTCTGAGAAATTAGCACATAAAATATTTTGTGTTAAGTCATTACAGTCTTTTACACCTTTCTATGAATTCATTGCCAGTTTCTTCCCAACTTGCCACTAGTTAAGAAGAGTTTTTGATGAGTACAAAAAAGAGCAAAGAGCACGGAGTGCCAAGACCTTGGACATGTGGGATGTGTAAAGATAAAAAATGTCAGAAGAGGGAAGCTAAAATTCATCCATTTCTTTGGGCAGGAAGTGCATCTTGTTTATCTTTAAGCATAATGCTTCACATGTCACAACCACTATGAAGATGTGTTTGTAAAACAGATGGGGGTCAATGGGCAAACAGCTCTGCTCACCTTGTAGCTTTGCCTACAGTTTGTTCTGCCCAAAAACACAGTCTCAGTGCTGTTTAGGGGGGACTGCTACTCTGCTATTCCGGCTTCCTTTCCTCAGAATTACTCATAGGGGCTGGGAGGCCAGAAGCTCATTGCTCACAGATGTCGTCGGTTCACTGCTATAACAAACAGTTGCTAACTGCTAACACATTTTGCATTAAGGTTAAAAGTGAGACGTCTATTTATACAGTATAAATGTCTCCCGGTAGACGAAACAGAGATCATTATCATCAGATGCTCGGTCCAGTCAGTGATTAGCTCTCCTCCCCACTCCGCATGGGTCTGCTAATTCCACAGCTGACCCTCCTGGGGACGCACTGGGATACTGGAAGATGGGGGATAAATAATAGACCTTTTCCCACTGTTCAGTTTTTTTCCACTGTTAGTGTTCATGAATTTATTATGTAATGTGGCAAAATGATGAATGAACCATGAGGTCACCACTCCCCCAACTCCTACTGGACATGAGGAAACGGGGAAAGAAGAGGGGTTGAAAAGTTTTTGCTGCTAGCAGAGTAGATGGTATCTGTTAGAGACAAAACAAATGATACCATGTCATGGTCAAGTTGAAAAATTATGTTTTTTTAATAGAACAGTTTTTTCTATAGTGATAGAAAATATGAATATTGTATTGAGATACTAATTTTATTTCAAATTCTCAATGATAGACATTAAATGCTGCTGTGGTTATTATCTGCTGTGAGACCCATAAAGCTTGGGTATCGTCTACCTTGGTCTCTGGTATATTTTCTGTACCCAAGAGATAGATAGTAGGTGCTCAGGAAATAATTGTTGAATGAATGAATGAATACTGGTGATTCATTATACTTGTGCAAATGGGTATAAAACATTTAACCAACTAAATAATTAGATCCAGTCCTAGTGGGAAGGAACTTCACGGGTGGAGGAGTACATTCAGGAAGCTATTTAATTTGACAAGAACATTACTGACTACTCCTTGGTCTCAAATTAAGTCACCTGAAACATGTACCCATGCCCACTTGTTCTCTGTTGAAAGGTCATAACCTGGGTCTGTCTACATCAAGCAATTATTCATATGATTCTTACTGGTAGGTAAGACAATTGCTTAACTTTCTACTTTCTTCTGTGTACGTGCAATCTAAGGCAAATGAAATCATATTATATAAACTGATGCAGGTCTTCAGTCTTAGCTGGTTTTTGGTTTATTCTCCTCTGAATTAATACAAATTGGATAAAATGATTTGAGATAAATGTAAAAAATAATCTATTTATTTTATATTGAGCTAATGTTTTTCTGTTAATTAAGATAAGTGCCTATCCTCCGCTTAATTTTGCACTCAAATCTTTTGTGGCTTATTTAAGGTATTTGCACCTATTCCAAATCATGGCATTGTTTAACATTAAAATTATATATTTGATATCAATCTAAGTATAAAGGTTCACCTATGTACATGTTAAAGACACAAGTTGCAAGTCATCACATTCCCAAAGAATCCGAAAATGGAAACTCCTCCTTTAATGTACTTCAAATGCCACGGTGTGGAGTTATAAACACACCAAAAAGTATACATGTGCCATGGACTTGGCATATTGTATTAAACATAAATTCAGTTATTATTGTACAAAACTGGAAGTAACAGTTTTAACCATTGATGTTTCCGACTTCAAACTGTTTGTGCAAGAATGAGCATTAAAAGTATCAAAACTTGTGATTTTCAGTAAATTTTATAAAGCTGGTTAAGATGATACACATGATAGTTGGTGCTCTTTGGAAACAGTATACATTATGATTTTTTAGACTAATGAATTTTCACTTTCAGCAGTGTTTTTGTTATGGTGGCCAATAGATAAATCATTGTTAGAAACAAAGGTGTGAACAAAATCAAGACTATCCCCCTGAAACCTCTTCCCAAGCCCCCTGTATTGGCTTGCTATATATCTACATCAGCTTTGATTTTAGACAGGCCATTCTGGATAATAAGCAAAAGGCTATGTGGTAAAGTCATTCTCTCCTAACTGTGTGGCAGAGCTTGTAATAAAGCAAAAGCTATTTATGTATTCAAAGGACGAGGCGTGTCCTTGAGTCAGCCAGTGTGGTCACAGCTCGATCAATGTCCAAGAGCTGGAGGATCTTGGGCCAGAACTCTTCCAAAAAAGGCTGAAAGACAAAGACCAAGGAGCGAGAGGAAGTGTTTGGAGAGTATTGAGTGATAAAGAGCTGCACAAACCAGCTTGCTGCGTGCCAGAGAATGGCTGCCCTGACCTGACATGTACTGTTAGGCCAGGTCCTTGCTCCCATCTGTGGAGGCCTGGAGGGTCCATTTCCCTTGGCCACCGATTAGTCAAAGGGTCTTAGACAAATTAGGAAATTAGCACTTGGGTTTTACTTCTTGTGCCTTGGGAAAGCCAGCTACTTTAATCCTCAAGTACTGGTGCATCTGCCTCATTAAAATAGGCTCTCAGATCTTTCACGTATACAAATTGCTTAACACAAAATAGGTGCTCAGTACACATTTTCATTTTCCTCTCTCATTCCTGTAGTCAAATTACTGATGAAATGTGCTCTTATTTCTTCTAGAGTATTTTTATTTTCACAGACACCAAATCCTATAATCAAAAGAGTAAGACAAGAGGGAGGAATTTTAGGTATCAACTCTTGTGACTATTTCATTTATGCATGCATCTTTAGGATTAGTAAAACTTCATCAGAGTTCTACAAAGCTGTAGAGACTAGGCACTCTACCAAGTGCTGTAACATGCAATATGTCATTCATCCAACAGCCCTATGAGGTAGTGTATCAGTCCATTTGGGCTGCTATAACAACAATAGACTGGGTGACTTAAGCAATAAATATTTATTTCTCACAGTTCTGAAGGCTAGGGAACTCAAGATCAAGGTACCAGCAGATTCAGTGTCTGGTGAGAGCTCACTTCCTGGCTCACAGATGCCATCTTCTTTCTGCATCCTCACAGGGTGGAAGGGGTGAGGGAGCTCTCTGGGGTCCCTTTTATAGGAGCACTGATCCCATTCACTGGGGCTCTGCCCTCCTGACTTAATGACCTCCCAAAGGCCCCACCTTCTGATACCATCACCTTGGGGGGTAGGTTTCAACATAAGAGTTTTGGGAGGACACATTCAGCCTTTGGAAGTGGATACTAACATTATCCACATTTCATAGGATGATAAAAGTGAGGCTTATGGAGACTGAGAACTTTCCTAATATCACACAGCTAGGAAGCAGCAGAGCCAGGGCATCTCCTCTGGGGCCCGTGCCATGTCCAGGGCGGGCCCTCCGTGTGTGGGAAAGGACGACCCCAGAGGACGATCCCAACATGTTCCTTCTTCCCAGGGGCCTTCAGGCTGGTGACAGACTCCTGGCTCCCCATGGAAGGCTGGTGTGGTAGGCAGAATAATGACCCCCTAATTCTGTTTATACCCTAATATCCAGAACTTGTGACTATGTCCCCTTACATGGCAAAAGGGACTTCGCTGATGTGATTAAGGTTATGGACCTTAAAATAGGAGGATTATTTTAGATTAGCTGGGTGGGCCCAATCTAATCACGAGACATTAAACATGGAAATGGAAGACAAATGGGTCAGAGAGATGAGACAGAAGAAGGAAGAGAAATTTGAACTCTGAGAGGGATTCATCCCACTGCTACTAGCTTTGAAGATGAGGAAGGAAAAGCAGATCTCAGTCCTATAACCACAGGAACCTGAATTCAGCCAACAACCCAGGTGAGCGAAAAACCAGATTGTGGAGAGCGGTTGGGACAGAAGGAGCAAGAGTACAGGACAGGACTGATTGTGTTTTTGTGCCTAGTCTCCATCTAAGGCCTGAACCGGGCCTGACTCTGAAATAAACCTTGAAAAGTTTCCTAAATTCCAGACACAAGTATCTCAGGAATGTAGGGAGGTCTTATCTCAAGGCCAGCCACCTGGACCAGATGCCCCCAGGCATATGTGACTTAAGTATTCGATTAATGTCCCGTTGTATTGATCTGTGGGCAATACTTAAGTGATTGGATTGAGGTCCTTGAGAAGGGTGTGTGAATCTAATCTGTAGGCAATTCATGTGTATATAAGCCATGCCAGAATAAAGCTTCTTTGCATTCTGCATTCTGCACCAGACAGTTTGCCTCCTGTCCTCTTGTATATACAGCCCGAGGCTCCCACTCAGGAACTGTTCAACTCCTGCTGGCAGGCCCCGGCACCAGATCTTCCCCGAGTGCCCTAAAAAGAATGCAGCCCTGCCAACACCACCTTGATTTGAGCCCAGTGAGACTTGTGTCAGACACCTGACATGGAGAACTGTATGAGAACAAGTTTGTGGTAACTTGTAGCAGCAGTCACAGGAAACTAATACAACTGGTTAGGTCCTTTTTTCAAATTAACTCAGTTCCCCTGATGCCAAGTCATGAGAAGGGGAGTGCACAAAATTGACTCCTCCTGGTTCTCCTCCTACATTGGAAGAGAAGCAAACACGCGTGCTACCACGTAGGCTCTGAGGCGGACAGCGATCGTTCTCTGCGGCTGGAACCACACCCAGGAGCAGGGTATGGCAGTGCCTCCCCTGCGCGGATCCAAATGCCATGGTTTGTGCAGAACTGGACTAACTAGTCTTGAACATAGCGAAGCAACCTATCAGTGACTTATTTTCTGTTTGTCTCCTGTGCAGGTGCCATTAGGTGAATGAAAGGGTGAACTAGAGGGCGCTTTATTTCTGGTGCAAATCTCTAGATTTACGTGCAATAGCAGTGATGGATGACATTTAATTTCAGAATAAAAGTACTTTGCTAAACAAAAGGCTCTTCCCAGGTTGGTTCATTCTCAGTTGTGACCCGTAATTTTCTAAAATTCAACATCTTGTTTGGTAAGTGGAGACGTATAATAAAATGCTCTGTCCATATTTTCAGTAGAAAATATTTAAAATAACAAATCAGGTAAACAGAATGTAATTCAAATATATTCAATGAAGCATGACAATTTTCACATTTTATTTCTTTTAATACTCTTTCTGAAGTTATATTCCGTCTGTGCATTTTCCTCCTGTCATCTGGCAGGTCTGTATCTCAGGTTCTGTTTACTTTGTCTTTCCTCCCTCTTATTTTGATGACCTGTCGCCATCAGCCCCTGGCAGAGGGAGTGAGGTGGTGGCTACCAGGGCCGTGTCCACGGGCGCTGAAGGAGAAGGCTGGCTGCCTCACCAGCACCCAGGGGCTCCTGCAAATGCGGGGGTGAGTGAGGGTAATAAATAAATTGGTTATCATGCACATAATGCTCTACCTCTTCTTCCCAACACATGTTAGAGTTAGAGCAAAAATGTGTTAATGAGTTCAAGTAGTTGAGACATTTTCTTCACTTGAAGAAACAGCTGGGGAGAGCAGAAGTGGCCCACTCACAGGTCGCTGGCAGAGTTTTCTAGCCCATGAACGGCATAGTAATAGCGTTGCGATCACCCTAAGCTGGCTGACTTCCTTGTCAGGAATTTCCAGAATCAACCTCTGCGGGCCAGCCTTCCCCAGGGCCTCACAGACACCTGGTCCATCTGGGTCTCAGTCTAGCAGCATCTGTGCGCAGGACGCACTCCATCAGCAGGAGGGGAGAACAGGCTGAGACCTAAGGCAGAGCTCTTCTCCTGTGCATCTCTTCTTTCATCTGTGAAAGTGTCCTTGCTTTGCAGTGATGACTGGATGAGCTAAGGTCCCCCACTTCCCCACCTGACTGTCATTTCCTAAAGGAAAGAATTATGTAATATTCTTCTATCTCAACGTTAGCATCCAGCTATGTTGTTCTTTCTTAAATTATTTAACACTCATTCTGTATCAGACACTCTTGAAAACTTTGCAAATTGTAATTCATTGAGTCATCATGACAACCCTGTGACACAGGCACTATTATTACCCCTATTTCATAGATGAGGGAACGCAGGCACAGAGAGCCTCTGTAGCTTGCACAAAGTCATACTGATCAACGGTGGAGCTAGGGTTTCACTTCCGCAGGTTGGACCCAGCGCAGTGCTCCACACACTAGGCTTACTATGATGCCTCATCTTTCCAGGGTTTTTTGGAACAATGGAGGAAAGAAGACATTTGGAATCTAAGTTACAAGAAAATTGGGAAGGGAGAAATATTTATACAAAAGAAATCCAAATGATAGTGTATTTCCACATAGTTCATGCATAGTTAATATAGTACAAATGTTGACACTGTATGAAAGGTAGAGATAAAAATCTAGGCTGATCTGAATACCTAACTTAAAAAGATTTTGCTCCTTGGCTTAAAAAAAACTATCAAATTGTGAATCATTTGAAGTACTCAAAAACATGACCCTGATAAGTGAATAATTACCATATTCATTTAGTAGGAAATTACTTAAACTCACAACTGCTTAAAAAGTTTAAAATTCAGCTGCTCTGGTAGGCAGCTGTAATAGTTTGCTAGGGCTGCTGTAACAAACTTCTGCAAACTGGTTGTCTTAAACAATAGCAATGTTATCATCTCAGTCTGGAGGCCAGATGCCCAAGATGGAGGTGTCAGTGGGACTGCTTCCTTCCGGGGCTGCTGTAAAGGAAGGCTGTGCTCCAGGCCTCCCTGCGTGGCTTGTAGATGGCCAGCTTCTCTCTGTGTCTAAACGTCATCTCCCCCTGTGTATGTCTGTCCTGTGTCCAATATCCCCTTTTTATAAGGACAGCAGTCCTATTGGATTAGAGCCCATCCTAATCACCTCATTTGAACTTGATTGCCTGTCTCCAACTAAAATCACATTCTGAGGTCCAGAGAATTAGGATTCCAGTTTTGAGGGGAGGCCACAGCTCAGCGCATGTCAGCAATATAATATAGGAGTTAGAGTCCAGGCCAATGCTAGCGCTGACGTTTGTTAATTATGAGTCCTCACTGTACATCATTTCTTTCCCTGAATGAGGACAAAACAGTATTTGCCTCATGCTGTTGAGGATTAAATGCTTTAGCACAACTAGCACTAGACTACTGGGTAAGTGCAATGTGCATTAGATAGTCCTTCGTCCATCAGATAGCCACTGAGCACCTATTCAGTGCTGGGCGCCGTTCTAGGTGTTTGACATACAGAAATAAACAAAATAGGCAAAAATACCTACCTTTGTGGAGTTCATAATGTAGTGAGGAAAGAAAAACAATTTAAAAAGTAGAACATATAGAATGCCAGACTTAGTAAGTGCTATGAAGAAAAATAAAGCAAGATAAGCTACAGAGCATTAGGGGTTGCAACCTGGGATCGGAGGGGAACTCGCAGAAGCGTCATTTGAGCAAAGACCTGGAGAACAGGAGGAGACAGTTAAGGGGTTCCCTGGAGCTTTTTGAGTAGAGGTGGTGTCCCCAAACCAGTGCTGTGGACTTCTGGGGCTGGCTAATCTCCTTGTGAGACCGTGCTGGCACCTTCCCCGGCCACTGCCCCTGGATGCCGGGAGAGGGTAGCATCTACTACCCCAGTTGCGACCACCTGTCTGACAACCAAAGAGGTCTCCACATATGCCACACGTCCTGTGGGGGGCAAAACCGCTGCTGGAGGAGAACCACTGAGACAGAAGAAAAGAGAAAGCCCCGAGGCAGGAGTGGGCTCCACCGGGTCGGGGAAGCGCAGGAGCGGGAGGACGAGATGGAATTAGAAGGGCGGGGTCACCTATGACGCGAGGCCGCTCCTCGGGCAAACGGGAAGCTCCTGGAAGGTTAAGAGCACAAAGGCACAAAGACAACACAACTTGACAACACAACTCGACCCACATTTTAAGAAGATCCAATTGGCTGCTGCACTGAAAATTGCCCATAGGTGGAAAATGGGCACAGCTCAGTTGGAAGGCTGTCAACAATAATCCCATTAGTTTTTAATTTGTTTTAATTTGCTCACTGATTGGGTGGATGGCGGTGGGAGTGCAGAGAAACGAGCTTAAGAAGCTCTCCCGTAAGAAAAGAGGAAGAATTAGCATAAAAGGCAAAAGTCAAGAGTGGCAAGAGAAGACTTCCGGGAAGATGGCGGTGTGAGCAGGGCGGCAGAAATCTCCTCCCAACACTATATTTATCTACGAAAACACAGAAAATACATCTATTCCTAAAAGAGAGACGAGAATACACAGGAAAGCGCACAGCGTGCAGCTACACCCGAGAGGACTCGGCACCCCAAGAGGCGGGCTTAAAGAGCCCAGCTGACATACGTGGCAACTATCAGTGACCAAATTATACAGCCATGAAAAGACAGAGGAATATGGTTCAGACCAAAATCAACCAGACAACCCCAAAGAGGGAGTCTGAAGGGATGGAAATGCACAGCCTCCCTGAAAAAGAATTTAGAATAAAAGTCATAACCATGCTGATGGACCTACAGAGAAATGTGCAAGAGCTGAGAGAAGAAGTGAGGGAACTGAAGAAAGACAATACAGAAATCAGACAAGCGATCGACGGGCTTAACAGCAGAATGGATGAGATGCGAGAGACTGTTAATGGAATAGAAAACAGAGAACAGGAGTACAGAGCAGCTGAGCAGAGAGAGATAAAAGGATTTCTAGGAATGAAAGAATATTAAGAGAACTGTGTGACCAATCCAAACGGAACAATATTCGCATTATAGGAGTACCAGAGGAAGAAGAGAGAGAAAAAGGGATAGAAAGTGTCTTTGAAGAAATAATTGCTGAAAACTTTCCCTCGCTGGGGAAGGAAGTAGTCTCGCAGTCCACCGAAGCTCATAGATCTCCCAACACAAGAGACCCAAGGAAGACAACACCAAGACACATAATAATTAAGATGGCAAAGATCAAAGATAAAGACAGGGTATTAAAGGCAGCTAGAGAGAAAAAGATCACCTACAAAGGAAAACCCATCAGACTATCATCAGACTTCTCAACAGAAACCTTACAGGCCAGAAGAGAATGGCATGATATATTTAACGTTATGAAACAGAAGGGCCTCGAACCAAGAATATTGTATCCAGCACGATTATCATTTAAATATGATGGAGGGATTAAACAATTTCCAGATAAACAAAGTTAAGAGAATTTGCCTCCATAAACCACCACTACAGGATATCTTAAATGGACTGCTCTAGATGGAAGCACACCTAAGGCTAAAAAGATGTCACCAGAGGAAAAAAAATCATAGCAAAGAAAGCAGACCATCCAAATACCAACTAAAGGCAAAGAATAAAACACCTATTATAGAAAGAATGGAGGAGGAGGAATAAGAAGGGAGAGAAAGAAAAAAACATCAGACTGTATTTACAATAACTTAACAAGAAAGTTAAGTTAGATTGTTAGATAGTAAAGAAGCAACCCTTGAACCCTTGGTAACCACGAATCTAAAGCCAGCAATGGCAATAAGTACATATCTATCAATAATCACCCTAAATGTAAATGGACTGAATGCACCAATCAAAAGACACAGAGTAACAGAATGGATAAAAAAGCAAGACCCATCTATATGCTGCCTACAAGAAACTCACCTCAAATCCAAAGATATACACAGACTAAAAGTGAAGGGATGGAAAAAGATATTTCATGCAAGCAACAAAGAGAAAAAAGCCGGTGTTGCAGTACTTGTATCAGACAAAATAGACTTCAAAACGAAGAAAGTAGCAAAAGATAAAGAAGGACATTACATAATGATAAAGAGGTCAGTCCAACAAGAAGATATAACCATTATAAATATATATGCACCCAACACAGGAGCGCCAGCATATGTGAGACAAATACTAGCAGAGTTGAAGGAGGAAATAGACAGCAATGCATTCATCTTAGGAGACTTCAACACCACTCACTCCAGAGGACAGATCAACCAGACAGAAAATAAGTAAAGACACAGAGGCACTGAACAACACACTAGAACAGATGGACCTAACAGACATCTACAGAACTCTACACCCAAAAGCAACAGGGTACACATTCTTCTCAAGTGCACATGGAACATTTTCCAGAATAGACCACATACTAGGCCACAAAAAGAACCTCAGTAATTTCAAAAATATTGAAATCCTACCAACCAACTTCTCAGATCACAAAGGCATAAAGCTAGAAATAAATTTTAGAAAGAAATCAAAAAGGCTCACAAATACATGGAGACTTAACAACATTCTCTTAATTAATCAATGGGTTAACGACCAAATCAAAACAGAAATCAAAGAATATATGGAGACTAATGACAACAACAACACAAAGCCACAACTTCTGTGGGACGCAGCAAAGGCAGTTCTAAGAGGAAAGTATATTGCAATCCAGGCCTATTTAAAGAAGGAAGAACATTCCCAAATGAATAGTCTAAAGACACAATTACTGAAATTGGAAAAAGAAGAACAAATGAGGCCCAAAGTCACCAGAAGGAGGGACATAATAAAGATTAGAGAAGAAATAAATAAAATTGAGAAGAATAAAACAATAGAAAAAATCAATAAAACCAAGAGCTGGTTCTTTGAAAAAATAAACAAAATAGATAAACCCCTAGCCAGACTCATTAAGAGAAAAAGAGAATCTACACACATAAACACAATCAGAAATGAGAAAGGAAAAATCACGACGGACCCCACAGAAATACAAAGAATCATAAGAGAATATTATGAGAATCTATATGCTAACAAGCTGGAAAACATAGAAGAAATGGACAACTTCTTAGAAAAATACAACCTTCCAAGACTGACCAAGCAAGAAACAGAAAAACTAAACAGACCAATCACCAGTGACGAAATCGAATTGGTAATCAAAAAACTACCCAAGAACAAAACCCCCGGGCCTGATGGATTCACCTCTGAATTCTACCAGACATATAGAGAAGAAATAACACCCATTCTCCTTAATGTTTTCCAAAAAATAGAAGAGGAGGGAATACTTCCAAACTCATTCTATGAAGCCAGCATCACTCTAATACCAAAACCGGGCAAAGACCTCACCAAAAAAGAAAATTACAGACCAATATCCCTGATGAACATAGATGCAAAAATACTCAACAAAATATTAGCAAACCGAATTCAAAAATACATCAAGAAGATCATACACCATGATCAAGTGGGGTACATCCCAGGGATGCAAGGATGGTACAACATTCGAAAATCCATCAACATCATCCACCACGTCAACAAAAAGAAGAACAAAAACCACACGATCATCTCCATAGATGCTGAAAAAGCATTTGACAGAATTCAGCATCCATTCATGATTAAAACTCTCAAGAAAGTGGGTATAGAAGGCAAGTACCTCAACATCATAAAGGCCATATATGACAAACCCACAGCTAACATCATACTTAATGGTGAGAAGCTGAAAGCTTTTCATCTAAGATCGGGAACAAGACAGGGATGCCCACTCTCTCCACTGTTATTCAACATAGTACTGGAGGTCCTAGCCACGGCAATCAGACAAAACAAAGACATACAAGGCATCCAGATTGGTAAAGAAGAAGTCAAATTGTCACTATTTGCAGATGACATGATATTGTACATAAAAAACCCTAAAGACTCCACTCCAAAACTACTAGAACTAATATCTGAATTCAGCAAAGTTGCAGGATACAAAATTAACACACAGAAATCTGTTGCTTTCCTATACACTAACGATAAACTAACAGAAAGAGAAATCAGAAAAACAATTCCATTCACAATTGCATCAAAAAGAATAAAATACCTAGGAATAAACTTAACAAAGGAAGTGAAAGACCTGTACCCTGAAAACTACAAGACATTCCTAAGAGAAATTAAAGAGGACACTAACAAATGGAAATGCATCCCATGCTCTTGGCTAGGAAGAATAAATATTGTCAAAATGGCTATACTACCTAAAGCAATCTACAGATTCAACGCAATCCCTATCAAACTACCAACAGCTTTCTTCAATGAACTCGAACAAATAATTCTAAAATTCATATGGAACCACAAAAGACCCCGAATAGCCAAAGCAATCCTGAGAAGGAGGAATAAAACAGGGGGAATTACGCTCCCTGACTTCAAGCTCTACTACAAAGCCACAGTAATCAAGACAATTTGGTATTGGCACAATAACAGACCCACAGACCAGTGGAACAGAATAGAAAATCCAAACATTAACCCAAACATATACAGTCAATTAATATTTGATAAAGGAGCCTTGGATATACAATGGGGAGATGACAGCCTCTTCAGCAGCTGGTGTTGGAAAAACTGGACAGCTACATTTAAGAGAATGAAATTGGACTACTGTCTGACCCCATACACAAAGGTAAACTCGAGGTGGATCAAGGACCTGAATGTAAGTCATGAAACCATAAAACTCTTAGAAAAAAATATAGGCAAAAAGCTCTTGGACATAAACATGAGCAACTTCTTCATGAACATATCTCCCCGAGCAAGGGAAACAAAAGCAAAAATGAACAAGTGGGACTATATGAAGCTGAAAAGCTTCTGTACAGCAAAGGACACCATCAGTAGAACAAAAAGACTTCCTACAGTATGGGAGAATATATTCATAAATGACGTATCCAATAAGGGTTGACATCCAAAATATATAAAGAACTCACACACCTCAACAAACAAAAAGCAAATAATCCATTTAAGAAATGGGCAGAGGACATGAATAGACACTTCTCCAAAGAAGAAATTCAGATGGCCAACGGGCACATGAAAAGATGCTCCACATCGCTAATCATCAGAGAAATGCAGATTAAAACCACAATGAGATATCACCTCACACCAGTGAGGATGGCCAACATCCAAAACACAAACAACAACAAATGTTGGCGAGGATGTGGAGAAAAGGGAACCCTCCTACACTGCTGGTGGGAATGCAAATTAGTTCAACCATTGTGGAAAGCAGTATGGAGGTTCCTCAAAAAACTCAAAAATAGAAATACCATTTGACCCAGGAATTCCACTCCTAGGAATTTACCCTAAGAATGCAGCAGCCCAGTTTGAAAAAGACAGATGCACCCCTATGTTTATCGCAGCACTATTTACAATAGCCAAGAAATGGAAGCAACCTAAGTGTCCATCAGTAGATGAATGGATAAAGAAGTTGTGGTACGTATATACAATGGAATATTATTCAGCCATAAGAAGAAAACAAATCCTACCATTTGCAAAAACATGGATGGAGCTAGAGGGTATTATGCTCAGTGAAATAAGTCAAGCTGAAAAAGACAAATACCAAATGATTTCACTCATATGTGGAGTATAAGAACTAAGGAAAAAAAAACTGAAGGAACAAAACAGCAGGAGACTCACAGAACCCGAGAACGGACAAATAGCTACCAAAGGGAAAGGGACTGGGGAGGATGGGTGGGAAGGGAGGGGTAAAAGGGAAGAAGGGACATTACGATTAGCAGATGTAATGTTCGGGGGGCACGGGGAGGGCTGTACAACCCAGAGAGGACAAGTAGTGACTCTATGGCATCTCACTAAGCTGATGGACAGTGACTGCAATGGGGTTGGGGGGGGGGAACCTGATGAAGGGGGTAGTGTAATCACCATAATATTACTCATTTAATTGTAGATTAATGATATCAAAATAAACTAAAAAAAAAAAAAAAAAGAATAAAATACCTAGGAATAAACCTAACCAAGGAAGTGAAAGACCTGTACTCTGAAAACTACAAGACACTCCTAAGAGAAATTAAAGAGGACACTAACAAATGGAAATGCATCCCATGCTCTTGGCTAGGAAGAATAAATATTGTCAAAATGGCTATACTACCTAAAGCAATCTACAGATTCAATGCAATCCCTATCAAACTACCAACAGCTTTCTTCAATGAACTGGAACAAATAATTCTAAAATTCATATGGAACCACAAAAGACCCCGAATAGCCAAATCAATCCTGAGAAGGAGGAATAAAACGGGGAATTACACTCCCTGACTTCAAGCTCTACTACAAAGCCACAGTAATCAAGACAATTTGGTACTGGCACAAAAACAGACCCACAGACCAGTGGAACAGAATAGGAAATCCAAACATAAACCCAAACATATACAGTCAATTAATATTTGATAAAGGGGCCTTGTATATACAATGGGGAGGTGACAGCCTCTTCAGCAGCTGGTGTTGGAAAAACTGGACAGCTACATGTAGGAGAATGAAACTGGACTACTGTCTAGCCCCATACAGAAAGGTAAACTCAAGGTGGATCAAAGACCTGAATGTAAGTCATGGAACCATAAAACTCTTAGAAAAAAACATAGGCAAAAAATCTCTTGGACATAAACATGAACGACTTTTTTATGAACATATCTCCTCGGGCAAGGGAAACAAAAGCAAAAATGAACAAGTGGGAATATATGAAGTTGAAAAGCTTCTGTACAGCAAAGGACACCATCAGTAGAACAAAAAGACATCCTACAGTATGGGAGAATATATTCATAAATAACATATCTGATAAAGGGTTGACATCCAAAATATATAAAGAACTCACGCACCTTAACAAACAAAAAGCAAATAATCCAATTAAGAAATGGGCAGAGGACATGAATGGACACTTCTCTAAAGAAGAAATTCAGGTGGCCAACAGGCACATGAAAAGATGCTCCACATCGCTAATCATCAGAGAAATGCCGATTAAAACCACAATGAGATATCACCTCACACCAGTGAGGATGGCCAACATCCAAAACACAAACAACAACAAATGTTGGCGAGGATGTGGAGAAAAGGGAACCATCCTACACTGCTGGTGGGACTGCAAATTAGTTCAACCATTGTGGAAAGCAGTATGGAGGTTCCTCAAAAAACTCAAAATAGAAATACCATTTGACCCAGGAATTCCACTCCTAGGAATTTACCCTAAGAATGCAGCAGCCCAGTTTGAAAAAGACAGATGCACCCCTATGTTTATCGCAGCACTATTTACAATAGCCAAGAAATGGAAGCAACCTAAGTGTCCATCAGTAGATGAATGGATAAAGAAGATGTGGTACATATACACAATGGAATATTATTCAGCCATAAGAAGAAAACAAATCCTACCATTTGCAACAACATGGATGGAGCTAGAGGGTATTATGCTCAGTGAAATAAGCCAAGCCGAAAAAGACAAGTATCAAATGATTTCACTCATATGTGGAGTATAAGAACAAAGAAAAAATGCTGAAGGAACAAAACAGCAGGAGACTCACAGAACCCAAGCATGGACTAATAGTTACCAAAGGGAAAGAGACTGGGGAAGATGGGTGGGAAGGGAGGGAAAAGAGGGAAAAAGGGGCATTCCAATTAGCAGACGTAATGTTGGGGGGCACGGGGAGGGCTGTACAACTCAGAGAAGACAAGTAGTGATTCTGTAGCATCTCACTATGCTGATGGACAGTGACTGTAATGGGGTTGGTGGGGGGACCTGATGAAGGGGTAGTTTAATAACCATAATATTGCACATGTAATTGTAGATTAATGATACCAAAATAAATTATATTTAAAAAAATGACAGTGGTATGTTTATACAGTAGGAAGAAATCTTAAAAGAGAGCCTCTCTTTCAAAGAACTGGTATGTGTTCTCCATCTCAGACAATAATAATTTGGTTGTTCCTTTAAAGGAAGATTATAATGTGAATTAATTAGATAAAATCCAACAATTCTTACATTTGTACTAGAGCTTGGATCTCACGGGAGAAAGGAATATTCTTCTCCACTAGAGACCTCAGCTATATGACAGTAATTTTTATTTGAAGCTTTCAGAGAGTGACCAGGTAGTGCACTCTGTTAGAGGAACCTTGCTTTGACAGTAGGATGTGACAGCACTGCTGTGAGCTTCTAAGAAACATGTCGCAAAGCCATTCTTGTGGTCATGCTGTGGCCTCCCTCGCACTTCCAGTTCTTGGTTGCACCCATTTCCCTGATTTTTAAAAAGAAAAAAAAAAGATTCTTCAATAGAGAACTTTCTCATTTGCACCAGTTTTGAAAAGGCAGTGAAATACAAACTGCCAGTGAAAGAGATTTCTTTGGCAGTTTTGACCTGATACAGTCTGTGCTCCAGCCTCCTGCTTTGATGTGTACATGGTAATGGTAAGTATTGCAGAAGGAGAGCCTTACCCATTAATGACCACAGTTAAAGTACATCATGGAATTAGAAATATTTATTCAGAATATAAGAATGTAAAATATTATAAATGTCTGTGTATAAATAAATGGAGTTCTTTTTAAACAGTTGTATATCAAATAACAGAGTAGCTATTTTACAGCAGCTAAAACTAAAGGCATCTGGAAACATTTAAAGCATACAGGTGAAGAGTCTAAAAAATTACAAGTTATAGTACAGTGTTAAGTGGCAGCTTTAAAATGAGGCTTTCAATACGAACAGTAGAACAATACTGACAAATGCAATCTTAGCATATGTGCTTTAATAACTGACAATACATTCAAACAGGTTTTTCTAATAATTCAAGTGGTTTTAAAAGCACATTTTCAAATAATAGGAAACCTAAATGTCATGCAAAGTAAAGAAGTCTTTATAATGTCTAAAACTGATTAGAAAAATGAACATGTTTCATTATCTTTGTATTAGGTTCAAACAAAAAAAGATTATTAGGGGCTCATTTGCTTGGCAGTTGTAACATGAGCATGTTAAGTGACTACTATGCGTTTTACAAATTGAACATATTCCACATAGACTGATTTGCAAAAAGTAACAAAAGTGAACAGTAGAGCAAGAACAATTAACTAAGGAGGTCATGAGTGAATGTGAGGGAATTCTGTATTTAGCTTGCTGTGTTCGGTTGAGCTGTAGATCACACGAGTTACTGTGGCTGCCCTGGCTGTAGAACCACCAGGCGCTACCGGTCAAGGACGCGGTCACCAGAGAGCAGCTACTGCTGCTGGGGCAGAATGAGTTCTTGTCTTGCAAGCTCTTACTTAGACGCAGTGTGATAGAGAACGTATCCAATATAACTTAACCGAGAATGCAATAGTCTGTATGTGAAACTATCTTTTTCTACACAGGAGTTAGCTTGTACCCTTTCCCACTTGTTAAGCTGCCAGCATTACAGTAATTAATAGTTCTGTTTCCAATTCTAAGAAGTTACATACATGCCTAAGGCTGCCAAGCCCATGAGTGATACAGATGTATTTAGAAAGTAACTTCAAGTGTGAAACAGGAGGAACTTCAGAAGGCCACAGGTTCAGAGCTAAAGTCAGCCTGGCCTATATAAAAACAAAGTTTCATTAACTGGAATAGGATTTGGATAAGCTTTAATACGAACTCTGAGCAGCAGGCAAAATTTTAGTTTTTTTATGAGTTAATTGCTTCTTCTCAAAGTAGTGCCCAGCAGAGCAGTAGGGAATTTTTAAGCCTCAGTGAAAGGTGGTGGTTGTATCATTTGTCAAACAGGCCATTCCACTGGATAAATAAAATAATTGCTATGGTTTTTAAATGGTGGTGTTCTGCACAGTTGTCACTTACTGCTGAAAAGAACCAAAAATATTACTTATGCTCCCTTCCAAAAGACGTTGGCAACTCTCTGACTGCACCCTGATTACATTCAGTGCAAAAATCTCAAATCTTTAAAATTCTGTCCCGTTTTGGCCTCTAAAAACTTTCTATTTATAGTTTGTTTGCTGCATCTAGAAATAGGTGCAGCTATAAACTTAGAGAATGTGATCTTTTCACTTTACACAGTTTCATGCATGAGACATACTCCAGTTGCTCATTTGCAAATTGCTTAAAGTTTCATGGAGCCTTATGACTTAGAGAAGTTGTTAATAAAAGTTTGGGTGTTTTCTGTAGTCTTGGCAACTTTCTCATCACTTAAAACACGAGCATGATACCTCAAACTCTTGAGAGATTCAGACCTTTAGAGAAGAACAGGCAACTATGAAGGCTAATTCATCCCAGTGACACAGTCCAGCCCAAATCTGTTTACTGTGGGGCTTTTTTTCCTTCATTTAAAATAATGTAACCTGTACACAACTAGGAGATTTGAACTAGGAGATTTTTAATAGTTAAAATTTTGAGTTGCCTCATCTGAACAGTTTTTAAGAAAAAGCCTTATAGGTTCTCGAGTTCTTTGAGGTCCCTATAATGTATTGCTGCAGGCCCAGAGGTAGACATAGTGAGAAGTGCATGCATCTCAAAGGAGAATTAAACAGTCATGTTTAACTGACACTTAAGTTTTTATTAGGCTGACATTCCAGTTTCAGGCAGCATGGACATTACCTTTAGACATGCCAGCAGGTGAGTGTGAGTATGGGCCGGGTAATTACCTGCATTGGTGATGATGACAAAGCTAGTATAGTGTACCTCTGGGGCTAGAGCAAGAGAGGGAGGGCACGAGACATCTCCAGTGGTCTGATCACATTAAGATACTCAAGCATCAATAACTTTAGGTGTACATCTCAACAAGGAGTCTTACTGTCTACAAGGCCATGGCAGTTTTGGTAGCTAGTGCCCGTTGGGCTGGCTGAGCCTCAAGTCCAGTTGGTAGCCCCACATGGAGGTAGCATTCCAGCCACAGATGGATCTCTTTTGCCTTAACTCAGCAGTCTAACGGGGGTGTCAAACTGGTTCTTTCTTCCCATGCCCATTTCTCTAAGAGCCACAGACTGAATTCTGAACAGAGAAGGTGACTGCCTAAAAGAAGTAACCACTGAGGACACTGGATGAAAACAAAAATAACGAGTCTGAAGTTTTTTAACTTAATACAGTTAGAATCAAGATAATTGTTTACCCCTGATGGAGACATTAATATAATATAAACCAGCTCCTATTTAGAAAGAAGAATTCATGTTAATAAAAAAGGAAAATTATCCAGGCACCCGTAGTTGTTTATTTAACCAGTGCAGTTTTAGGAGGCCCCACAGTTAGCATAGCCAAGTGCCTGTCGGTTCACCTTCAGCAAGGATTGTGTCTTAGGGAGCATTTGAAAAATACAAGAAAAGGAAATCAACTATTTAATAGCTTTTTTATTCTACACATCTTTAAAAGTAACAGTTTGCCGGGGAAATAGTTTTCACCCGATCACCACATATTTAAAAGTCTTATGTTATTGAAGTATAAACTCAAAAATGAGGCCAGGTAGGCTCAGTAATACTGGAGCTCATAATGGAGGAGCTGAGACCTCCCAGCTCTGGAGTGCTACATGACTAAAAGGTGGGTTCTGTGCTTAAATTTGGAGTGAGAATGGTAGACCATTGGTCAGCAGACAGAATTTTATTCCTATATCAGCTAGACCTTTCAATATTGGTGAAAATGGAAAACTGTTTCAATGCCTGTTCACTCACAAAAGAGAAATCCAGGATCGTTTACCCACCTTGCACATCCCAGTTAGCTTAGGAGAGAACCTTTCCCTAGGCAAGCTGGGGAAATGGGGGAAACCGTGATTTTGCCTATTAAATACCTTTTCAGCCAAAACATTTCCCTTGTGACAAAATGAACCTTTATCCAAAGAGTAAAAATTGGTTAAAAAAAAAAATCACAAGAACCATCTGTGACTGCATGACAGATTTATAACAAACAGGCATCAGCGGGCCCTTCCACATTGACCGGAGCACCCAAGAGCCGGTCCTTCCAGGCTAATAGCAGTTGATTTTTTTTTTTTTTTTGAAGATGGGGCAGCTTCACTACTGGCCTGAGAAAAGAAAGGTGATTACTTTTGGGATAGAAGTGCCCTGCCCTCCAAGGGGGCGGCTCGAGTGTCGTTCCCCACTGTGCAGAAGGCTGAGGGACTTGTAGGATGCTCTCTGAGCTTCTGCTCATGGATGTGGGGCTATAAACTGACCTGGTTGAAAGCAAAACTGAATTATGGCATTGAAACATAATTCTCATAGGGGACAGTGGTACTATAGAAGAGCACCTTTTAAATGGCAAGTGGCCCTTTAAATTTATCAGTGTAGGGTAACTGCAGAAGAATTAGAAGACCAAGGGGAGTAACAAATTGGAGATGGAAGACCTTCCTGAAAGAATTTAGTGCTTTGGTCCCGTCTGGCCTGTCAGCATTTTGCTTTAACTTGGACCTGCCTAAGCACCATATGCTAACTGTCACCATGTCTCTGGAGATAAAAGGAGGCTCTGAAACAACCATTAACTCTCTGCCCTTCGTAACAGCAGGGGCAAAGCCTCGAACTAGTAGTGGTCAGTAGCAATCTCTTCCTAAATAGGCAGGAACAGCTGACAAAACATTTCAGCACCCACTTCCTGCCTCCTGCCCCTAAGAAAACAGGCAGGTCCAGGGCTGCATGTGTACTCATGTGGGTGAGCTTATGTTCATACAGAACGGCAACTATGTAGTGCCCTGGGATGGGGGGGAAGTGCTAGCGGTGCTGCTCTGATTTGGAAAAACACCTGACGAAATTTTAGTTTTATGTGAATTGGCAGGACTCTCAGCCATGAGTCGGACGGGGAAGTCCCAGAGTCGAGAGCAACCCACTCCCAGCCCTCCTGTACAAGGCAAGGTGGAGAAAGTCCTGCTCCTGGACAAGACTGCCGGGACCTGGGTGCCACCCTGTGACCTACCTCCCAGGGCACCTCTGAGCGACAGCTGAAGCCTGCTTACAGAAAGCAACCCAGCGGCTCTGGATGCTGAAGATACACCCCCTGTGCAGTGTGTCAAGAGTTTATCCCTGAAGAAGGAAAGAGGAGAAATTGCGGGTGCTGGGAAAAGGTCACTGTGTACCGAAGAGAAAAGAATGGACAATCCTGGAAAAATAAATGCCTGGGATACCGCTGATAGACAGCCTTGAGAGGGTCAAGGCCAGCACTGAAAGCAGAAGCAAGGCCTGCCGAGCACAGCACACCCAGCAGGTATTCACGCTCCATCCGTGAGCCTGGGAGGGGACGAACAGGGCCCTCGGATGCAGTCTACATGGTGTCACCAGGGCCACTCGCCCCTGGTGCTGAGTCCACGGTCTCTGTTGTCTGGAGCCAACCTACCTGCCAGCCCGTGTTTGTCCCATTCCCCTAACAGGTGCTCTGTCCTCCGGGGCCTTTCTTTCCTCGGGGACTGCAGTTCAGCTTCCGAGGGCAGACCTCTGGTGCCCAAGTGCTGACTACAGGGAAGTTTCATTGGTGTGTGGCCTTGAGTTCTCCTCCTCCAGCAGAGCTATTCTCTGCTTGAGCATCCTCACTTGGGTCTCGTGTCTCTCCACCATGGCCATCATCTGAGACTCCAGCTTCTTCAGTTTGGTTTGATGCTTCTTCTTCGCTTTCTCATAAGCAGCCACTAGGTTGCTGTGTGGGAACAGGTGGAAATGAGAATGATGATTCATCCTGAGTAGCATGTGGGACGCATACTGTCCTGTCCACTGGGGAACCAGGTCCAGGAGCTCCACTCAAGAAAGTGAGGAAATCAGATACACAGCACTCGCAGCCATTCATTTACTGGCTTAACCATGACTAATGCAGCCCAAATGCTAAAGGCGTGTCACCAACATACCAAGAGGGCTTTAAACCAACAATTTATACTAACCATATCCAAAATAGATAAGCAGAAAAGGTAGCTGAATTCTAGAAATCTCCTTTAAATACAAGTTAGTGGGTCTGTTTGTTTCTTGGCTGTATGGGATGGCCAAGTGTAAGTTACAGGGTGTGTCCCTCAGCCACTGCGGTGTAAGTGACCATGTGGGGTGAGGCAGAGAAGCCCCAGGACGTCCTGTGCTCTGGGCGGGGGCATTCAGAGCACACAGGCCATAAACTAATGCCGCCAGGCAAACACAGAATGTAGGCCTCTGAACTGTGCCCCCGAGAGGCCAGTGACAAGGGCGGGGTGAGCCCAGGGCTAGGTAAGTCCTGATACACGCTCTGGTCCAAAACGGCGCCCCAAGTCAATCCAACTTACTGTCAGGTCCCCACAGTGTGGTCTGAGGACCGAAAACCCTTTCAGGGGAAGTCAGCAAACTTTCTAACTACAGACTGGCAAAATTGTAAAAACAGTGCCACTCTTAATTAATTTTTAGAAAGTAGGTTTTCTTTTAAAAATACAATTTGTTTTATATGTAGTCAGTCTGTATATATGTACAGTTTTTTGTAAACTAATAAAAACTTCAATTGGTCTCGGGGTTTTTTTTTCTAAAATGAGATTTATCAGTAGATAATTTATAAGAACACAGCTCTTTGAGATCCTCAGGTTTTCATGAGTTTTGTAAAGGGGTTCTCAGCCCAAAAAGTCTGCCACTGCTGTCCAAACAGTGCTTCTTCACAAAGTCTTCCACTGGATAGTAAGTGTTGCTCAAATGGGAGGTTTTGTAGCCAATTTTGTTTGGAAAAAACTGGCTTAAACACGACTAAAAAGATTTTTTTTTTTCGTATCAGTCCCCTCCCTACATGAAGTGTTCAGAGGGTCCACGGCCGGCTTCTCTGCCCGGACAAACACCCTGGGCCCAAGACCATCTACACTGAATGGGTCTTAGGTTTCTATGCAACTGTGGGAAATGATGCCCTGAGGAAGACCAGGCTCCGGGGTGGCGGTGGCCATTCTCCAGAGTTGGTTCCCAGCAACCATGGAAATAGCCACTGGTGTCAGGAGCCCACGTACCATGGTGAGTCTGCAAAGGAAGATTTTACCTGTTGGCTCGCTTCAGGTCGTTAACAAACTCTGCTGATTGCTGGTGTCGGATTTCACTGCTCTTGGTGAGCCTTTCCAAGGCACTCACCAGCTCTTGAACTCTGGCCTTTAACTTCTTTTCTCTGTACGAAGGAGAGAGAAGCGCACCGTGACTTGAGGTGACGTCGGAGGTGGTGGCAGAGGGGAGGGAGATCCAGCTTGCCGAATCAAAAGGCAGAACAGAAAGGGAGACCCTAGTGGGTGGGAGACGGCCCTTCCCCCTGCAGAGCCGGAATACCGCGGCCTGTCACAGTGGGGGCCCTCGGGAGGCCTCTGTCCCTGTCACACAAGACAGGGAGTCGTCTGGAGTCTTCCAGACGGGAAAGCAGCTGACCCGGGTGTTCCCTTCTGCCGTGGGCACTCAGCACCGAGCACAGTGACACCACAAAACCCTGCCTTGGTCTCTACACCATTTCCCAGGTGTGCTCTCTCCTCACCACTCAGAGTGAAGAACAGAAGCCTCTGGTCTGGGCAGGCTGCCCCAAGGAGTCCTCCTTAGTGAATCAACAGGACCCTACCTTGGAAAAAAATAAAGGGTAGTGATGGAGGGATAATTGTTACTCCTCTCACTTTAAAGGTTCTTGTCCTCATTTTATGTCCATTTGACTTCCACACTCCATGGCTTCAAGTTATCTGGGCTGTTCACTACTATGGCGACCCAGGCTAACTGACATGTGACTCAGTTTCGGGTGGTTTCTAGCATCCAGTCCAGCTTACAGCCTTCATCTGAGTCCCACAGGAAAATGGCCCCAGGCAAGGAACGGTTAATGATACATCCCCCTTCCTAAGGCACCCCTCCACAGGCACGGGGTCCCACTCAGCAGCCTGCCGTGGCCTGTCTGATAAGTAGACTTAGCAGGCGGGAATCCCCACTGGCACGTAGGCTCCGGGGCAGCAAGGACCTTACTAGGTTTGGTTCCCAGGGTATCACCAGTGTTCAGCACCATGCCTAGGTGACTACTTCTCGGTGACAACAGTTTAAACAGCTTCAGAACAAACTCACTAAAGGTATTTGTTTACTTGGAGCATACTGAGAAGCCAGGACTTATGGAAGAAATTCCTCTAGGAATGACTCACGAGTGTATGAGGAAAGTAAATTCACACAATTGGGAAGACATTTTGGAAGTATTTAGCAAAATAAACACATCCCTTGACTAAGAACTTGACTTCTACGAATTTTTCTTATAGTGTAAGTGTAGGTTCCTAATGTACTTGAGAATTTAGATGGTTCACTTAGCTTTGGTTACAACAGCTAAGAATGGGAAACAACCAGGAGACTGATTAAGTTCATCAAGGCAACTGTTAAAAAAATACGGAGATTGACAGGTGCTGGCATACACTGTCAAATGAAAAGCAAGTGTTCTATTGGATGCCACTTTTACAAAAACAACTAAAAATCTAAGTGTGAATAGCTGACATACTCTAACAATAGAACAGAAGGCTAAATGCTCAACAGTAGTGAACTCCTGGAAGAGGGATGATGGAAGGCTTTAATTTTTCATTTTACTTACTCTTGTACTGCTTGAAATTTTTATAATTTTGCATTTGTAAAGTGTGTGAGATGCAGTTTTGGTAGTTATGCCTCCTGTAGGAGGGGCAGGACAGTGACCTCAGGGTGGAGGGCTCTCAGGTGCACAGATGGTTCAGCCCTTGTTGACTTTTCAAATATGTCATGTTGTACATTCTGCCTCCAGCTACTCTAAGTGCAAGTCAAGCTTTCCAAACTTTTTAAAGAAAGGAGTTGCAACACAAAAACCCAGGCCTGCTTTTATGAGCGAGGGAGGATGGAGGGGAAGATCTTTTTAAAAGGAGATCACCAACAAGCCCTGAAGTCCTGATGACTCCGTTTGTCAGCACCTGCAGGGGAATGTGGAGTCCCCCTGGGCCCTAGCAGCACCAGGAAGGCTCAGGTCTGGTTGAGTTCCTACTGGAGTCTCACAGAGGCACAAATCTCACACTCAGAACCAGAACTGAGTGGTGTCAGGAGAGCAGCTCCCTTCCTCCCAGCCTATCCCCTCAGCCCTGCTGGCAGCCCTCCATCAGCGGAGGGAAGGTTAGGAGAGCAGGAACCATTTCTTCCCCTTTCCTTCTGGCTATAAAGAATAGGGAAGGCTCTCCTTTTTTGCAATTTTTTAATCTTTCTAAAGTTGATTAATAGTACAAAGGAAAAAATATTGTGAAGAGAGTTTAAAATGTCACCACCAACTCAGTACTCATTCACAACAAATAACTGCCTAGAGCAATTTCCCACTCCCAATTACATCCACACCCCTGCCCTGCCCAGCAGACAGGGAGACTGGAAATCCCAGTCCCAGGATAAAACAAAGGGCTTCCTTCCCCCAGGGGCCGGAGGGAACTTTCCAGACCTGGCAGATTCCAGTGGAGTACTGAACCCACAACCCAACCCACTCCCACCCCACCCCCGGAAGACAAGAGAGGCCTGCGAAGACAGGAAACAACCCGAGCTGGGGGGCCCAACCTGGGGGCTGAGAACTGTCCTCGAAAACTGCTTAGGCCTCAGAAAGGGAGATGGGAGTGAACTGCTTGTACAAACTTCAGGATAGAACTAGGATGCTGATTGATTTAATATAAAGACAAGGCCAAACCCCAAGTTTAACCTGACATGTGGGTAACTTTACCTATTTTCATTTGAGTGAGGCAGACGCCTGTAGTCGAGAGTCACACCTGTCACTCATCGGGATGGAAACAAACACTAAACACTGGGAAGTCACCACTCCTCTAGCCCATGCTCCCAGTACAGTGGCTACAAGCCATGGCGGGCCGTTTGAGCGAACTGAGGTGGGCTGTGAGTGTAAAGCCCACAGTGGAATTTGAAGGCTTAACATGAAAAAAAAAAAGGAAAATTATCCCAATTTTAAGGATATTGATTACATGTTAAAATGATAATATTTTGGATATATCAGGCAACATATATATATTTCATTTTTTTACTTTTGCAGTGTTAAAGTGGCTCCTGGAAAATTTAAAATTACCCTGTGTCTTGCATGCATTAATGGTGAACGATGCTGCTCTAGAGCATGTGTTCGCAGAGTACCAGGTGCCTCTGGAGGCGGTGGGAGCAACTGGTTCCAGCAGTGCCCCAGGAGGTCCTGTTCTCAAGCACACTTAGGAAGCTCTGGAAAGGCAGAAGTGTTCTTCACCACTCGGCTGCAGGTGAACTTCATGTGGTCTTGGCATTCAGCCTATGTGCGAAGTCACGCACAGGGGCGTACTTCCCCGAGCCTACAGCTTCCCTCATATTCTCAGAGGACTAGCTGGATCCAGACCAGCCGTAAACCTGCTAATCCAAGTCACTTTGGAGCCTCAGTCATTCATGCCCTGTTCCTTCTAGTTTTGAATTCAAATCTGCTTGGCCTTCAGTTAAGGAAGAACTTATTATATATTGTCTAAATAATAAGGCTGAAATGAGCACTTTCCAAGGCTCCACACATCTGAGAAAGTAAGTTAAACCCACATGCTCCATTTGCCCCTTTAGTAGTTCATACAGGTTTTCCAGGCTGCCTACAATCCTTTGCTGTGTCCCTTTTCACTCCCACATGATTAGGCACTCAAGAATATACATCTGTCAGTACAAAGACAATGCTGGATTACACAGCTACTGTGAAAACCCAAACCTGGCACAAAATGGGTTTCAGTCAAATGTCTCCCCACTCCACCAAAAATGAGGGTTATTTCTGGTCACAAAAGATCCTATGAATCTTACTCTAACCACATAGTCAGGGAGGTTTTTTTTATTCCCAGTTGAAAGCATTTTAAGCAGTACAAAGGGGATAAGCATACGTGGGGGGCATCTGAGAGGTAGAGTCAGTGGGAGCTGGCAGGCGGTGGGAAGCGAGGGGCTTGCCAAAAAGCCAGGCAGGAGATGGCCCCGCATGCCTCCATCCACGTGCCCAGGTGGCCTGGAAGGAGGGCTCTCTGAGCCATCAAGGGGCCTCACATTCTCCCTAAAATGAAAAGGCCAGCAGCAGTACTTTAATCACAGAGTCCCAGTGAGCTGCTGGGGCACCACAGGGCGAGAGCCAGGCCTCTGCAGCTGGCCAGAAAGCCTTGTAGAGGAGCTGCAATCAGCCCAGAGTACAGGGAGTCACAGCCCTGCAGCCACAGGGCGGGAGTGTCTTAGTGATGGCTCATTAGAGGGAATTAGCCACTGAGAGAGCTGTCTGCGTGGCACTTCCTTCTTCCTCACCTCCCGTGTGCTGGTGATCCCCAGCCAGGCTGCTCTCTCCCCTGAAGCTGCTGGGGTCACTGATGGTCTCAGTGCTGCCATGTCTAAAGGCCGCTCTGTCCTCACCTGTTGGCACTTTCCCCGTGTCCCTGAGCAAGTCTTAACTCCCATGGGCATCCTGTTCCACCAGCCGTTCCGTCAATCTTCTGCTTTGACTCCTTGCTCTCCACTCCACCTCTAAATACTGGGAGTATTTTAAGGTGTTGGCCTGGGCCATATTTTATATCGTATCCTCTCTTTTCTCTTCATTCCCATTTGTTTTCCTAAAAACTACCTCATGCTAAAAACTTCCAATCTTTATCTCTAGGCTTCTGTTTGGATCTCTGGACTTGTCCATTTTACCTCTCTACGTAACAGGCATCGTCAGTTTAACACGTCCAGAGCAGAACTTTTGTGATGATCTCCCAAATGGCCTCTTTCTCCCTTGTCAGCAGGTGGCACCACCATTTGCCCAGCTGCTGACACCAGATGTGAGTCAGCCTTAACCCTTCCCTTTCCTCATCCTCCACATCCATTAAGTAGCAAAGCCCACCTATCAAATCTTCATGCTGTTTCTGCCGCCACCACCCAGGTCCAAACCCCCTCCTGTCTAACCTGGACAGCCACAAGTGTCTCCTAACTGGTTTCTCTGCTTTACTTTTCCACCCACTCTTGTCTGGTTTTCACAGAGCAGCCAGAGTAATGTTTTAATACGAGAGATCAGGTCATATTATTGTTCTTCGGTGTCTTCCACCTGTACTTGGAGTAAAGTCTGTGGTCTTGCTTTGCACTGAGGCCCTACTGGGCCCGCCCCCTGTCTATCCCATCTCTGCATCACCCTCTCCTGTGCATGCCCAGATCCCATCCATTCTGGGCACACGCCACCCTCCACCCCAGGGCAGAGCCCTGTGCAGTCCGGTCCCTATGCCTGGGAGGTGTTTCCTCTGCTTGGCTACTTTTCCTCCTCCTCAACTCAACTTAAATGTCACCTCCTCAGAGAAGCCCATTCTGACCACCCAACTAAACAAACGTCCCAAATTTATGATACAGCAGCACATTGTCATTTCCTCCATATTATTCATTGCAATCTATTAATTTTTTGTAAAAACAAAACTCCACAGTGACTATATCACATCACTCTACTTATTTCCTTCATGATAATCATTACTGCCTATAACTACGTATCTTTCTGAAAACCCAGGCAGCGGTAACAGCTGTCTAACCCTTTTACAAGGGTGGCATTATTGACTTCTCACAACCACCCTTGGAAGTCAGTTCTGTTGGTATTGCTGATTTTCTACATGAGGAACTTGAAGCACAGCGAGGAGACTTGCCAGTCCGCCTGTGGAGCTGGGACTCGCGCCGGCCTTGCTCTTCAGCATTTCGCTGTGAGTCACAACGGGAGGCGGTGGAGCAGGAGATAAAGACCCCGGGGAGAGCCCAGGCCTGCAGGACAAAGGCTGTGCCCCAGATAATGAGGCTCTGTGGCACTGTGTCGGACTGTGGCTGTATTCTGCCAGGAGTAGCAAAAGATGATGGCAACGCTGTATCTTTTGGCCCAGACTCTCCTACGGCGCGTTCCCACCCCAGAGCTGCCCCTGCAGGGTGCGCAGGCAAGCTGCCCTTGCTTACGGCTGCAGGCGGCACTACGCTCTGCCTCTGCCTTCGAGAGAGCCCAGGAAAGGCCTTCTCTCTGAAGGCCTTTTGGAATGTGGGGGGAAATAACGGGAATTAAAAAAGATACCCAAGCAACACCCACCGCCACCCATGGGCAAGTATCAGCCTTTACGTGTGCTTTTCGAGGCCCCAGCTCTGGAGCACCGCAATTTGTTTACATGATAATAAGCTCACAGGCGCACTTCGTATTCCATTAACATCCTGCAAACCCACGTGCATTTATGGAATTCTAAGCACAACTTCAATCGCCTGATTGCTATTATCTATCAGCCAAATATGAAGAATCAGCAAGTGCAAGTTTAATAAAAGAGCACCTTTTAAAATAATGCTCCTACTAATAAAACAGTGAAGATTCTACTGCTTGTTTGCTCAGTGGGGACTCCCTCTTTAAAAGGACCCCCAGCCAGTTCCCTCTTCATTTCATTCCATAATTTGTATGGCTCAAAACCAGCATTAATCTGCAGTTGCTGAAACGGGGGTCCTTCAGCGCCATTTTTTCCTCATTTCCTTCCAAGCCTGGAAGATTTCTAGAGCTGAGCAGGTATTTTTGAACCTGGACACGGATTTGAACTCTTAGGAGCCTGGCTGTGGTTTGTTCTCAGGCTCTCTGACAACCAAGCGCCCTGTGGACACTGATGGGTAACGACTGGTCAGCACCACAGGGGCACAGGGAAATGCAGAGGCATGCAGCCAGGTGGCTAGGGAAAGTCTCAGGGAGGCGAGCCCTCTGCCGGAGGGGCTCAGCAAGAGGGCGCCACAGGACAGAGAAGGGCATGCTCTCAGGAAGATGAACTGTCCAGAGGAGTCTGGATTATAGATTATGTACAAGGGAAACATCCAAAATGTGGGTCAGGAAGTTAAGGAGCTACAGACAATCCTGAATGCCAAGCCAGTGGAGATGTGTCTGCAGGGCAACCTGCTCAGAAGAGTGCTTGAAGAGATTCCTGGTGGCAGCAGACAAGATGAGACCGAGGGCAGACGGCCATCTGGATGCTGGGCCGAGCGCTGAGCAGCTGAAGGCCAAGCCCAGGAGAAGGCAGTGCAGGGGCAAGGGTCACATGTGGTTTGAGAGGAAAAACACTGATCTGATGACAAGAGGTAAAGGAGACTTCAGAGCTATAATCCTGGATGGTTAAAAGATATTATTTTTAATATAAATAGGAAATGTGAGGAAGGGGCCACTTTCAAAGGGCAGGAGGACACAGATTAGACGTTGTGTTGGACAGGCTGTGTTCTGAGGCTCTAGAATGGTATAGGGGGGAGATGGCTAGGGGGCTGAGAGAAATGAGGCTGGGAGAAATTTAGGGACATTTAACAGAAACAAAGCCATCAGAATGGATGATGTCCTACGCCTGGGTGAGTAGGCCATGATCCCTGTCCCAGAGGGACTCTCCTTCTGCAGGGGGAGGCCGGAGGAAGGGGGAAGGGGGAAGGGGAGGGATGGAACCAGGCATCAAGAAGCAGAGCAATGGTGTGTTCATGGCACGAGGAAATTCAGGGCCCAGAGGAACCAACAGCAGCAATAAAACATGTTGTAGACAGAGTAGAGGTCAGCCATGTGAGTGTGTGGGGCGTGGGTTAGGTGGTGTGGGGCCAGAAGTGGCAGCAGGGGTGGAGGCCCAGAGGCAGCAAAGACAGCCAGTGGTCCGTGTGGCTCACAGGGGGGGCGGGGGGGGAACATGTGGCGGGAGGGGAGGGTGGAGAGGCCAGCGGGGGTGAGATCACACACACGCTGCGGAGCTCGGACAGAGGCAGCTGGGAGTCACCGGAAGGTTTTAAGTGTTGAGGTGCGCCAGGCAGAATTCTACAATGGCCCCCACAATTTGGGCCCCTCGGTATCCACACACCCTCTCCGGTTATTCAGTCACTCATCGAGGTGCTGCGGGGAGGGAGTTCTGCAGATGGAATTAAGGCCTAAGCAGTTGACCTGAAGATAAGATTTTTCCAGGGAAGACCTTACCTAATTAAGGTGAGCCTTTAAAAGGGAATGTGCTCTTTCTGGAAGGAGATTTGAAGCAGGAAAGGGATTTGATGAAAAGGAGGTTCTTGTTGCTGGCTTTGAGGATGGAGGGGTTGTGCTGAAAGAATTTGAGCGGCCTCTAGCAGCTGAGTTAGCAGTGGTGAACACCCAGCAAGCAAGTGCGATAGCCTTACGACCACAAGCAGTTGGCTTCTGCCAATAGGCAGAACACACTTGGAAGCACATCATTCCCCAGAGCCTCCAGATGAGAACCCAGCCCCGGATGACATTTTAATTGCAGCCTTGTAAGGCCCTAAGCAGAGAAGGCTGTCACACTGTGCCCACATTTCTGCCCTACGGAAACTGAGCTAATAAGTGGGTGTCGTTTGACCCACTAAGCTTGTAGTAATTTCTAACGCAACAGCACACTAATATGGGGTAAGCATCAGATCTGCATCTTACGAAGTCACTTGGTGATCCTGACAGACCGCCCCTTTGACTGGGTCTCTCTCAGGAGCACACGGATGTCTCTGTTCTTAGGACGGGTTCCTCACGGCTCTGCTCAAGCACAGCTCTGCCTCTCCGACCAGCTCTCTTCACTCCCGGCCTCCCTCTCTAACCTACTCCAGTCTGAAATGGCTGGCTTCCTTGCTCTGAAGCGCTCTTCTTGGCTTTCGTGTCACCCTGCTGCTAGATGTGTCAAGGTCTGTTGCCGAGTTCTTGCCCTCGTGTGTGATCTGCACAGTGGTGGAGGCCCATGGGCCTGGGGTTGGAGGGACTCCCACTCCATCTCTCTGACCTCTGGGATGTTGCCTCCTGTGCTGCCCCTTCCTGCACGGGCCGCTCCCCTCTCCAGAGGGCACATCCTGGTCCTCCAGATCTGGCCGCCTGTGGCCACACTAACCGGACGGGCCCACCTGTCCCTGGATGTCTCCATATAGGGGTCTGAGTTGTAGCCCTCCCCATATCGCAGCAGCTTGCTTGTTACTCATCAGAGAGATTACAGGAAGTCGTCATGCTCCTCCTCTGCTGGAGGAGGTGGGCATATCTTGTACCTGGACAGAGTGGCCACTGCAGTTTGTTGATTGCCTTTACTTAGCATTTTACAGAGTGATCCTGCACACAGGTGGCAGATCCTAGTCCTCCAAGGGGCTCAGCAAGGCCCTGGCAGGCCTGTGACTGTATGACCGCAGCCTTGTGTAGGAACAGGGCAGCGAGGCCCTGC
>JAVSCE010007821.1:0-52016 GCA_032199065.1 Smutsia gigantea
ATTTTCCTTATTCCTATGAATTCCTTTGTTTTCACTTTAAGTTTCTTTTGATGAACAAAGTTCTTTATTTTAATTTTGTATAATAGTATATAATGCTCTTTATTTTTGTTTCAAATGATTTTTGTCTTATAGTTATGAATTGTTTTTAGTTTCTTATTAAAATTTCATGGCCTGAGAGTTTAGGAGAGGTTTCAATGTAATATCCCCATGCCCCCACCCTTTACAGTTAAATAGTTTCTCCATTTTGCAAAGTCAGATGTACATGCACAGGTATGTGTATACATCATTTGAGAATCTTCTGTGGAATCCATTTCTCCAAAGCCTCCTTCCCTTCTGCAAGTCACCATTTTGAGTAGTTTTCCATCAGTATACCTTCCCCATGTCCGAGGAAGAAGAGGAAGATATTCCCTGAGGTGGAAAAACCCTATCTTAGGCTTTCTTATCTAACTTCAGGATAAAATCTCTGCCCAGGGCTGGCAGCATTGAAGGCTGCACCAGGATTCAGTATCTGCCAACTTCACCACATAGATACGTTCTTTAACAATGTGGAGTGATTCCTAGAAAGACATATGGCTATAATTTTTCCTAAATTTTGAGTTTCTAAGGGTCAGCTTCACATAATTAATACTGAATATTCTTATATGATAGAGGAGAAGTGTGAAGTATCTTCACTTAGCTGTCTCAACATTTTTTTATGAAATAAGATCTATAGCATGACAGTGAATTACACATGTATTTTTAGATTTTTTAAAATAATTTCACAAACACTAAGAATCCTTGCTCATTTTGCAGAAAAAAATCTATAAAGGAGATCAATGGTGCTCAAAGAAAATAATGTACTCCCTTTTGAATAATTTTTCTCTTGGAAACATTTGTCAGATTTTTTTATTGGTAAACATAATAGTTAGATTTCATATTCTGATTTCAGAAAACATATTTTTGCTGACATAAAACATACTCTTGGGAATGGCTAGTGTGTAAATCACTACAATCCAGGACATTAAAAAAAAAGTTAGACTTTTCTATTCTTGTCTAGAGGAATGCTTTTAACTGAGTTGAACTTAAATGTACACACATACACAATCTTGCATGCATCAGTTTTATTTTTAGTCTGTGTGGTTTATATGCAACAAGGTTGTGCTTGGATTCGAATTCCAGAATTTTCATTAAAAAAATAAGTTTTGCACCTGCATGCTTCCCCAGAGTAATTTAATGTTACAATTTCTGACAAGATAATTCCATTTTCAGTGTTGCTGACTGTGGGGTAGGCTGCTTGGAGAAAATAAATCTGAACCTGCAGTGGGGTAGGAAAAATATATTTGACTAAGATGAAATTAGCTCATAAACCAGAAAACCCCAAATCGGGAAAGAATGACAAGACAAGATATGGAATCCAAATCATAATTTTGTTCTTCCCTCACTTCCAAAGGCCTGTGATGTGTGGGCAGTGCCTGCAGGTGTTCATGAACTGGCTTATACACTTTACAAAACAGTGGATTTACTGTAGGGTGAATATTCTGTAGCAGAATAGCAGCATATTAGGACAAAAGTATGTCACAGTCTCTTCTGAGAGCATTTAGAAATAGTGAATTAAAATAGCATTTCTTGCTTCAAGAAACTAAGGAGATAAAAGGTTAAACTTCAGCTGTTGAAGCATAGGAAGCATAGCTTATAAGCAGGCACATTGACTCTCACTTCTTCTCATGTTCCTTTTCACCGTTTGAAAATCCATTTTATTTTTCTCTTCTGTGTTTTTATATACATTTCAGTGAGTCTCTAGTCCATCCAGGAAAGCATCAGTCAGAAACCCTTCTCAAAATTGAATCAACATGTTTGCCAACAAGAGAAGGACCTGGGTAACCTAAATGAGCAGCAGAATAGTGTCTCTGTGTTTGTGCAATAACTTCTATTTTTCACTTTTGGAGTGAAGCATAGTTTATCATATCTCACAACTCTTTCCAACCTTTCCTTAAATCATGTTGCAGTATATCAGAATTTGCAGTTCGGAAAAGGAGACAAGTTAACTAAATAAGATTAGCTAGCTAAGGGAAAAAACATGCTCAAATGCTATCCCATGTCCAGTTTTCTTTTTCACAAAAGTTTGCCAGCTGAGCTGTGATAGACTGGGTCAAATTCAGTTTTGTTTAAAGATGGTGAGATTAATTTAATAATGTCTGGTCACCTGCAGAGAGGAAGGGTTCTGAGAGACCAGACAGCCTGAGCACCTTATGGTCTCCCCACAACCCAGAGTTATATGTTCACCTCTCACCCGCAAAAGGGCAGACAATTTGCTGAGGAATGAATATTTTACTTGTTATACACATATGTATTTCAGTATGTAACTCTCCTTAGAATCACAGAATCATCCACTTTGACAGGATTTTTGTAATTTTCTCATGCAACTCAATCAAAGCTTGAATCCTTTTAGTATCTCTGATTCATGAGGCAGTACTTCACACTACAGGGTATTTCTAATCATTAGGCTATCTACGGTTGGGGACCCAAAATCTGTGAGAAAGATGGTTGTAGGAAAAAATGGGTTTAATAGATTAGGTGAATTAGAGTTTGGAAGACTTGAGTCTGTAATAAATTCTAACAATGAAGAAAGAAAGATAAATGAGAAATTCTTATAAAAACAAAGATGTGGTGGACAGAATAATGGTCATAATGTTTGAGACAGAAAAAAGTGTTCAGGTATTTGATTAAAAATTCATATTTATTTGTAAAGAAACATATATAGTACTAATTTGTGCTTCTTGAATTTTATCTCCCCAGTTTTATTTTGAACCTGAAAGTCAATGAGGAAAAATTTGAGTCTCTCTCCCCCTGCCCCATGTAGTGCCTGTCCAAATTCCCACAACTTGTGAATATTGTAGGTTACATGACAAAAAAGAATTAAGGTTGATAATCAGTTGAACTCAAATGGGCATCATTCTAGTTTAGATCACCTGGATGGGCCCAATGTGAAATCAGGATCTTTAGAAATGGAAGATGGAGGCAGAAGAAGACAGTGTAGGGAATGTGGCAAAGTGGTGCAGCATGAGAGAGACTCAAAGAGCTTTGCTGGCTTTGAAGATGGAGGAGGCCTGTGGACCCTGGTAAAGACAAGGAAACAGGCTGTACCCCTATACCCTCCAGAAAGGAAAGCAACCTGGGGACATCTGGATTTTAGCCCAGTGAAACCCATCAGGCTCTGAGTTCAGATCTGTAATATAATAAACTTGTGTTGCTTTAAGCCACTAATTTCTTGATTTGTTACAGCAGTGATAGGAAACTAATACAAAGGGATTACAAAAAGATCAGGGCATAATATGGAACATGAAAAGTAAAACATTTATGATTAAAATAAATAAAAAGAGTAGAGCCATACCCCCTTTGGATGGCTTGGGGTTCCTGACTAGGGCTAATAGAGAAAAAGTCATCCTAGTACTCTATTTGGTTTAGAACTGAGCTACAGCAACGTGGTCACTAAACTGTAAATGCATCAAAGGCTTAGTTATGGTTTCAGGGAAAAAGGTGAATGTTAGCATCCTGACAATGAAGCTAAGGGGAGAGATAAAAGATAAGGTTGGGACACTGATATCCTTTTTAAAATCAGGAACTCAAACACACATTTTGGTAAAGTGATGGTCTGGAAACAAGATTACATGTATTATTCAAAGGAAACCCTCAACAAGCAAAACATCACACCTGGTGGAAATGGTTTGAAGGAACTGGAAGAAGGTTGTAGATGTAGCTGTTAGAAAAATGAAGCAGAGATGAAAGGAGTTGCCTGTTTGGTGGGCCAGGTGAGGGAGGGTAGGACTTTACTACTTTCTCTTTACTTGTCTTTACTACTTCTCTTGGGAGAAGGTTTTACAAAGTATTTGAGACAGAAAAAATACTGGGTAGTCATTTGATTAAAAATAAATATTTATTTTTAGATTAATAAAATAAACCTATTTAATGACATGTTGCTGTTTGCCAAGTGACACACCCTTTGACATATTGTCAGTAATGGAGAATGGATCCCGTGGCAAAGTGGTTTGTCCTCAGTTTTATATAAATATAAAATTGATGTTAAAAAATTCAACACACTATTCTATATTGTGGCAATGTAAAAATGTATTTTGACATTCTTCCCATTAATATGTGCAATTTATATCTCTTATAGTCCTTACTATTATAGCACTTACATCCTTTTGACACTGGGTGAGCTTGTGACTGCTTTGACTAACTGAGAATGACAGAATGATACTATGTAATTTTTAGGATAGCCCATCAAATACCATACACCTTCCTCATATTTCCCTGGGATGCTTGCTCTGGAAGGATCCAGTTAACATGAAAAAACCCAGTAACTCTGACACTGCTGTGCTTGAGTCTGTAAGTAATCTCTTCTGCTCCACTCCTACTCCTTGCTGAGCTCTAAGGTGACAAGCAGCATCATTTCATTGCAGATAAATGAGTCATCGTGGTCCAGCCCCCTGGAGCTTCCATATGACTGCAGCCCTCGCCTACATCTGTCTTAATTACACGAAAGATCCCAAGCAAGTACCTGCCAGCTGAGCCCTTCTCAAATTCATCACTGACCAAATTATGGACAAATTAAAATGGCTATTTTAAGTCTGTTTCCTATAAATAGTGACACAGTAATAGTACCTGAAACATGTATTCTCAGGAATCCATGTATTTATATTTCTTATTATAGTTGAGGCAAGCAGAAGGACTCCATGTAATGGTACAATTCTGCATTTTACTTCTCAGAAACAGAATGACTTTGGGAAAAATACCTAATCCAAGTCTTCATTTCAATATTTCTGAAAGGGAGCTCATAATAATAGGCGAGTCTCCAGACTGTAGTAAGACTTGAATGGGAAAGAAAAAACAAAGCCTTTGGAAGTAGGGGAGGACAGTATGGCAAGTCCTCAGGTGGAGGTAATCAGGCCTCCTAACCATCTGCAATTCGGTGCGGTGTGCTGACCAGATACACAGGAAATCAGTGCTCTGCATGTAGAGATGGGAGCATTCCACCTCTCACAGCTCTCCTCCTTTTGACAGCCTCTTAACCTATATGTTATTATGGGAAAATATCTTTGATTTTGCCCTGGAAATCTGTGGACTGAAAGAGAAATGAAAAATTCAAGTTATCTATTATTTTCTTGCTTTCATTAATACAGTTAATGAAAATGATTATGCACCAAAAACAACTTTCTCCCTTGCCAAGACAGAGCCTCTTAGTAAATGTATATGAGCAGTGCTCTTTATAAACATTTACTGTGATATTTTTCAACATAATGGACAATTCATGGTACCCTTTCCTGGGCAGTCAGCTGCAATTCTTCATTCCAAATATGGCTCTCCTAAGAGCTTCATTCAGAGAAAAACTAGGTATGAAATTAGAAAGAAAAAAACTAAATTATAATAATTTAAATCACAAAGTAAGAGAGAGAAAGAAAATAATCAAAAGGAAAGAACACTCATTTATTTGAAAGAATCTTATCCCAATTTTAACCACATTACTCATTGATGAGTAAGTCAGCATCTTTCTTAATTTGCTCTAGCATAGCTTTTTTTTTTCAAGTTAGTATAAAATAGGTCAGCTGTCAGTTCTTCCACAACTGCATTTATATAGCAACACAAGGAACAGATTTTCTCTTTGCTTCCCCTATGATAAGCTACAAACTAAACCATGAATATAAAGCACAGAAGTTACCCTCTAAAGAGCTTAAAGCATTAGCAAAACAGACTGTTTTTCCCAACGGTATATTTCAACAAGGAAGGTACTTGCAAAATGTTAGTGTAAAGAGCAGAAATTCACTTATATGTGTATCTGTGATATCAAACTCAAGCTTTTAAAGTATCTTGTAGATTATGGCCTATTAGCAAGAAGCACTCACTAGGAATGTAATACAGTGAACCTTCTTGCAGAAACAGATGGTTTAAGCTCCTCTTGGGAAATGTAAGCAAAAGAAAAGTCACAGTGGGCAAAGCTTGGCAAAACTTAACCTTTTAATGAAGTATAAACCTCTTCTCAGAAAAAGGCTATGAAGAAAATGTCAAACTGGAGAGATTTTTACAATGCAAAGCATGGACTTCTTTAATTATTGTATGTATTATACTATGGAATGACCTAGCAATGACCTTATATTTAGAATGTTAAGTATCAATTTGGACAATTCACTCACCTATTTTAAAATTTGGTGATGTGTTTGTGAAAATTAAATAAATAGCTGAATTGATGCAGACCTAGGTAGGAATTTAGATAAAGTAGGATGGTACCTGCTATACTTCAAACAGCCCATCAGATCAAAATCCCTGGAGAAAGTATATTCATCAATTCAATTCAAATGCCACCTCCTCTGTGAAGCTCTGTTCACCTCTGCAAGCAAAATACTCTCGGCAGTGCCATTATGCCAATTAAATGCATGAAATTCTTATTTAATAATTTAATCTCCCTTTTCTATTTTAAAAACAGTTTATCATGTAAACTCACTAAACTATAAGAATTGTTTCTCAATCTTTTTCTAAAAATAGATTTCTTAGTCTCTTTGCTTAAACCATGATATTTATAATACAGTTTATTCCATCTCCTTTGAATACTCTCCAGCTAATATTATTTTAGTTCATACTATGAAAGAGTAAATAAATTAAAATGATTTGCAAAAGAACACACACTCTCTCCCACCCAGGTATTGTGACATTGCAACTGGATGAACAGGTGGAGAGTCTGTGGATGAGTCAGATTGACAGATCAACAAAAAAGCATGGTTGCCACCAATTCAGAGACAGAGCAAGATAGTGAGAGAGCTAGGCAGATAGGGAGATAGATGATGATACATAGAATCATAGACAATGTAGATATGTAGATAGGAAGAGGAAATGATAGACATAGATAATATGCGCACAGTTTTAATTTACAATGAAAGCAACATTGTGGGCCAGTTCACTCAGTTTGTTGGAAAAAATGTTTTATTATTAATGTAATGTAGATGAAACCAGACCAGGCAAGCGGCAACAAAGGAGCCAAAAAAATTTATTAGCGCAATCCCGGGCGAGGTTCACTGGTCCTCAGATCCACAGGCCAGGGAAGTCGCACCCAGCAGGAGGGGTGACAGGCTTATCAAGGGTGCTGAAGAGCTCTGAGGGTATGGACAGAGCTAATTGGCCAGTGCGAGTGTCATGATCACTGATGATTGGTCATTCTGGGTTGCTGGGGAGAAAGTACTGTGACACATGTTCTGGGTGGGACCTGCAGCTAGGGACCTTTCGTTGAATCATTTGAGTGATATTCACTGTTCTTTTCCTTATTGGGCTTGAGTCAGGTTCCTCCAGTGAGACACGTCCCTTCCTCTGATACCTCTGGTCTTACATTCTAACCTTTTTGTCATAGAGGGTGCCAGCTCATTCTAGCTACTAACTGCTGAGAAGGGGTGGCAGGGGGAAGTTACAGCTGGTATGTGGCCAGGGGTGGTTCAGAGGGAAGGGGTGAGTACTGGTGTAACAGCTTCTGGTTAACTGTAACTTCGGAGATTTCTGCCAGTCGCTGTTGAAAATAATCTGAGGACTGGGGGTGGTAGGGAATATGTAACTTCCAGGTGATATTGAGAGTCTCGGCCACTAGTTGGGTGACCTTGGAGATGAATGCCAGACTGTTGTCTGATTGGATGGAGGCTGGGAGGCCGAACTGGGGGATGATGTGTTCCAACAGCATCTCAGGAGGAAAAGCAGCAACTGGGTAAAGTTAAAGATAAGCTGGGCCTTTTAGCAGGCTAAAGTATATTTTACAATAGTCTCATTTAATTGACACAACGGAGAGATGGGCTATGCTGAGGTACTTTCTTATCTGGGGGATGTTCAAACATTCCAGGCCAGGTTATTCTTGACTTTTTAGTTTTAACTAATCTTCACTGAAGAATGCTTATATTCTTAGTTTGATATTTTACTTTAGAGAATTAATGTGACTCTGACTTTGCTTAATTGTTTAATACAGAGTTTTGGTAGGGGGTTTCCTTGCATGTAGTTACATTGCTCTGACTGTAAATATCCTGCCTTGCTTTTTCCAGAGGCCCTCACCCTATTCTGTCTAAGCCCACTGTCCCTGTCTCATTACCCCCTCTAGAGATAGAGACTCTAGGTGCTGCTAGGGAAAGGGGACGGGGCAACAACCGCTGTGGCTGCTTTATGCTGAGAAGGGGCACAGTAAAGGGTGCAGTTAGGTCTCTATCACTGGTCAGTCCAGAGGGCCTTGGAAGATGGGCACTTCTATTCCAGGTTCCATTTCTATTACTATTTGCAGTTATATGGCTTCTAGGCAAGATAGAACAAATCGTGTTATTAGGTTCAGTAGCAAAATCTGGAGTTGGATTTTCTATTCTGGAAGAACAGACTTGACAAGGAGATTAAAGAATGCATCGCTAAATATGAGGATTAGAAATAGTAAAACTTTAATTGAGAATTATAGCCAGATATCTTGGGGAAACTAGAATTCTGGATCTAGTCTATGTCTCAATGCTTAGTATTAGGACTCAGTATAGATAAGTCTGAATCATTGAAACAATACTTTTCTCTAAAATCACTTTCATTTTTATTAGAAGTAACTAGATTAAGAAAATAATGAACCCTTGGCTTGATTATTTGCATAAGTGCAGCAAGAAGAGCAATTGATTACACAGGCTCTTTTAAATGTGCTTTGCTGGAACTTTTTATAAGGAATTTCAGATTGGACTTTTAAAGCCTTCTCAAGGCCAGAAAGCTAAGACAGACTTGCCAGCAGGTTTTGCCTGCAGTACCTGTATATTTGGGTGAATTCTTCTCTTCTTGAGGTTCTCAAGATTTTCCTGAGGTTCTTCCACCTGACAGGAAGTGAACTTCCTTACTCACCTGGTAAGCTGGTGGAACTCTGTAAGCAAGGTACAAGGCCACTTCTTCTGAGGGACTTTGTTGGCTCTATAAAGTCAATCTTAGTTCTTTAAAGCTGTCTGTTCATATCTGAGTTTATGCACGTGTCTTTCAGATATAACATTGCAGTCAAAGCTTTGGTAATATAACCAGTGTTTTTAATTGGTCCTGTTGCAAAGAAAGCAGGGTCTTACTGAGTTTATGCAAATAAATATACTGCCATGAAATATAAAAATAGTCACTAAGAGTTTTTAAATTCTGGTGGGATCAGGTAGAGAGAAAGGTAAATGTTTCAATTCTGCTTACAAAGGTATTGTCATTTACTAAACTGTTGTCAGTCAGCTTAAGAGAAAAAGCTTAAAATACTTTATCAGCAACATTTGAAACAAAAAGCCACAAGATCATTTTCTTTAGTTTACTTAATCTTATGTAACTAATACCTGTTCTGTTGATTTTTAGGTCTTTATTAGTTTAGCAGTAATAAAACAGTGACTATAAATGACAAAAGACTTACAAATGACAGTGGTTAAAGATTTGATGAGAGCTTACTGTAAGATAGTTGACATAAAGAAATTCGGATATTTCTGTAACATAAAACATTCAGTAACAAAGTTTAGCATTATTCTCTTTGACAGTGTTTTCCAGGTAAATATGTATCAGATAAGTAAGCTAAATTAGCCAATTTTCCCAGATGAGGAGAAAAAATTCCTCTGACATATTCCAGGGGCCCTTTGGAAAATATCAGAGTGAACTAGAGGTAAAAAGCACATTTTTGAATTTGATTTTGGGAATGTCAGAAAGTTTTTAAGGCACTTGGCCTAAATAGCCTAAATACAATCATGTCACTATGAAACAATACTTATTTATTTAACCAGAATGACAATAAAAGATTTTAAAGGCAAATACAGAAGGCTACACAGTTGTTAGCAAAACTTAGCTTTTAGTCTTTTTAATAGTAAGATCTTATTTTCTTAAATACTCAGACAACTCATTGAGACTTTAAGAATGAGAAACTGCTTTGATAAAAACAATTAGAAAGCTCTTTGCAATCTTAACATTAAGAGCAGGCTAACAGTTTAAGAAAAATTGTCCTTTTAACTGAGAACAAAATTCTAATTTTGCTGTGTACTTGGTATCGAGACTCATTTGCTTTAATTTCACATAGCATGACTGTATTAGCTTCCACAAACTTTCTACAACTTTCTTTTACATTCAGAGTTCTCCCTTTTTAAATAAACAGCTGTACTTTAGAACAATTACTTTCTTTTACCCTAAATAAAATGAATCTCCATTCCTCATACCTTCTCTTATTAAAACACACATGTTTTCTAGCAAGCAGAGATGTTTTGTTTATCACTTTAAGTAGTTTTATTTAGAATTTAAAACTATTAGGAGCCTTAATTTTCAGTGAACACTGAGAAGTGGGCTATTGTAAACTATAACACTAGCACTCTTTAGATTAACAAATTTTTTAACACATTTCATAATTTCTGGAACTATGTGCTTTACAGCACAATCTCTAAGCATAAAATATGTCCACTTAACTTAGCAAAACTTTGTTTAATTTACTACAAAGATTCTCAGGCAGTTTGTACATACACACACTATAACACACAATTAAGATGTTCCCTTGCGAACAAAACAGCAGCAGACTCACAGAACCCAAGAACGGACTAATAGTTACCAAAGGGAAAGGGACTGGGGAAAATGGGCGGGAAGGGAGGGAGAAGAGGGAAAAAGGGGCATTACGATTAGCAGATGTAATGTTGGGGGGGCACGGGGAGGGCAGTACAACTCAGAGAAGACAAGTAGTGATTCTATAGCATCTCACTATGCTGATGGACAGTGACTGTAATGGGGGTTGGTGGGGGGGGACCTGATGAAGGCGTAGTTTAATAATCGTAATATTGCACATGTAATTGTAAATTACTGATAATAAAATAAATTATATTAAAAAAAAGATGTTCCCTTGCTACTCTTAGTTTACTTAGAACTATGCTAGATTACTCATGAAACTTTTATTAAACATTACACAGAGTTAAGCTTAAGTATTTTTTTCTTGAAAGATTTAACAGATAACATCAATTGAAATGACTTTAGGTAAACAGGCAGCTGATAACCATAAGGACATGTCCATTTCAGTTCACCTTAAATTAGCATTAATGCTTAATATTTTTTATTAGAATTTTCTGGGAGTTTTAGAATGCCCAATTTTCACAAGCACTTGTCTTTAAATCAATTAATTCTTATTAATACTATCAGGAGTTAGAAAAATATTTTCATTTACACTTAGACACACAAACATACAGATTGAGTCGTTTGAGAGAGGTACTGAAACTCTTTAGTATAGGCAGTTGGATTGGCAGAGTATGAGCCCAGGCGTTTTTCTATCTGAGACAGGTCTCCCAGGGAGAAGGGGACATGTACTTGAACCAATCCCTCAGTGCCAGCCACTTCCCTAAGTGACTGGAGGGCTGGCCCAGTTAGGAGGCGGCTTGGGGATATAAGATGGCAGTGGGGTGGGAGTAGGATAGGGGAGGGGTATGACAGAGATGACACAGGGGTAGGCACAGAAGAGACCTGGATGGAAGAGGCCTGGGCACTGGAGGGCAAACAGGAAGGGGGCTGGGAAGGGTTGAGGAGAAGGAGATGGGAGAGGCGGAGAAGGATGGGCAGGGGCTGGAGGGGGGAGGCCAAGGTCCCTGGGGGATCTGCAAAGGAAGATTCCGATGCAGTGAGAGGTTGGTAGCCCTACTGGGGGGCTTGGCCAGGAGGACCTGGACTGAGGAACACTTGACACAGAGGTCTAGGAGGGAGTGCAATGCCAAAAAGGCCTGGACATAGGGAACCTCGGATCATTTCCCAGTCTGGTGACAATAGCTGCTGAGATTGGTGAGGAGGCCAAAATCAAAAGTTCCCTCAGGGGGCCAGTGAGACTGGTTATCCAGAAAATATTGGGCCAGGCCCGGGAACAAAAGATCAGCTTCCATTTACGGATATCCTCAGAGAAGCTCAGAGTAGTGAGATGGGAAATAAAATACTTCAGTGCGGTCTGTGCCTCACGTTTTGAGTGCGGGCTTCTCATGACTATTTCCTCCATCCCCAGGTCTCTAAACGAGTAGGTCCAGCATCCCAGATCTACTCCGGTTAGGGATGGAAAAAAAAAACAGGTTTGGCGGTCTGGAGATAGGGATGTCTCCACTATACCAGAGCCAAATAGGCACAGGCTGGAGGGGTGCCTGGACACAGCCATAATTTTGGACCAAGAACTTTACAGAGGGTAGGAGGAGGGAGCAGGGAAGATGAGGGACTCACCAAGTTGTCTGAGGCCCTGGGATCAGGTCCTGTTCTGGAGAGAGGTCCCAGGTTGGGGGGGCGGGGGCCTGCTGGGACCCCACCCCATCCTCCCAGGTTTCGGCACCAAAATGTAAGGGACACGAAACCAGACCAGGCAAGCGGCAACAAAAGAGCCAGAAAAATTTATTAGCGCAATCCCGGGCAAGGTTCACTGGTCCACAGATCCACAGACCAGGGAAGTCATGCCCAGCAGGAGGGGTGACAGGCTTATCAAGGGTGCTGGGAGAGCTCTGAGGGTGTGGGTGTCGTGATCACTGATGATTGGTCATGCTGGGCTGCTGGGGAGAGAGTACTGTGACGCGTGTTCTAGGTGGGACCTGCGGCTAGGGACCTTCTGTTGAATCATTTGAGTGACATTCGCTGTTCTCTTCCTTATTGGGCTTGAGTCGGGTTCCTCCAGTGAGACCCGTCCCTTCCTCCGATACCTCCGGTCTTACAATTAATACAGACCATGTCCAAAAATGATTCAATTGTGTTTTAAAAAGATAATTGTTATTCTTCCTAATTACAACTACTGTTACATCAACTATATAAAAAATGAAAATATGAGCAAATTTTAGAAAATGAAAGATTAGGGAACTAACACAAATCACATTATTTATGACAACAAATGCCAGTGTATTAGTTTAAAAGTAGATTAATTCAACTTCTTCCTCTTAGAGAACATGTACACAGGGAGGACAAACAACAAAGTGAGGTAAAAAAGTGCAATACTAACAAACAATAGAGGAGGCAAGAACAAAGAATAAAATATAGATGAAGATGTTTAAACCACATATGTGATAAATGGTGATGAAAAAATATGAACAAAATGATCTAATGAAATACACGGAGAGGAGGAAGACAGAAGACCCTGAGTGAGAGAACCTCAATTGTTTTTTAAGGTTTCTGGCTTCATTCAAATTCTAGTTCTAAAGTGAAGTCCTGCATGACTTGGACAAAGTATTCACATTATTTTTGTCTGTTTTCTCTTCTCTTAATAGAGTTGAAAATAGCTCCTGTTTTGTATGATTATTTTGAGGAATACATTAAGTAATATGAAATATTTAGCAAATTTTTTAGTACATGTTAATTACTTAATAGATGTTAGCTAGTCATATATAAATACATATATACGTGTATGTGTACTCAAATCACTAACAGTGTTTATCTCTTGATTTTTGATTTGAATATTTTCTTTCCCATGTGTGTTCAATATTCTCTGCATATTGCTTTTTAAATTACAAAAATTTTGAGACATTAAATTCAAAGATTTATTTTTTATTTATGTTTTTTCCTTATGCAGTTACTGTAAGTATTAGAGAAAAAACATTTAAAATGACATAGGCTAAGAAAATTTCTTAGAAAGTCAATTTATTTTGCTCTCTCATTAGAAAGAACAAGCTGCACTTGCATTTTGAACTTACTTTTAATTTTCATACTTTAAATTCCAGTACATTTTCATCCAGGGCAGAAATCATTTTTAGGCTACCCTTTAGGAGTTCATAAAGGATGTGTCTGGGATTTCATTGTTCCTTATTACATTTCAGAACTATTCATCCTTTGCACATACCCTAAAATTCAAAACTCGGTAAAGCAAGCATATAATTTTTTCCATTAACTTGTTCCTTAGAGTTCTTGAAACTCTATATGTGTACAGGTTGCCTGTCTCTGCTTTCTGCATTCTACCAAATGGGATTAGAAGTACAGGAAGTACCTGACTATATTTCCAGGACAGCTGAAATACTACAACAAATGAAACATTTCACTGTCAAATATAGTACAGTATTTTAGGTGGAACCAGGAATGAAAATGCTCTTGTTTAATTTACATGCTGAAATTCTATCAGTCAGCTGAAGCACATATTTTTAATATTACTCAAATTAAAATGCAAAGTACATATTTGAATATTACATTCAGTGATAAGTAATGATACTTTCAGTTCTTAATTTGGCATTCAAAGCAATTATAAAATTGTACAAAGATTAAAAAACAAATATTTTTGATAGATATAAGAGGAACATGGTATTTTGTGTCAAAGAATATTTATAAACTCAGTAATATAAGTAAGAATAATAGAAATTATACTATAATGTTAAAAAGACAAGAAGGTAGATTTATTCACAACTACATTAGTATTGAGGTAAATGTAATTAAAATTAAAACACATTAAAGATAAAGATTATCAAATGGATTTTTTAAAAATCATAATATCCCACTTACATAAATATCACTTGAAATACATGGAGTAGGTATGTTGAAAAATATGGAGTTAGATCTATGTTGAAAATAAGAGAATGCTGAGGACACACCACTCACAAGTAGACATTGAAAGGCAAAAAAAGCATTACCAGAGTAGAAAACAAACATTTTATAATGAATAAATTATCAACTTAACTAAAAATAGGACAATTCTAAATATACATACAGCTAATACAATAATATAACTGTAAGTGAAAATATAACAAAATCAGTAATATAACTTAAAAGTTCTGTAAGCAACAGATTATAGAACTAAAGGAAAAATGGGCCCATTCACAACCATGATAATTGACTAAATTAACAGAAAAACTAAGTAAGGAAATAGATTTAAACATAATTTAACACTTACCTGACAAATACAAAATTGAACATCCAAAAGAGTAGAATACATATTCTTACTGAATGCACATGGGACATCTGACAAAATACATCATATTGTACGCAAAGAAAGCAAGCCACAGCTAATTTGAAAGCATTAAAATCAATCTGTATATTTCTGACCTCTGGAATTAAAATAAAAATCAATATCAAAGAAAGGAACAAAAATTTTCCAAAAATACACAAAATGATCCATATACAGCTCAATAATTTTTAAGTTGACCTGGAAGTCAAAATTGATATTAGATAATATTTGAAATGAATAAAAAGAAAATAAAACATATCAACATATATGTGAAACACATTTAAAGCAGTGCTTAGAAGGAACATTACTGTTTAAGAACACATATTCGAAAAGAAAAAAAGCTGAAAATCAAGGGTTTAGATTCCATCTCAAGATTCTAATAAAGGAACAATAAGAACATAGAAGCAAAAAGAAGAAAATAATAACTCAAAGCAAAATATTTTTAAAAGACTTTAAAAAGTATAACAAGAATATAATGAAAATTAATCTAAGAATAGAATAGTTTGTTTCTTTGACAAGTTGAATCAAACTGAGAAGCCCCCTGTGAAACAGAAAATGAGCAAACAATAATTACCATCATACCAAATACTAAGCATACTAAAAAGACATTAAGTAATATTGTGAGTACTTTGTGCCAATTTTACCTTCAGCTCAGTTTTTAACACTGTGGTAAATCAGAGCTTTCTACATTATATCTTTCTAAATTTCTGTCCTTCTGTAGATGAATCAAATGTGCCACCACCTTGGTTAGGATGGGTCACAGCAGGAAGAGAACAGTCACAGGAGAACAAGAACTGTGGGAGCAGCTTTTAGGTGGTGGGGATGCACAGAACTGACCAGCCTGGGCTTTTACCTATCCACAGATAAGCTCCCCTGAGTCAGTCTTAAATGCAAGGAGCACATTTCCACCCACACATCAGGTAAATGATCAAAGCTATAGGGTGGGATCAGTTACGGAAAACATTTGTACTTATACTCAATCTTGTTTATTGAGGAATTTATGCAACATCAGGAAAATGAATTTACATTCATAATCCCATAAACTCTAAAATAAAATCTCATTTTTTGAAGGTTGTAAGAAAGCAAGATTCGATCATTTGGTTCACTTTGGAGATTTAACTGTAATCAATTCTAAAGTTCCTTAACTTGATCTGTAAACTCAAAATACTTGGATTTTCCTGCCGTTTAGAAATATAAACGTTATCTCTGTGCAGTCACATTCTCTTCCTGAAGGTACATCAATGTACACAAGAAGCCAAATTAAACTTCAAAGAGTCGCTTGGTACATTTCTTTGGTGTGAGAAAGGGACACCCTTTTATGAAATTAGTTTTCTACATAGTCTCAAGATAGCTAAACCTTAAACTCTCTCCCTAAATACTAAAAACAACTTTATGAGGAAGCTATTACTATCCTTAGTCTGCAAATGAGGAATAGCTATTTGCAATCTAAGTCCCTGAAAAAGTGCCAGGCAGCCAGTAGGGATTAGAACCAGAATTCCCACCCTCGTATCTTGCTGTGAAGCCCAAGGTCCAGCTCCGCTTAGCAGTGTGATACCACAGCAGATGTGGCTGCAAAATAAACACACATTTTGCCTGATATCACTGCATCATGCCTCAAAATGAGACAGGCCTGCAGTGCTAAATAAACAAGTAAATATTGATATAGATATATATATGTACATTTGTAGATAGATAATAGATACCAGATAGCTATAGTGCTTAAACAAAGATTCCCAAAATTTCATTGACCACTTTGGTGTCTGTGACTCTCCATTTGCTATTCCTTCAGTATTGATGAAGCCTTCCTGAGGGATACATCTTTATCTTTAATCATCTGTCCATTTTCCTTCTTGTGTTCCTGAGCTGAGAGCTAGTCTGTCCCTTTTCATGAAGCTCTTTCTGCTCTAATTTCTACAGATTACTCATGGTTTTGAATCTCAGGTCCAGCATCTTCCTCAGTTCTTGCTGAACGTGATGGTGTTGCTTGCCGTTCTCTGCGTCAGGGCTCGACTGTCAGCTTGTGTGAGTGCAGAGTTGCAAGCTCTGGTCCAGGTGAATCCAAAGCTCAGCACCATTGTATTACTGGGAGCTCCCTGCCATGAACTGTCTAATTAATGAAGTGATTAAGCTTTATTTTCTGATTCATCTTGAACATTACAATTTTAAGACTGTGGTCTCCAACATATAAAAGGCAATATTTGATTGGCCCTGCATGTTACCAGGCACTGTCACATAGATGATATAATTTATCCTCCTAACAATTTTTGAGACAGGTACTGTCATCTCAGGTTGTAGATGAGTGGGAGCTCACGTAAGAGCTGAGAGGAGAGAAGCAGCCTTCTTCAAGAGCTGGATAACCTTGTCGTGTATCTGAGTTTTTGTGAGCTTGTTTCCTCTTCTATACAATGGGAACACTACTGTCATGTGGAGTTGTCAACAGAATTTCATAAAATACTGTGTCTACAAAGTGCCTATAAGGTACATTACATTAAAACAGAGCTTGGCACACAGTCTATCCTGAATATATGATAGCCTTGTTAATATCATGATCAAATGGAATCTATCATCTTAATAAATGACAGAGAAAGACAAAAACAGGTCTTACAGCTCCTCAACCCAAAATGCACTGTGCTATGCTCTCGTAATCCTTTACAAAATGAAAGATTCTGATACTTTAGACATTTAAATTTTAGAGGCACTATTTAATGGTACTTTGGAAGATACATATTTTTAGGTTTCTCTATAATTAATAAGTCTTGTGATGCATCGTTCAATCTGAATTATCCCACAGTGAGAACTCCCAAGTCACTGTGTTTTCATTAACTTTGTTAATGACCCTGCCCCTAAATTTCTGCAGAGAATGTGGTCTTGATGAGCAGTGATTTCATCTTGGCCATAAAAATGATTCCAGAGGAGGTTGTTAGATTTTAAGGTCATGCAATGACTTTCTATATAACCTACTTATTGTTTTGTTAACTACAAGTATTTTTGAAAACATATCATTCTCAACAACACTATCTATTAGTAACTGGTGCTCTTTAAAATACAATTTAATCCGATGTAATGAGTCTTTTGAATAATAGGGTTTTACACTGGTTGACATATATTCATGTATAACTGCTGTCTTTATAAATATCTTGTGAATTGTTCTACACATGGAAAGTATTTGCTGTCTCCTACTTTGATGTTTCTGTAAACATATGTAGAATACTGACTTCATTAGCCTGAAAAATGATCTTTGCCCAGAATGACTCAGTGAAAAAATGTTTCTTCTTTTTCACAAATGCTTTGGATAATAAATTTGGCATTCTTTAACAATATAGCATTTAAAATATGGCATGTTAAGTAAGGGTTGGAAAGCAGTGGGAAGATATTTTTAAAAACTCACTGGAAGTCCACAACATTCAAAGTCAGACTTAATTAAATTGGATTTATCACTCAGAAAGTGGAAGTAATTCTAACACAGTGCATTATTCAACACTTTACACCCTGTACTGTTATTGCTAAACATATCAACTGTAGACTGCCATGAAATTCATGGTGTCTATATGTGTGCATTTTTTAAATAAAAAATAACTATTTATCAACTATTTTAACCACCTAGGAAAATAATATACTTGGAAATATTTCTCCTCTATTACATAAGATTTTCACTTTCATTGTAGAGATCTTTTTTTTTAAGAGGAGCAATTGAAAATTTAATGTAGCAAGTATGACTAATCAAAGAGATAGATTTTTTCCTTTTGGAAAAAGCGTGTCATTCACATTTCAGAGATGCTAAACTAGCTATTGCAATTCTAAAGGGTGACCTTTTCTTAAATGCAAAGTCTTTAGGGTTCCTCAAGTCTGAACTGACAAGACATTCTCCACAAATCATTAATCCTGTGAAATAAAAGGCAGGGAAACAAGGATGAAACACAGGGGCAAGGCTTCAAGGTAGCTGACCAGTGGCAACGATGCTGTTCTCCAGGGATAGAGACCTGGAATCAGCTGACAGTGTAGGCATAGGGTGTTAGGTGGGGCATGGCTATATGGCTGCCTGGAGGAAATGGGATTATATTTTGCACCCCAGTTGCTTCCAACCTACATACCTCCAACTTTAATATTGAGCAGGAGATTCTACCTAGTCCCAAGAGTATAAGGCAGATAGAGAAGACCAATCCTGGCAGTGACATAATTCAACATAAGGAAAAATAACTGAGCAGCAGTGATGAAGAGAGAGACACAGGTAAGTCTCTAGCCTCTGGGGCAGGATGCTGGAGTTATTCCCTACCCGACCTTCACAGACAACATCTTCAGGCCTCAGAAAAAAGGGAGGAAAATTAGATTTTTCACTCAAAGCCATACTTGCTTTGATTTTGAAAAATAAAGATATGTGACATTTCTTAGACTTAAATGTCATTGAGCAATGCTTATTGCTTGCATTTTGTAAGGAACTCTGCAAATGGAAAGTGGAAGTCTGCAGATTCTCTTATTGCCTACATGCCCTTCTATTCTCTTCATGTTTCCATGGGGGCTGTAATAGGCAGACATTCAACAGAAGAAAAGAGAAAACAACAAACAAAATTTCCTGCTGACCTTGCTGCTCTATTCAGGGTATTACATGGTAGCCCATTGAAAGAGCTGTGCTCCTATTTAAGGGGTGTAAGAATTTCTTAAACAAATGACTATAATTTTGATTCTAGGATTCAACCTTGTGTTTATTATTGTTTCACAGTTTCACATTTTCTTTGAGGTGTTTAGGCACACTTACATTCAGATATGTTTCAAATTGTTCTGCTTCTAATTTTCACGCTTGCTGAGTCTGAGAACTCTTAATGTTGCACGTATTTCATTACAATATTACAGTTTTACCTAGACATATAATTCAGTCCTGGGGTTGACTTTCATTTTGGCCTTTAATTCTTCAGCATGAGTTCTCCTTAGAAACCCCACTTGGGCCCTAGGTGGTAGGGCCTCCCTGTGTTTGTTCACTTTTGCCCTAAAGACAGATTTAAAAACAAACCGAAAACAAACTTGGATAAGCCACAAGTTCCTGCCAAAAGTTCCCGACTGTTGTGATGTCAGTCGGGTTTGTATGTATACCACCTGCTTGACTGGCCCGGGCCCGTGGTGCTGGGCTATGCCTCTTCCTGCTGATGACTCTTCAGCTACGACAGGGCAACAGCCCCCTTCCTGCCACCAGCGTAGATCAGGGAGGTGAGTTTTTCTGGTTCCTTCCCATCACAGTAGATGTGTTTATTTCTGGTTTTAAGCCAGCATCCTGGCCCTGGTGTCTGCCCAGGAAGGAGCCTCTCTCCCCAGGGTCTGTCCTACCCATCAGACAGTGACGGCATTTGGCTGGAACTACAGCCCCTCCACTTTCCCATTATCATCTGGAAATTCTTCCTTGCTTTCAACATTAGTCATTATTCATCTGTTAAATATATGCAACAGGACATGATCAGAGTGGTGGCAGATGTTCCTCTGTCTTTTCAACATAAATAGTCAGAGGTTTTACTGAGCATTTTCCATCTATATGAAGTGAAAATGCCTCAGAATTATCTGCTTAAAAACTGTCTCTGCTTTTCAGGATAAGGTCATAGTTGAGGTCAGAGTTAAACTTTCCTTTGTTGTTTGTTCTATGACAACTTATAGCTAAGAAATTATCTATTGTTGGAACCTTTGCTTGGAAAACTAGGTGAGCGTGACACATTTTTGCCAGGGAGAAGATCTTTGGCTTAAACCTGCATTTGTCCTTAATTATGGATCTATTCAAGTTGTCTGCTTCTTTTGAGGTCAAGTTATCTAATGATTCATTTTACTCAGATTTTCAAGTTTGTTGGGATAATGTCATACATATTTCATTACAATTTTTGTAAATGTCTTCTGCTACTGCAGTTTCTTCATTTGTTTGTTTTTATCATACTGTCAGTTTTATATTGTCCTTCTTAGGCCAACAATTAGTTTTTACCTCAAAGTATATTATTTTCTTTGTGCTTTTTAAAAATATTGCTGATATTAACATAAGTATTAAAAGCAAATACAAAATAATACCAAATAAAAGTATGAAATTAATAACATAAAAGCTTCCTATATAATGTATATGCAAGCCTGTGCTTACTTTTAATCTATTAATACGCCTTTTCTTAAAAAGTATTTTAAAGTTACTGCTCATTAACGACTTAAAAGAATCTCAATTTTTTTCATCTCAAAAGTTTTTTTCCTGTGTGATTTGAAGTTCTCATATTAAAAGCATAAAAATCTCTGATTATTTTGTCATCTTGAATAAAATATTTGTTAATATGAAATAATTTATTCTTTCTTTTTAATGCTTTTAGTCTTGGGTTGTACTTTCTCTGTGTAAATTTAGATATATTCACTAATGTTGTTAGCATTTGGCTTCTGTTGTCATTTCTATTTCTCTATTTCTACCTTTATGTGTGATTACAGGACATCTAGGAGTGAGATTTTTCTTTTTATCAATATCAGTGATTATCTTTTAAGAGAGAGGATTAAATTAGTTATGTATTTGTGGAGGGCCAGAAGTGATGTCACCCTAAAGTGACATCACCAGATCTGGGCACCAGAAAGTGATATCACCAGAAGTGAGATCACCAGAAACAGAAGTGACTACAGTAGATATGAGATCACCAGATATGAGATCAGTCTGGAAGTGACATCATTATGAGCTTCTGTATCTAAGTGGTGCTCAGAAAATAAACTGCATCACTTGTCCACCATCCGCGGGCAGTGACCCTCCTGATCCCAGCTTTGGTTTCCATGTCTTTCTTGCATCTTTCTCTGCATTTTCCTTGAGCTCTTAATCCACTCCACTCAGGTTTAGCTGATTTGTGGAGCTTGTCTCTGCATGTATTAGACATAAATTACCCTTCCTGATGCTCTATGTTTTGGATTTTGTGTTTTATTTTGAAATTCATTTCCTCCTTTGTTTCTGCTGTTTTAAGATTATTGAAAATGATCAACCCAGTATTATTCCAGAAATCATATGCATTATTCAGTTTGACTAGTGTTTACCCATGAATAGTAACACCTATAGTTAAAAATATTTCTCTATATAATCAGATCTTACTGTCTCACTTAAAATTAGACACCAAATGGTATTGCATTCCTTGTCACTTGCTGGTCTAAATCATAGAATTGCTATTCCAAGTTCCTGTCTGATGTATGTTTCAATTACTAGTTCTACAAAGAGGTAGAGCTATATGTTTATATTTGACATACATTTTTACTCTAAAGGTCATGTTGTCAGGTAATATAGTATCTATGTCATGTATAATTTATGTCATGTTACATCTCCGTTCTATATGAACTGATCAGTAGTAATAATAACAATAATAATTAATAATAGTCTCTGCTCCTGTATTAATTGGCTACTCAGTTAATTCACTGCAGGTTTTTTAATATCAAATGGTTTTTTAATTTGCAATTTTTCCTTTTTATTTCTGTTCAGATAACTTATTTATGAATTCTTTAAAGATATGTTAATCATACCTGAGTCGTCTTCTGATTCCTTCATAAAATCTGTTTCTTCAGGTGTCAGTTCTTTGTTTTGAGTTTGGTGTTTTTCTGATGGTGTTGGCTTTACTCAAATACTGGTGATTTATGATGGTCTGCTCAAATGATATTTAAGAATCACCATTTGACTTCCTGTTGTTTGCTAATCCTTCTGCCCGTATTTGTCACTGGGATGTGAAGAAGATTATGCTGATTTTGTTTTTGCTGTGATGATGGGCTTTCAGACCTTTGTAGGGGGTATGGCCTGCCTTTGTAGAGTTGCACAATTCCTTTACCCATTGCTTTAGTGTGGAGACAAAAGCCACTGCGTAGCACCAGAATGCCACACATTTTTTTAAAAACATAGAAAATATTCAAAAATAGTTGAGCCTATTACTGATTTAGGAAATTAACCAAATTTGAAATTAGAAAAATCACAATGTGACACTAAGAGAATAAATAACATCTTCTTCATATCTGGCTTACAGATATTTATTAGTATGCTGTTTTCTGCAAATATTATGATTAGATATGCTTATTTGGAAAATAACAGCACTTAACTTTAAAAATGATCTAAAATATCAACATCTTTTTATTTTTATTTATTTTTTATTTGTTTTGATATCATCAGTGTACAATTACACGAGCAACATTGTGGTTACTAGATTTACCCCATTATCAAGTCCCCACCACATACTCCATTACAGTCACTGCCCATCAGTGCTGTAAAACGCTATAGAATCACTACTTGTCTTCTCTATGCTATACTGCCTTCCCCATGCCCCTCCACTACATTACGTGTGCTAATCGTAATGCCCTTTATTCCCCTTATCCCTCCCTTCCCGCCCACCCTCTGCAGTCCCTTTCCCTTTGGCAACTGTTAGTCGATTCTTGGGTTCTGTGAGTCTGCTACTGGTTTGTTCTTTCAGTTTTTGCTTTGTCCTTATGGTCCACAGATGAGTGAAATCATTTGGTATTTATCTTTCTCTGCCTGGCTTATTTCACTGAGCATAATACCCTCTAGCTCCATCCATGTTGTAGTAAATGGTAGGATTTGTTTTCTTCTTATGGCTAAATAATACTCCATTGTGTATATATACCACATCTTCTTTATCTATTCATCTACTGATGGACACTTAGGTTGTGTCTATTTCTTGGCTATTATAAATAGTGCTGTGATAAACATAGGGATGCATATGTCTTTTTGAGACTGGGAAACTGCATTCTTAGGGTAAATTACTGGGATTGGAATTCCTGGGTCAAATGGCATTTCTATTTTTAGTTTTTGAGGAACCTCCATACTGCTTTCCACAATGGTTGAACTAGTTTACATTCCCACCAGTAGGGTAGGAGGGTTCCCCTTTCTCTGCATCCTCGCCAGCATTTGCTGTTCCTAGTCTTTTCTATGTTGGCCATCCTAACTGGCATGAGGTGATAGCTCATTGTGGTTTTAATTTGCATTTCCCTGATAATTAGCGATATGGAGCATCTTTTCATGTTCCTGTTGGCCATCTGAATTTCTTCTTTGGATAATTGTCTGTTCATATCCTCTGCCCATTTTTTAATAGGGTTATTTGCTTTTTGGGTGTTGAGCCATGTGAGTTCTTTATATACTTTGAATGTTAACCCCTTGTCAGATATGTCATTTACAAATATATTCTCCCATACTGTAGGATGCGTTTTTGTTCTGCTGATAGTGTCATTTGCTGTACAAAAGCTTGTTAGTATGATGTAGTCCCATTTGTTCATTTTTTATTTTGTTTCCCTTGCCCGAGGAGATGCATTCAGGAAAAAGTTGCTCATGTTTATATTCAAGAGATTTTTGCCTATGTTTTCTTCTAAGAGTTTTATGGTTTCATGACTTACATTCAGGTCTTTGATCCATTTTGAGTTTACTTTTGTGTATGAGGTTAGACAATAATCCAGTCTCATTCTCTTGCATATAGCTGTCCAGTTTTGCCAACACCAGCCATTGAAGAGGCTATCATTTCCCCATTGTATATCCATGGCTCCATTGGTGTATTTTAATTTACTGTATATGCTTGGGTTTATATCTGGGCTCTCTAGTCTCTTCCATTGGTCTATGCGTCTGTTCTTGTGCCAGTACCAAGTTGTCTTGATTACTGTGGCTTTGTCGTAGAGCTTAAAGTCAGGGAGTGTAATTCCCCCCCCACTTTATTCTTCCTTATCAGGATTGCTTTGGCTATTCGGGGTCTTTTGTGGTTCCATATGAATTTTAGAACTATTTGCTCTAGTTTGTTGAAGAATGCTGTTAGTATTTTGATAGGGATTGAACTGAATCTGTAGATTGCTTTAGGCAGGATGGCCATTTTGACAATATTTATTCTTCCTAGCCAAGAGCACGGGATATGTTTCCATTTATTGGTATCTTCTTAAAATATGAACATCTTTGAGAGAGTTCCATTGAACACAGGAAATATGATGTTACTTGTCTTTCTGAGAACAAATCATGATGTAATGTAGAATTACAATTTAGTTTGAAATAATCTTCTTTGAGGACCTTGGGGAAAAAAACTGAGTAATAACATGGCAGAGTCCTTTGTAAAAAGAACAAGGATATGTTACACAGATTACTTTAAGTAAAAAAATTGTTGTGTCTAGAATGTTTTTCAACACTTTGTGAGGAACAATTGGTCTGTTAGAAAACGGAACATTTTTGGCTAAATAACAATTATGTCTGGGCATCTGGTTGGACTTCAGTTATGAGGGAGATGTGTCATCCTTGAAGCCAGGGTGGATTTGACTGATAGGTTCTGAGAAGCCAAGCTTTCTTTCTTCACTCAGAGCTCTGATGTTCTTTTCTGAAAAGTTGAGCTCTTTCAAAGAGGCAGATGTCAGACATAAAGGAGACTGGGAGAGAATCATTGTGTTCCATGAATATCATGTGACCTGGGTGTTGGCCCACTCTTTTGTTAATTTAGTCATTCAGTGTCTCAGGCAGTCAGCAAATACGTGTTGAGAGTTTACAATGAACTAGACACTCACTATATTGTGCTCTTTATATTTTAAAAATACTTGAAAAAAACCACACAATTCTGACAGAGTGGACAGTAGACATATAATTAAATGTCTGTGATAAATGTTAGTGGGACCATGGAACCACCACCTTTCACAATAATGGATTGAGGCAAATAGCAGTCTCAATTTCAGACCTATGATGTTGACAGTAAATAAGGTATATCAAGCTCAGGTCACAGAAGTAATTTTTCATAAATAATTTGAAATTCAGACTGTTTTCTCTGTGAATTAATTAATCACCAGTTATCTCTGCTTGAGTCTCCTGCCCACAAGCACAGCCATGAAAAAACAATGCATTTCCACACTTTGCAGAGGGAACTGCCATCAAGAGATTGAGAGGAATAAACTTCAGTGTTCCTCTTGCATGTCTTTCTCACCTGGCCACCAACCCTGCTAGTTCAGCAAAAGAAAATCATCGAAATAAGAACCTATCAAAGTTCTGGCTCTCATGTTTTATTTAGTCTAATTTGCTTCCATATATTTTTCAATAGAGAGCAAACGGAAGAGACCACCAAGATTACATACATCAAGCCTAAGAAACATGGAGAAGATAAAAATTTCACTTCAAACTACACCTCAATCTTTCACACAACAGCAAAATAATACTAAACTATGGCTCTGTTGAAATATAGTAACTAGGTGCTTATAATAAATTTACAAATTTACATTTTATAGAGAATATTATTATATGTGCCTATTTCTATATCTACTCTACCATGTCCGTTCCACCATGTAACATGCAAGATTAATGCCTTAAAATTCACTCTGCCTAGTACATCAAAATTTGACAGAAAATTCTAAGTTGACGTCAATACTTCTCTGACAGAAGAAAAAGATGAAAAATATCTATTATGTATTTACCTTTTCTCTGCATTGGAATAATATTATTTTGATCAATTCTTTTCCATTCTAAACACAGAAAGGACCTGGGTAATATCCAACCAAATATACTCATAAAGTGGATCATTAAACTGTGGTATGTTCTTAAAATGAGAGCCATAGAGCAATGGGAGTAAGTGAGTATTACATACGGCAACATGAAAAATCTCACAAACATACATGACATGAAAGAGGCCAGGCATAAAAGAAAAAAAAAAAACGAAAAACGAAACCAGTTTCCTTTCCTGTTAAGATGACAAACAGGCAGAGTTCATCTGTACCTTGGAATCCAGACTGGGGGTACACTGGCAGGTGCAGCTAGGAAAGCTGAAGGAAGAGTTTGGGACCCGGCGATCCATGGGTTCTTCCTCAGGAGGATGAGCACTTACTTGGACACTATGTGAAAGTCACTGGGCTATGAGCCTGTGTGTTGCATTTCAATTAAAAGATTCATTTTAAAACACACTACCAGAAAGTAAAGGTTGATGCCTTGCTAACAAAAATGAGTCAGAGTTACTGCAGACTTGGCAACGATAATAGCTGCCTGTGGAAAAATCCTGCGAGACCAACAGGAAAGTCCACCCCCCCAAAGTAAAACCTCAGTTTATAATTCCAGAACCAGCGAAAGTATAATCCAAAATACTATTTATGCAAATATTTAAAAAGTTGTATTCCTGTAAATATCCTGAAAGAAATACTAAAGAATGTAATTTTTTTAAGTGAGCAAAAAAAAAAAAGACACAATAATGAGTAAATCAGTTGTTACTGATGGTAAACCTAAGAATGTATTGACTGGTATCCAGCTATCATAAACCATTGGGAGTGTAATAAGAATAATACTGAAAGATTAGTCAAAAGTAATATGAGAGATGAGAAAGAAGTGTTTTTTAAAAACTTTCTAAGAGGCTCATATTTTTTCTGAAAAAATAATATCATTTAGCTTCAGACTATGTTAAATAAACTGAGTAAAATGAAATACAATATCTAAGGAAAAGTACTAACTGATAGAAATAGGACATATGTTAAACCAAGAAAATAGGAAACAAAATAAAGAAAACAGACAGCCATGGAGTGAATTGTTTCCCCCAAATTCCTATACCGAAGCCCTAATAGTCCCTAATGTGATGGTATTAGGAGATGAGGATCTTCAGGAGGTAATTAGGGTTAGATGAGGTTGTGAGGGTAAAGCTCTTATGATAGGATCAGTGGCTTTATAGGAAAAGTAAGAGAGAGGGAGACATGTCCATGTTTGGGCAGAAAGCTGGCCTTCTACAGCCAGGAAGAGGGCACTCACTGGGCACTGAATCACTGGCACCTTGGTCATGGACTTTCTGCATCCAGAATGCGAGAAACAAATAGCTAACACACAAGTGTTATTCTAACAGGAAGCAAGGAATGAGGCAAAAGTTAATAGGGAAAGAACAACGTAAGTAGGAAACACAAATTAAGTTAATAAAATTAAATCCTAGTCACAAAACTTGCTAATTTTGAAACTATGTGGTTGAGAACAAAGATGAGCAGACAGAACAAATGAGAGGAGAGGAATGATAAGCATTTTACAAATAAAACCTAATACAAAACTAGCACAGAAATAGTATAAGTGATTGGAGATAAAAATATACAAATTAAATGTAAACCAAAAGAAACATCTTGGAGCAATACTATATCTGACAAAAAATACTGAAAATATACTATATCTGAGGAAATACTGTATCTGAGAAAATATTTAAGGGAAAAGGTATTAGTAACTCTATTAGACATATTGCTTAATTAAAACTATGACCTACCAAAATGTATAAAATCCATCAAGCCCTACACACCTAAATCATAGTGTCAACATATATAAATTCAAATGAGGCAATTACATAGAGAGTTTGAGAAATCTGCAAATATAAAAGAAGATTTTCATATTAAGATTGACATAAACTAATAAATGAAATCATTAACAAACTGATCTGCAATGTACATGACACACATCTATTTCAAGTTTATAACAATTATAGATAAATACTACAGGAATATGTACTCTGTAGCAGGAATGCTTCTACATTCTTTGAATATAAAATTTCATTTATTATTCAGAACACTGCTATGAGAAAGATACTACTATTATCATTTTTATATAAGAGGTGTGAGTCATGAAGATCTCAAAGGATTAACTTGAGGCTGCTGATGGTAAATGGTTTAACATTAAAAACTTCATTAATGTAATTAACAGACTGAAACTGAACAGCAAGAAAAAGAGTAGACAGTGACACCCTAACACCAACAAGCAAACCAGAATCCAGAATTCGCTTCTATCAATCAAAGGGTCCAGAGCCCCTTAGAGGAAAGGTTTATTGTAGGGTTGGAACAGGGAAAATAGAGTATGAGCTTGGGACATCTAAGATAAGAAAATACTAAAAACATCTAAGATAGCAAAAATATGAGCCTGTATAGAAACAGAAGCATGAGCACATGTTCCAGCGATGAAGGAACATGTCTAGGGGAGCTCCTAATGGTCAAAGCCAACCCAACATAAGCAACAAAGTAAACTGAAAGAGTAGAGAAGTATGGCCCAAAGAAACAAGCAAATATGAATCTATAGTGATATAAATGAAGGATTGAAAATATAAATAAATAGGAGGAAGGAACAAATCATCTTCAGAGAAGCATTGCACAAAATATAGGTAAATATTCTCCCCGACTCCAGAAGGTGGTTTTAATCCTCTCTCCCCATCCTTCGCTTAGGCTGAATTTAGTGACTTGCTTCCAAAAACAGAGCATAGAAAGGGGAAAAGAGCAACTTCACAATGGAAAAACCTGGTAGACACCACGTTAACAAACCCATCATTCTAACATGATCTGTAATAAGTCCGAATTTCGTCATGTATCTTCTGGTATCAGCACTTCACTTTGTAGCACCCTTTCTCATAATCCGCAGCTATAGTCCAATCCTGAGGAAAAAATTCAGACAAATCCAAACTGAGAGACATCTACAAAATTTTTTTCAAAAGCGTGAAGGTGTTGAAACGCAAGACTGAGAAACTGTCATGGAAGAGTCAAGTGTCACGATGACTAATCACAGTGTGGGATCCCTACTTGCATCATGGAACAGAACAGGGACATTAGCGGGAAAAACAAGTCAAATTTGAATAGAGTCTAGATTCTAGATCATTGTAACATACTCATCGTGTTTACTTTGTTTTGAAATAATGTATCCTGGTACTTTAAGACATTAACATAAGGGAAAGCTGAGTGAAAGGATTACAGGGGCATTCTGTGCTCTCTATAATACCTCCACATTATTCCAAAATAGAAAAGCTTACTTAAATATTTAAAGAACAAGAAGTTCTTAGATACAGAAAAAGAGACATCAATACATTAAAATCCACAGCAAAAGAATCTCCCTGAAAAGAAGGAGTAAAGAAGAACATTTAAAACTAGAGGAAGATATTTTCTAAACACACACATCAAACAGAAAATTACACCAAAAATTACAGCTATATCATATACAAGAAAACCACTATCAAAACTTAGAAAAGAAGAAACAGCCTGGGTCAAGATATTGAGCCTAAAATATGTGACATATATAGTCATCCAGAATATTTTTTAAATTCTTATAGATCCATAAAATAAGCAACCAAATTAATAGAAAAATAGGCAAAATATATCAAAATAACATTAATAGAAAAAAAACAAAATGTAACTCAATTTGTAAAGAAATGTTCTTATTAGTAATTGATGAACCATGAATTAAGTCAGATAGTATATATATATTTTTTACCTTATTAAAATGGCAAAAAATTTAAGACCAACCAGTGTGGCATGGATGTGAGAAAATGGAAATGTTTGTGCAAGATTGATAAAAGAGCGTAAATTGCATGGAGTCCCTTTTGCAACCCATCTGGACCTACCTACTGAAGAAAATGGAATACATATTCTAGGAGTAGGTAGCAGCCTTCTCTGAGCATTTGCACTGGCGGGTGTCTTACTTCAGTTCAAATGGAGACAAAAGCACAGTTGTGTGGTGGGTTTTTTTTCTGTTTTGACAAATTAAAAGCAACTTAAATGAGTATGAAGGACAAGTGAGAAAAGTAAATTGTTCTTAGTAAAATCTTTTGATGCAGCTCTATACACCATGTCAAACGATTGAACTCCATTGCATATATCATCTGGACAGCTTATATAAATGTTATAAGACAAAAAAGAGAGTTCCAGAGCAATGAGTATAATGATATCATGTAGATATTAGAAACATACGTAATAATAATGTGTAGTTTATTGATACAGTGGAAAAAGTAAATATATCATCAAAAACTCTGAAGTAAATGTATAAAATTATAGTTAATAATATCTCTGTGATAAGGTAAGGGTTTTTTTATGTCAATCTTAGAACATTTCTGAATTTTGGAAATATTTTTAAAATTAGTACAGTAAAAATATGTTGATGCCATCTGATTTTCTTTGTAATTATACTAAGTAACACAAACATTACCTACAGAAAGACATATTTAGTATAGAAAGTATCCTGAGTGTGTAGAAAAGTAGAGTTACTTTCTACATTTAATTTTTTCACATTAAAGAAACAATAAAAATCCAAGGAACAAACTTTACAAACAAATTTTAAATGCCACACACAAGTTTTTACTATGTGTCTTGTCTTTAAGAAAAAGATTATATTCAAAGGAGAAATTTTTGAATCTTAAGGAATGCATTGTTTATAAAAATAATTTAAATACATTTTTTCTCTTAGTTATAAGTCACTTAATAGTCATTATAAAATATATCCAAGTATAACCTCTTTTCTTTTATTGTATAAAATCAGACCTTGGTTTGTAGAAGTATTTGCTGTGCTATGACTTATTTTGAGAGTCTAATTCTTGCTTATTTTACTGACCTTAAAACTCCTGAGATGTTGGTATCCTTTCCATCACTGCTTTTTCTGTTCTGGGCTCCTGCCAGCAGGTGATGGATTGTGTTAGTTGCCAGGGTCAAAAATAATTTTCCTCATTGCCTAGAGGAAAAAATAATTCACAACACTTGCCACAATCACACCAAGCCCAATATCACCATTTAAATTGCTGCTTGAACTACACTGGCTCTGCTTTGTGTGCCCAGTGGCCCATCTGTGTAAGGGACTCAGAGTGACACTAATGCCCAGAGCAATCAACGAATGATGTAATATAAAAGCAGGCAGGCTGTGGCAAAGGGGGTCATGGGAACGTGAAGCTTCTGGAATTAAAAGAATGTCCACTGCATGGAGTTTAGATTTCCTACAAAATAAGATATATCATTTTTGTCATTAATGGTTAAAGATGAAACTCTTAAATGCTGTAGATAGCAAATGGGATGTTTTCCACTAGCCCTGACAGCGCTGTAACCAGCTTTGATGGTGGTGGCAACAACAGAGGAGGAGCGACAGTGGGACTGGGGAACGCAATCCAAACTCGATCACTTTTCTTCTGTCACTCGTGTAGCCTTGGACGAGCTTTTGCATCTCAGGCCTAGCTTCATCAACTTAAAATTGTGGACAGTAGATACATGATTGCTATTGTTCTTTTGTGATCTAACTGCATGTGATTCTTCCACACTTTAATTTTTAATTTAATGAATGTAAATGAGAAGCAGACAGTAATGAGCTACTGATAAACATCTCTTCAGCTTTCTATAGTGGTGGTCTTCAAACTCTTGTTCATTATGACATAAGCAATGCATTTTATGCTACTACCCTGTATAAACACATGAGCCCCTCTATCATCTATCTGTATGCATGCATGCATGTATCTATGCGTGATAGGTAGCTAGCTGTAATGGAACAAAGGTTTCACAAACCGACTATTTTCCTTTTTATGACAAACTCTGATATGTTCTCTTATAGTTTATTTTAATTAAAGAAAAGCTTGGTTGCAACCCATTAAACTGATTTCATTGCCCTCTAGTTTCTGGCAACTTTAGTTAGAAGAATGTTCTCCCGAAGATTAAGATTCAAGTCCCCCTTTGTGTGGATAAAATCTTTAATGAAATGAACTCTCCTTACATGCTGGGTCTTATCTGCAGAATCTCTTCACATCACCTCAGTCTCCAGCATACACACATGTTTTGCATGTGGATTTTGGTCTACCTGGAATTTCCTTTTTTCTTGAGCAAACATTGGTGGATGAACAGTTCTTAAAGTTTTGTCAGTTCCTGAAAGTAGGGGGGCTAGAATTCAACAGGTAAAACTGGTTATCAGCTATTTATAAAAATCTTGTTATGTTGATTATTTTTTCTTTGGAGTTTAGTGATTATTTTGGCTCAGAATAATTAGTCACAACAGTACTTCACACTGTAAACTAACACCCTTTCAGAAGAATGTTTTCATTCACTGAAATTATTAAAGTAGGTAAGATAGTGTCATTGAACCGTCCTCCTATAAAAAAAGCTTAGGGAAAAATAAGGCTCAGTGAATAATCTCTACCTCTGTTGAGCCTTAGGGAAAGAGACCATTAAGAAGCTTGTCTGTTCTATTGGGCAGAAAGTGGACAGCACTTGTCACTACTCTGGGTATGGAACGTACACTGACAGCTCTCACTGGCAGTGTGACAGCCAGCCACCCACAACAATGTCCTGAAAGCCATTTTAATCCAGGTTCCTGCAAAAACTTCAGTGATGAACCCAGAAGAGCATTAAGCACAAAAAATGTGGAGAAATTAGAAGACTGGGTCATTTCTATCCCATCTCACTTTTTCCCATTGCCTCCTGTGGATATTATTATTAAAGAGTACTTAATTCACTTAAGACTTGAAATAGACTATGTCTTTGGTGTTAACCAATAAAGGTAATTCTGCTAGACTTTACTTAAAAAGCCTAATTTAAATATCACCATCTCTTGGAAATATTCTAAGAACCTGTAGATAAAAGTAGGCAGTCCTTTCTCTGTGCTACTTCTGTACCTCACACATGCTTCTAACCCTATGTTTACCACACTGAACTGTAATTTAGAGAAGAATTAGAATGTGGGGATTGGGATGACCTACTCAAATCAGACTCCCTTGAATTACTAATTATGATGTAATGTAATATAACTAAACAATGTGAAGAGTAATGGTACTTAGTTCTGGTGTGGTTTGGAGACCAAAGACTGTGTAACTCTCAAAGAAGGAGTGTTTGGAAGTAGAATGATAGGATTATCCTTTCACATATTTCCATTCCATAAAAGACAGTGACGATGGGCCTTCTGCTTGCTCTCCTTACCTGGGGAGCTTCAGAGGAAACACACCTCTTTCAAAGAGAACAAAATGCCAAACAGGGCTTTGCATGTCAAGATCAAAGGCCAGACACCCAGAAGGTGGTGGCATGAGCAGGGTGGCGGAAATCTCCTCCCAAAACCATATATATTTGTGAAAATACAACTATTCCTAAAAGAGAGACCAGAAGATACAGTACAACAGCCAGCCTACAGCTACATCTGCGAGAACTCAGAGCCTCACAAAGTGGGTAAGATACAAAGCCACAACCCGGTGAGACCTGAGCACTCCCTCACCCAAGCTCACTGGCTGGAGGAAAAGAATCAGAGTGGGGAGGGAGTGGAAGCACAGGACTGCTAAATAACTAGCCCTGGTGATCTGCATCGGGAGCATAGACACACATCACATAGTGTATTGGAGATTAGAGAAACAGAAGGGCAGGATCCGAGATGGAGACTGTGAGCAGGTCTCCACAGCCGGCTCCCCTCAGACAAAAGAAAAGTGGGTGCTTTTTTAAAAGTCTTAAAGAAACAAGGGCCCAATAGTGGAACAAAATCGTCCCAGTGCACTCAGCCCAGCAGGCTGGGCATCTTGAGGAATATCAGGCTCCCTAACTGGCTGCTGGGTAAAGCAACCCCACCAAAGCCCCTCAAGGCGATAAGCAGGCTGCCATTCGTTCCCCATGGCCAGCGCCATAAATGGTCCATCGGATCCGCCACAGCTGCAGATCAGTGGGAGAGCAGCCCAGCTCACAGCAGCAACACAGAATCTCCTCCCGGTGGGCATGCAGTGAACCAGGAGGGCTCAGAAGCCAGAGCAAGGTCTGGAAGGCACCAAGGGACACAGAATGTACCCGACGTAGCTGAAAACCCCTGCAGTGCTCTAGGCTAGCCTGAGGGAGGCCCCACACATGACAGCTCAGGGGATTATCCCAGAGACTGCCTCCCGGTGTGTGGACAACCAGCGCAGGCTGAGGAGAAGGGCAAGGAGAACAACAAGCAGGAAGGGACTTTGTTCCCCAGCGAACACATGTGGCACCTGCCTGCGACCACTTCTATGGCCATGAAAAGACAGAAGAATATGGTGCAGTCAAAGATCACCCAGACAACCCCAGAGAGAGAACCTGGTGGGATAGATTTAAACACTCTTCCAGAAAAAGAATTCAGAATAAAAGTCATAACCATGCTGATGGACCTACAGATAAATATGCAAGAGCTAAGGGAGAAAGTCAGGAGAAACATTTCAGAAATGAAACAGTCGATTGATGGACTCAAGAGCAGACTGGACGAGATGCAAGAGACTGTTAATGGAATAGAAATCAGAGAACAGGAATACAGAGAAGCTGAGGCAGAGAGAGATAAAAGGATCTCTAGGAATGAAAGAATATTAAGAGAATGGTGTGACGAATCCAAACGGAACAATATTCGCATTATAGGGGTATGAGAGGAAGAAGAGACAGAAAAAGGGATAGAAAGTGTCTTTGAAGACATAATTGAGGAAAAGGTCTCCAATCTGGGAAAGGAAATAGTTTCTCAGACCATGGAGGCCCACAGATCTCCCAACACAGGGGACCCAAGGAAGACAACACCAAGGCATATAATAATTAAAATGACAAAGATCAAAGACAAAGACACAGTATTAAAGGCAGCCAGAAAGACCACCTACAAAGGAAAACCCATCAGACTATCATCAGCCGTCTCAACAAAAACCTTACAGGCCAGAAGAGAATGGCATGATATATTAAACACAATGAAACAGAAGGGCCTTGAACCAAGAATACTGTATCCAGCATGATTATCATTTAAATTTGAGGGAGATATTAAACAATTCCCAGACAAGCAAAAGTTGAGGGAATTTGACTCCCACAAACCAAGGATATCTTAAAGGGACTGTTCTACATGGAAGCACTCCTAAGGCTAAAAAGATGTTACCAGAGAAAATAAAATCATAGCAAAGAAAGCAGACCATCCATATACTAACTAAAGGCAAAAAATAAAATCAACTATCCACAAAAACAGTCAAAGGAAATGTGAAAGAGTGCAGAATAAAACACCTAGCATATGAAGAATGGAGGAGGAAGAATAAGAAGGGAGAGAAATAAAGAATCATCAGACTGTGTTTATAATAGCTTAACAAGAGAATAAATTAGACTGTTAGATAGTAAAGAAGTTACCCTTGAACCTTTGGTAACCGTGAATCTAAAGCCGGCAATGGCAATAAGTACATATCTATCGATAATCACCCTAAATGTAAATGGACTGAATGCACCAATCAAAAGACACAGAGTAATAGAATAGATAAAAACGCAAGACCCATCTATATGCTGCTTACAAGAGACTCACCTAAACCCAAAGACATACACAGACTAAAAGTGAAGGGATGGAAAAAGGCATTTCATGAAAACAACAAGGAGAAAAAAGCAGGTGTTGCAGTACTTATATCAGACAAAATAGATTGCAAAACGAAGAAAGTAGCAGGAGATAAAGAAGGACATTACATAATGATAAAGGGGTCTGTCCAACAAGAGGATATAACCATTATAAATATATATGCACCCAACACAGGAGCACTGACATATGTGAAAAAAATACTAACAGAATCAAAGGAGGAAATAGAAAGCAATGCATTCACTTTAGGAGATCAACACACCACTCACTCCAAAGGACAGATCAACGAGACAGAAAAATAAATAAAGACACTGAGTCACTGAAAAACACACTAGAACAGATGGACCTAACAGACATCTACAGAACTCTATACCCAAAAGCAGCAGGACACATATTCTTCTCAAGTGCACATTGAACATTTTTCAGAATAGACGACATACTAGGCCACAAAAAGAACCTAAGTTAATTTAAAAATATTGAAATTTTACCAACCAACTTCTCGGATCACAAAGGAATAAAACTAGAAATAAATTGTACAAAGAAAACAAAAAGGCTCACAAATACATGGAGGCTTAATAACATGATCCTAAATAATCAATGGATCAACTACCAAATTAAAATAGAGATCAAACAATATATGGGGAAAAATGACAACAACACAAAGCCACAACTTCTGTGGAATGCAGCAAAGGCAGTTCTAAGAGGAACGTATATTGCAATCCAGGCCTATTAAAAGAAGGAAGAGTAATCCCAAATAAATAAGCTAAAGTCACAATTACTAAAATTGGAAAAAGAAGAACAAATGAGACCCAAAATCACCAGAAGGAGGGACAAAATAAACATGAGAGAAGAAATAAATAAAATTGAGAAGAAACAATCAATAGAAAAAAATCAATGAAATCAAGAGCTGGTTCTTTGAAAAAATAAACAAAATAGATAAACACCTAGCCAGACTTATTAAGAGAAAAAGAGAATCTACACACATAAACAGAATCAGAAATAAGAAAGGAAAAATCAAAATGGACCACACAGAAACATTAAGAATTATTAGAGAATACTATGAAAATCTATATGCTCAGAAGGTGGAAAACCTAGAAGAAATGGACAACTTCTTAGAAAAATACAACCTTCCAAGACTGACCAAGGACGAAACAGAAATCCTAACGAGACCACTTACCAGCAAAGAAATTGAATTGGTAATCAGAAAACTACCTAAGAACAAAACACCCAGGCCAGAGGGATTCACCACTGAATGTTATCAGACATATAGGGAAGAAATAACTGCCATTCTCCTTAAAGTTTCCCCAAAAATAGAAGAGGAAGGAATACTTCCAAACTCATTCTATAAAGCCAGCATCACTCTTAACACCAAAACCAGGCAAAGACACCACCAAAAAAGAAAATTACAGACCAATAACCTTGAAGAACATAGATGAAAAAATACTCAACAAAATAATAGTAAACCGAATTCAAATTACATCAAGAGGATAATACACCATGATCAAGTGGGATTCAACTCAGGGATGCAAGGATGGTACAACATTCGAAAATCTATCAACATAATCCACCACATCAACAAAAAGAAGAACAAAAACCAAATGATCATCTCCATAGATGCTGAAAAAGCATTTGACAAAATTCAACATCCATTCATGATAAAAACTCTCAACAAAATGGGTATAGAGGGCAAGTACCTCAACATCATAAAGGCCATATATGACAAACCCACAGCTAACATACTTAACAGCAAGAAGCTGAAAGCTTTTCACCTAAGATCGGGAACAAGACAGGGAAGCCCACTCTCTCCACTGTTATTCAACATAGTACTGGAGGTCCTAGCCACGGCAATTAGACAAAACAAAGAAATAAAAGGCATCCAGACTGGTAAAGAAGAAGTCAAATTGTCACTATCTGCAGATGACATGATATTGTACATAAAAAACCCTGAAGACTCCACTCCAAAACTACTAGAACTAATATCTGAATTCAGAAAAGTTGCAGGATACAAAATTAATACACAGAAATCTGTTGCTTTCCCAGACACTAATGATGAGCTAACAGAAAGAGAAATCAGGAAAACAATTCCATTTACAATTGAATCAAAAAGAATAAAATACCTTGGAATAAACCTAATGAAGGAAGTGAAAGACTTATACCCTGAAAACTACAAGACACTCCTAAGAGAACTTAAAGAGGACACTAACAAATGGAAATGCATCCCATGCTCTTGGCTAGGAAGAATAAATATTGTCAAAATGGCTATACTACCTAAAGCAATCTACAGATTCAGTGCAATCCCTCTCAAAGTATCAACAGCATTCTTCAATGAACTGGAACAAATAGTTCTAAAATTCATATGGAAGCACAAAAGACCCTGAATAGCCAAAGTAATCCTGAGAAGGAAGAATAAAACGGGAATTACCCTCCCTGACTTCAAGCTCTACTACAAAGCCACAGTAATCAATACAATCTGGTACTGGCATAAGAAGAGACCCACACACCAGTGGAACGGAATAGAGGGTCCAGACATTAACCCAAACATATATGGTCAATTAATACACAATAAAGGAGTCAGGGATATACAATGGGGAAGTGTCAGCCTCTTCAACAGCTGGTGTTGGCAAAACCGAACAGCTACATTTAAGACAATGAAACTGGATTACTGTCTAACACCACACACAAAAGTAAACTCAACATGGATCAAAGACCTGAATGTAAGTCATGAAACCATAAAACTTAGAAAAAACATAGGCAAAAATCTCTTGGATATAAACATGAACATATCTCCCCGGGCAAGGGAAACAAAAGCAAAAATGAACCAGTGGGACTGTATTAAGCTGAAAAGCTTCTGTACACCAAAGGACACCATCAGTAGAACAAAAAGACATCTTACAGTATGAGAGAATATATTCACAAATGACATATCCGATAAGGGGTTGACATCCAAAATATATAAAGAACTCACGCACCTCAACAAAGAAAAAGCAAATAATCCAATTAAGAAATTGGCAGAGGACATGAATAGACACTTATCCAAAGAAGAAATTCAGATGGCCAACAGGCACATGAAAAGATGCTCCACATTGCTAATCATCAGAGAAATGCAAATTAAAACTACATAAGATATCACCTCACACCAGTAAGGATGGCCAACATTCAAAACACAAACAAAAACAAATGTTGGCTCGGATGTGGAGAAAGGGAAACCCTCCTACATTGCTGGTGGGAATGCAAATTAGTTCAACCACTGTGGAAAGCAGTATGGAGGTTCCTCAAAAAACTCAAAATAGAAATACCATTTGACCCAGGAATTCCTCTCCTAGGAATTTACCCTAAGAATGCAGGATCCCAGTTTCAAAAGACATATGTACCCCTATGTTTATCGCAGCACTATTTACAATAGCCAAGAAATGGAAGCAACCTAAGTGTCCATCAGTAGATGAATGGATAAAGAAGATGTGGTACATATACACAATGGAATATTATTCAGCCATAAGGAGAAAACAAATCCAGACATTTGCAACAACATGGATGGAACTACACAATATAATGCTCAGTAAAATAAGCCAGGTGGAAAAAGACAAGTATCAAATGATTTCACTCATATGTGGAGCATAAGAACAAAGAGAAAAACCGAAAGAACAAAGCAGCAGCAGACTCACAGAATCAAGAATGGACTAACAGTTACCAAAGGGAAAGGGATTGGGGAGTATGGGTGGGAAGGGAGGGACAGGGGGGAAAAAGGGACGTTACCATTAGCAGACATAATGCAGGGGGGGGGGCATGGGGAAGGCTGTACAACTCAGAGAAAACAAGTAGTGATTCTATAGGATCTCACTATGCTGATGGACAGTGACTGTAATGGGGTATGTTGGGGGAACTTGATGAAGTGGGGAGTTTAGTAACCATAATGCTGCACATGTAATTGTAGATTAACGATACCAAAAAAAAAAGCCAGACACCCACTTCCTCTTCAACATTTTTTAAAATTCATTTGTTTATTCAGATGTTTAATGAATATTTGCTTTATGGAAGATTTTTTTTCAGGCAAATCAACAATGGTGTGTGTGGGGGGTGTAATTTCGAAAGAAAACAGAAGAAAGGAGATAAGGCCATAGTCTCACCGAATTAAAAATTCTTGTAGGAACATATTGTGTCCCACAGAACTGAGAATGAGTTTGCAGACAGTCTAAGCCAATCATCTTCCTGTTAACCCCCAGGTCAGAGAGTTTATCAAAGTGGCTTGATGAGAGGAAGACCCTCAGTTTCTTGCTTGGATTATTGTGGGAGTGGATTTGTGTCAGATTAATATAAAATGCTAGCTGTATTGAGGTTTATTTTGATCAAAATGTTCCTCTATTTTAGCCTTCTTCATTGTTGAGCATTTGTCTTTGTTGGGTAACATAAAGCTAATGAAAAATTAATGGTGGGGAAAATTATGATTCTCTCCACGAATTCTTAACCTTGTTTTTGGTCATATTTCTTTTACAACGTGGTAAGAGCTCTAGACGTTTTTTCTTAGGAAGATTCATAATATACAAAATTTGCCTATAACCTGTAGACTTCTAAAGATACACAGGCTAAGACCTCTGCTTTGGATTATCTGATGAAATAAAATGTTGTTTTTCTTGGAATGTGAACTTTCTGTTTTTATTTTGTGCCACTGCAGTTTTTTTTGGGGGGGGTATCATTAACATACAATCACATGATCAACATTGTGGTTACTAGATTCCCTACATTATCAAGTCCCCCCTACATGCCCCATTACAGTCACTGTCCATCAGCATAGTAAGATGCTATAGAGTCACTACTTGTCTTCTCTGTGTTGTATTTCCTTCTCTGAGGAAGGAAATACAACGTTATGTGTGCTAATCATAATGCCCCTTATTCCCCTTCTCCTTCCCTTCCCACCCCCTAACCCCCAGTCACTTTCCCTTTGGTCACTGTTAATCCATTCTTGGGTTCTGTGAGTCTGCTGCTGCTTTGTTCTTTCAGTTTTTGCTTTGTTTTTATGCTCCACAGAAAAGTGAAATCATTTGGTACTTATCTTTCTCTGCCTGGCTTATTTCACTGAGCATAATATCCTCTAGCTCCATCCATGTTGTTGCAAATGGTAGGATTTGTTTTCTCCTTATGGCTGAATAATATTCCATTGTGTATATGTACCACATCTTCTTTATCCATTCATCTACTGATAGACACTTAGGTTGCTTCCATTTCTTGGCTATTGTAAATAGTGCTGCGATAAACATAGGGGTACATATGTCTTTTGAAACTGGGATCCTGCATTCTTAGGGTAAATTCCTAGGAGTGGAATTCCTGGGTCAAATGGTATTTCCATTTTGAGTTTTTTGAGGAACCTCCATACTGCTTTCCACAGTGGTTGAACTAATTTACCTTCCTACCAGGAGTGCCAGTGTTCATCTTTCTCCGCATCCTTACCAGCATTTGTTGTTCCTAGTCTTTTCTATGTTGGCCACCCTAACTAGTGTGAGGTGATATCTCATTGTGGCTTTAATTTGCATTTCCCTGATAATTAATGATGTGGAGCATCTTTTCATGTGCCTGTTGGCCATCTGAATTTCTTCTTTTGAGAAGTGTCTGTTCAGATCCACCACCCATTTTTTAATAGCGTTATTTGCTTTTTGGGTGTTGAGGTGTGTGGGTTCTTTATATATTTTGGATGTTAACTTTTTGTCGTATATGTCATTTACAATTCCAGTCTTCCGCCCCTGTAACTCTTTATTTCCAGGACATTAGGGCATTGCTGTCATTGTCACTCAGTACACAGCCCAGGTAAGGCCATCTCCGACAAGTTGTCCCTCTGTTCTGCCTGTCATCGGGGATGTAAGATGCTTGTGTTCACTCTCTTCTATGTGTCTGAGATGGGGATGTGGCTGACCTACCATTTCACTGTCTCCTCCGTATCACCTGCCACCTTATACTTTGGCAGCACTCACAGCTCTGCCCCTCTTTGCAGTCATACGTGTTTATGAGAGACCCAGGTTTTACATTCAGAAAAAGAATGGTAACTTCTACTTTGGGTTTAGGACCAGAAAAGTATTTCACTGGGTTGTGGGCTACAAAGTCACCCTGTGCTTGCACAGATGAACCAAGTGGTCAATTGGTTTCCTTCAGGCTGCTGAATATTTGGGTATGCTAATTAGCCCAACTTTTGGAGGGGAAATGGGGCAAGTGAAATTCCAGATCCCTATCAGTCACCCTCATTTATTTATGTATCTCATTGTCCCTTAGACTAAACTTCTCATTATTGGACAGAAGCTCTAACCCCCTCCATTCTGTACCTTGACAACCTCTCATGGGCTGTACACATAGAATTCTACAAATATTGGCTGCACTGCATTCCATAAAATGCACAGAGAAAGTGTTGCTTGAAATCTAACCTACAATGCAAATATTATATTACTCCTGTTTTTCAACCACTGCTTATCTTCAATGACCTTCTTAGCTACATTACACACTGAAAACAAAAATCACAAGAAAACGACAAAATATTATTTCACAGAGGTTGGTAAGGGCAGATTCTCTGTTATATCTGCCCTTGAGAAAACTGTTAGAATCATCATAAAAAGTACACTGTAGAGACTCAGATATACTGTGAATACAGGAGTTAGAAGAGGTTGATGATCAAAAGCATTGGTGGGGAAAGAACTATTTGGATGATACAGTGAAACATCTAAGTTCTTTACTGACCAACAATCATCCTCAGAAAAATACAGCATCTCTTCCCCTAAATGAATGTGTCTGTGAAAGACTAGACTGAAGTGGTCCTTGATTACAATTTAGTTTCTATGTTAAGGATGAGTTATGTCAAAATAAAAATTAAGAGAAAAAATGAAGCTCATATTATACTTTGTTCAATCTCCATAAGGAATGTTTCTTCTGATTACTAAGGAAATAAACTGCCCACTGTAATTCAGTGTCAATTAGGGTCTTGATTGAAAACAACATCACTTTTTATAATTTCCAATAATCGTTAATGACTTTGATTATTTAAAGTATTTTACCTGTCTGTATTCATAAGTCTTCTTAGTAATGAATTTAAAATTCTCCCAGAAATACTCTGGTAGAATCAGTTAAACTCACACAAACGTACTTTTTTTTAAGGTGTGTGTGTGTTTTAAGGTATGTAAAAGTTGACGAGCACAATGGAAAATGTACTTCTTGGAATATTAGTGTCTTCAAGCACAATGGAAAATGTACTTCTTGGAATATTACTATGTATTGTTTAAGAATTGCTTTTCATGGACAAGTAAATATGGCCAATACTGCATTTAAAAAAAAACTAAACCCCATTTTGTTTACTTTAGAATGACTCATTTCTTCATATGAATCTTATTGAGGACAATAATGCATAGAATGATCCCAAAAGTTATTTGCCCAAGAGATCATTTTCCCACAGTAATACCCAGAAGCATCTGGAATGGGTTGAACAGTGGCCCCAAACAAATATGTCCATGTCCTCATCTCTGGAACATATGAATATTACCTTATTTGGAATAGGATTTTTAGATGTTAATTTAAGGATCTTGAGAAAGAAAGGTCATGCATTATCCAAGGATCCTAAATCCAATGACAAGTATCCTTATAAGACAGACACACAGAGAAGTCACAGCCAGAGAAGTCCATGTGCACACGGGGCAGAGAGGTATAGAGCCAAGCCAGAGTACTAAGAGCCGCTGAATGCTGGATGGATTCTCCCCAGAGCCTTAGAGGTACTGGGCTCCATCCACACATTCTTTAGGCTACTGATCTCTAAAACCGGGAGAGAATAAATTTATTTGTTTTAAGTCACATATTTTGTGATAATTTCTTCCAGTGGCCCTAGAAACTCATAAAGCATCTATATTAAATATTACTGTAGACATTTTCTTTTATTTTTTAAATTTTATTTTAAATATCTCTTCTTACCCAATCTTGCATGTACGATCCACCACCCCCAACCCAAGTGCACCTATACCCCGCTCAGACTCTGCTCTTTCATCAGCCTTGGTTTCCCATTATTTTTAATGGAGGTATAATTGACATATAGCATTATGTCAGTTTCAGGTGTACAACAAAATGATTTTTTATTTGTATATATTGCAGAATGACCATCACAATAAACCTAATTAACATCCATCACCATATACAGTTACAGATTTTCTTGTGATGAGAACTTTCTAAATCTATTCTCTTAGCAACTTTTAAATATGCAATAGAGTAATATTAACTATAATCATTATGTTGTATATCACATTCCCATTACTTGTTTTTTAAAACTGGACATTTGTACCTTTTGACTCCTTTCACCTATTCACTAAGCCCCCGATACCCATCTTTGGCAATCACCATTCTCTGTATCTATAGCTCATTTTTTTGTCTTTGATTCCATAAAGTGAGATCATACAATATTTCTTTTTGTCTGACTTATTTCACTTAGAGTAATGCCCTCAAATTCCATCCATGTTGTCGGAAAATGCAATATTATATTCTTTGTATGACTGAATAATAGTTCATTGTACATATGTGTATTATAATTTCTTTATCCACCCATCAATTATTGCACATTTACATTATTTCCATGTCTTGGCTATTATAAATAATGCTGCCATGAACGTGGGAGTGCATTTATCTTTTCAAGTTAATATTTTCATTTTCTTTGGATAAATACCCTAAAGTAGAATTGCTAGATCATCTGGTAATTCTACTTTTATTTTTTGAAGATCCTCCGTACTGTTTTCCATTGCAGCTGTATCAGTTTACATTCCCACCAACAGTGCCCAAGTGTTCCTTTTCTTCACATCCTGACAAACACTTGTTATTTCTTGTAGTTTGTTAATAGACATTCTAACAGGTGGGAGATGTTTCAAAAATAAAGCATCTATGGTAACTATTACTGTAGAAATATTAAGACATATTTATTTTAAAATTAGTTCAATATTTAATTTCTCTTTAAAGAATTATATATATTCTTTGACAAATGATAATATGTTAAATCTTGAAGCAATTAAATATGAAATATTGAAGCAGATTTTCTTCAATATTTCCTGTTACTTTCTACATACATATATAGTTTCACAACTATGTATATATATAAATTCTACTCATAACTCTGCTACTAAGTATTAATCAAATAACTGATCTTTCTTTTCAGGATAATAAGACAGATACAAAGAAGCTTAATGTTCAGATAATGGAATATATAATGTTCAGATAATGTACTAGCATAATAGGTAGCACTGTGAAGGATATCAGAAGGGTAGATGTCTAAAGAATATTTCTTAATTAAAAAAAGGTAGAGTCTTAAGTCACAGAGATATTTTTTACCCTGTTGCCTACTAGGAAAAGAAATTCCCTTTATTAACACAAATGGCAATAAACAACTGATGTTGCCTGCAACATCCTAGTCTATGTGGAGGGATACTGCCACAATGACCTCAAAGAATGGCACTACGATAGAAACAGTATTAACAATAAAATGATGACAGCTGTCATTCATTGAGTGCTTATCATGTGATCAATACTGTGCTAAGTGTTTTACATATATAAAACCTAGTCCTTATAAAATATCTGCAAGATGCTACTATCTCAATTTTCAGATCAGAAGTTAAAGCCTCTAAGAAATTAAGTAATTTTCCTAAATTAAAACATTTTGTATGTACTTAAGCAGGGATGTAGTGACTGACACCAAGCTTTTATACACAGTATTCCCATTTCTACATTTCTAGTTCCTTTCTTCTTTGCAAAGACCTGTGCTCTCACATTGAAATTACAGATAGGTTTTGCTGGTCCTTATTTGCATCCAAAATATCAGAAGGACCCCATAAAGCACATTTATCTTTTTCATGCACAAGGAAAGGGATACTTATAAATTCAAATATAAGTGTGTTATTTCTATTACTGGAATGTCTTGGGAGGAGCTCTCAGGAATGCTCTGCAAAAGAATCCCTGTAGATAGCTGCTTCAAAGCCCTATGCCCACATATTTTCAATGTTGCTTGAACTTGATGATAGAACTTTCTCTAGACTTTGGATGCAATGCACAATGTACACATTTAAAAAAAATGGAATTCGCGACTTCTGGGAAGATGGCAGCATGAGCAGGGTGGCGGAAATCTCCTCCCAAAACCATATGTATTTATGAAAAGACAACAACTACAACTATTCCTAAAAAAGAGACCAGAAGATACAGGACAGCACATAGCCTGCAGCTACACCTGAGAGGACTCAGCACCCCGCGAGGTGGGTAAGATACAGAGCCACAACCATGCGGGACCCGAGCACTCCCCCACCCCAGCGCACCAGTGGAAGGAGAGGATTCAGAGCTGGGAGGGAGTGGAAGTACAGGCCCATGAAATAACCAGCCCCGGTGATCTGTGCCGGGAGCACTGACACACATCACACGTTGTAGCGGAGATTGGAGAGACAGAGGGTGCAGAAGCTGAGTGGAAAACGCAATCGGGTCCTTGCAGCCGGCTCCCGGGAAGGAAAAAAAAGGAAAAGCGCACTCTTTTATCAGCAGTCTTAAAGAGACAGGAGCCCAGCAGAGGAGCCGGATCGCACCGGCACATTCAGCCCAGCAGGCTGGGAGTCATGGGGAGTTTCAGACGCCTTAGCTGACGACTGGGAAAGGGTGGCCGTAGTTACACTTCTCACTGAGAACAACAGCCTCCCAATCATTCCCACCCCGGCCAGAGCTATAAAGGGACCTGTGGAGCAGCGCGACCATGGCTGCGGAATAGTGGAGCAACAGCGCCACCTACATCATCCCCACAGAATCTACTCAGGGTGGGCGTTTTTTTGTTTTGTTTTGATTTTTCTTCTCTTTCTTTTTCTTTTTTTTTAATTTTTCTTTTTCTTCTTCTTTCTTTCTTTCTTTTTTTTTTCCTTTTAAAGTCTTAAAGAGCCCAGCTGACATATGTGGCACCTACCAGGGACCACTTCTATAGACAAGAAAAGACAGAGGAATATGGTCCAGACAAAGATCAACCAGACAACCCCAGAGGGAGGGCCTGAAGGGATGGAAATGCACAATCTTCCTGAAAAGGAATTCAGAATAAAAGTCATAACCATACTGATGGATCTACAGAGAAATATGCAAGAGCTGAGGGAGGAAGTGAGGGAAGTGAGGAAAGACAATGCAGAAATCAGACAAGCAATCAACGGGCTTAACAGCAGAATGGATGAGAAGCAAGAGACTGTTAATGGAATAGAAATCAGAGAACAGGAAAACAGAGAAGTTGAGGCAGAGAGAGATAAAGAATCTCTAGGAATGAAAGAATATTAAAAGAATGGTGTGACGAATCCAAACGGAACAATATTCGCATTATAGGGGTACGAGAGGAAGAAGAGAGAGAAAAATGGATAGAAAGTGTCTTTGAAGAAATAAATGCTGAAAAATTCCCATGGGGGGAGGGAAATAGTCTCGCAGTCCACAGAAGCGCAGAGATCTCCCAACCCAAGGGACCCAAGGAAGACAACACCAAGACACATAATAATTAAAATGGCAAAGATCAAAGATAAAGACAGAGAAATAAAGGCAGCTAGAGAGAGAAAAAAGATCACCTACAAAGGAAAACCCATCAGACTATCATCAGACTTCTCAACAGAAACCTTACAGGCCAGAAGAGAATGGCATGATATATTTAATGTAATGAAGCAGAAGGGCCTCAAACAAAGAATATTGTATCCAGCATGATTATCATTTAAATATGACGGAGGGATTAAACAATTTCCAGACAAGCGTAAGTTGAGAGAGTTTGCCTCTCATAAACCACCACTACAGGATATCTTAAATGGACTGCTCTAGAGGTAAGCACCCCTAAGGCTAAAAAGATGTCACCAGAGAAAATAAAATCATAGCAAAGAAAGCAGACCATCCAAATACTAACAAAACGCAAAGAATAAAACACATAGTATATAAAGAATGGAGGAGCAAGAATAAGAATGGAGAGAAATAAAGAAACATCCGACAGTTTTTATGATAACTTAACAAGAAAGTTAAGTTAGATTGTAAATTAGTAAAGAAGCAACCCTTGAACCTTTGGTAACCACGAACCTAAAGCCAGCTATGGCAACAAGTACATATCTATCGATAAACACCCTAAATGTAAATGGAATGAAAGCACCAATCAAAAGACACAGAGTAACAGAATGGATTAAAAAGCAAGACCCATCTATGTGCTGCTTACAAGAGACTCACCTCAAATGCAAAGATATACACAGACTAAAAGTGAAGGGATGGAAAAAGATATTTCATGCAAACAACAGAGAAAAAAGCAGGTGTTGCAGTACTTGTATCAGACAAAATAGACTTCAAAACAAAGAAAGTAGCAAAAGATAAAGAAGAACATTACATAATGATAAAGGGGTCGGTCCAACAAGAAGATATAAACATTATAAATATATATGCACCCAACAAAAGAGCGCCAGCATACGTGAAACAAATACTAACAGCATTAAAGGTGGAAATAGACAGCAATGCATTTATTTTAGGAGTCTTCAACACACCACTCACTCCAAAGGAAGACCAACCAGACAGAGAATAAGTAGACACAGAGGCACTGAACAACATATTAGAACAGATGGACCTAACAGACATCTACAGAACTCTGCACCCAAAAGCAACAGTATACACATTCTTCTCAAGTGCACATGGAACATTTTCCAGAATAGACGACATACTAGGCCACAAAAAGAACTCAGTAAACTCAAAAATATTGATATCCTACCAACCAACTTCTCAAATCACAATGGTATAAAACTAGAAATAAATTTTAGAAAGAAATCAAAAAGTCTCACAAATACATGGAGATTTAACAATATTCCCCTCATTAATCAATGGGATAATGACCAAATCAAAACAGAAATCAAAGAATATATGGAGACTAATGACAGCAACAACACAAAGCCACAACTTCTGTGGGACGCAGCAAAGGCAGTTCTAAGAGGAAAGTATATTGCAGTCCAGGCCTATTTAAAGAAGGAAGAACATTCCCAAATGAATAGTCTAAAGACACAATTACTGAAATTGGAGAAAGAAGAATAAATGAGGTCCAAAGTCACCAGAAGGAGGGACATAATAAAGATCAAAGAAGAAATAAAACTGAGAAGAATAAAACAATAGAAAAAAATCAATAAAACCAAGAGCTGGTTCTCTGAAAAACTAAACAAAATAGATAAACCTCTAGCCGGACTCATTAAGAGAAAAACAGAATCTACACATATAAACAGAATCAGAAGTTAGAAAGGAAAAATAATGACAGATCCCACAGAAATAAAAAGAATTATAAGAGAATATTATGAGAATCTATATGCCAACAAGCTGGAAAACCTAGAAGAAATGGACAACTTCTTAGAAAAATACAACCTTCCAAGACTGACCAAGCAAGAAACAGAAAAGCTAAACAGACCAATCACCAGCAATGAAATTGAATCAGTAATCAAAAAACTACCCAAGAACAAAACCCCCGGACCAGATGGATTCACCTCTGAATTCTACCAGACATATAGAGAAGAAATAACACCGATTCTTCTTAAAGTGTTCCAAAAAATAGAAGAGGAGGGAATACTTCCAAACTCATTCTATGAAGCCAGCATCACTCTAATACCAAAACTGGGCAAAGACCTCACCAAAAAAGAAAATTACAGACCAATATCCATGATGAACGTACATGTAAAAATACTCAACAAAATATTAGCAAACCGAATTCAAAAATACATCAAGAGGATCATACACCGTGATCAAGTGGGATTCATCCCAGGGATGCAAGGACGGTAAAACATTCGAAAATCCATCAACATCATCCACCACATAAATAAAAGGAAGAACAAAAACCACTTGATCATCTCCATAGATGCTGAAAAAGCATTTGACAAAATTCACCATCCATTCATGATTAAAACTCTCAACAAAATGGCGGTAGAGGGCAAGTACCTCAACATCATAAAGGCCATATATGACAAACCCACAGCTAACATCATACTTAACAGCGGGATGCTGAAGTTTTTCATCTAAAATCGGGAACAAGACAGGGATGCCCACTCTCTCCACTGTTATTCAACATAGTACTGGAGGTTCTAGCCACGGCAATCAGACAAAACAAAGATATACAAGGCATCCAGATTGGTAAAGAAGAAGTCAAATTGTCACTATTTGCAGATGACATGATACTGTACAAAAAAAACCCTAAAGACTCCACTCTAAATCTACTAGAACTAATATCTGAACTCAGCAAAGTTGCAGGATACAAAATTAACACACAGAAATCTGTTGCTTTCCTATACACTAACGATGAACTAACAGAAAGAGAAATCAGAAAAACAATTCCATTCACAATTGCATCCAAAAGAATAAAATACCTAGGAATAAACCTAACGAAGGAAGTGAAAGACCTGTTCTCTGAAAACTACAAGACACTCCAAAGAGAAATTAAAGAGGACACTAACAAATGGAAATGCATCCCATGCTCTTGGCTAGGAAGAATAAATATTGTCAAAATGGCTATACAACCTAAAGCAATCTACAGATTCAATGCAATTCCTATCAAACTACCAACAGCTTTCTTCAATGAACTGGAACAAATAATTCTAAAATTCATATGGAACTACAAAAGACCCCAAATAGCCAAAGCAATCCTGAGAAGGAGGAATAAAATGGGGGGAATTATGCTCTCTGACTTCAAGCTCTATTACAAAGCCACTATAATCAAGACAATTTGCTATTGGCACAAAAACAGATCCACAGACCAGTGGAACAGAATAGAAAATCCAAACATTAACCCAAACATATACAGTCAATTAATATATGATAAAGGAGCCTTGGATATACAATGATGAGATGACAGCCTCTTCAGCAGCTGGTGTTGGCAAAAGTGGACAGGTACATGTAAGAAAATGAAACTGGACTGCTGTCTAGCCCCATACACAAAGGTAAAGTCAAGGTGGATCAAAGACCTGAATGTAAGTCATGAAATCATAAAACTCTTATAAAAAAACATAGGCAAAATCTCTTGGACATAAACATGAGCAACTTCTTTATGAACATATCTCCCCAAGCAAGGGAAACAAAAGCAAAAATTAACAAGTGGGACTATATCGAGCTGAAAATCATCTGTACAGCAAAGAACACCATCAGTAGAACAAAAAGACATCTTACAGTATGGGAGAATATATTCATAAAAAACGTATCTGATAAGGGGTTGACATGAAAAATATATAAAGAACTCATGCACCTTAACAAAGAAAATGCAAATAATCCAATTAAGAAATGGGCAGAGGACATGAATAGACACTTCTCTAAAGAAGAAATTCAGATGGCCAACAGGCACGTGAAAAGATGCTCCACCTCGCTAATGATCAGAGAAATGCAGATGAAAACCACAATGAGATATCACCTCACACCAGTGAGGATGGCCAACATCCAAAACACAAACAACAACAAATGTTGGCGAGGATGTGGAGAAAAGGGAACCCTCCTACACTGCTGGTGGGAATGCAAATTATTTCAACCATTGCGGAAAGCAGTATGGAGGTTTCTCAAAAAACTGAAAATAAAAATACCATTTGACCCAGGAATTCCACTCCTAGGAATTTACCCTAAGAATTCAGCAGCCCAGTTTGAAAAAGACAGATGCACCCCTATGTTTATTGCAGTACTATTTTCAATAGCCAAAAAATGGAAGCAACCTAAGTGTCCATCAGTAGATGAATGAATAAACATGATGTGGTACATAGACACAACGGAATATTATTCATTCATAAGAAGAGAACAAATCCTACCATTTGCAGCAACATGGATGGAGCTAGAGGGTATTATGCTCAGTGAAATAAGCCCACCGAAAAAGGCAAGTGTTAAATGATTTCATTTATATGTGGGGTATAATACCAAAGAAAAAAACTGAAGGAACAAAACAGCAGCAGACTGACAGAACCCAATAGTTACCAAAGGGAAAAGGACTGGGGAAGATGGGTGGGAAGGGAGGGATAAGGGGGTAAAAAGGGGCATTACGATTAGCAGATGTAATGTTGGGGGGGCATGGGAGGGCTGTACAACTCAGAGAAGACAAGTAGTGATTCTATAGCATCTCACTACGCTGATGGACAGTGACTGTAATGGGGTTGG
>JAVSCE010007822.1:0-63534 GCA_032199065.1 Smutsia gigantea
AGGTCAAATGGATTCTTGGAACATTAGCTCCCCATTAAAAAGGAAGGGGAAAGGAGAAAAAAATATTCAGAAGAAATATTTGTTTACAGCAAGAGTATTCTTCTAAATGCCAACTTGCATATTGTGTTTTTGTTGATGTTTGGGACTCTCTTCGTTTTTTCTTATGAACTCTTTGTAGTTTTTAATAGGTACAAAAATGATTCCATATTGAGATTCTTCACTGTGGCCAAACAACTCTGCCATTGTCTCTCCCACATCTCATAAGCCTGCCGGAGTCCACGGGGTGTGCTCAAGGACTCCTGTTGAGGAGGCTCTGATACACTCACTCCCCTTGTCTCAATCTTAGTCATCTTGTGAGACCCTTCAAAGTCATTTTCTACTCTGCATGTAGCATTTATTGCCTGCCGCTATTATAAGCCTCACAGTAAGTCTTGCCTGGGTAGATAATCTTTCTGTGCTTTTACCATTTCCCCAAACTCAACCTCTCTGTGGCCAGGATCCTGTGATACACTTCCCAGTGTTAACCATATCGTTAAAGGACCTTACGTGGAGTGGGAGTTCATGGGATGATGATGGTGGCAATAACCTGAGGTTCCACTGGGAATGGAAACACAGTTTTGAAAAATACTTGTGGTGACATTGCATCACATAATATTTTCAAGATGTCAGGGTAAAAATATACTCAAAGATAAAATTCCTCTGGGCTTAAATTTCACCATTTATCATGACTCAGTAGTATTCAAGTTTGCTTTTCATTTAAGGACAGAGCCCCTTTCCAACAAGAGGGTATAATGCGATGCAGTTCTCAGGGCAAGAATGAGAAAGTAGTTTACCTCTTACAACTTTGAAAATTAAAACAAGAGCCATTACTGAAAATGTAGGCAGAAAAAAGATGGGAACCCAAACATGAAAGAAAGGGCTTTCAAGCAGAGAATACGTGGTTGGCCTCGAATATGCTCTTGGAACATGGGGTCCAGATCTGCTTCTGCACTAAAGAAACTATAGCAGGAAGCCTGAGTATGGTCTAGCTTTCACCATGGGGTCATTTGAATTGGGAAGGAGTTGGCAATGTTGCTGGCCATCCAAGAACTTCACAGAAGTGCTTCAAGTGACTGCCAGCTTCATGATCACTAGAACAAAAAGTAGAGTAATTATTAACATGACAGCTATTCATATCAATATATTAATACACTTATTATTTAGCACTTCATTTATTCCTGGAAGGTAGACAAGAAATGACAGCTAAGAATATATACATTCTTTTAGTGCTTTCTTACCTCTGCACTCCTTTGAGGGTTTTGCGTATATTCAGCTCTAATTCTCACAATAATCTTAAGAAGTATGTGTTGTTATTATCCTGATTGTTAACAAGGAAAACAGAGGCTTGGGAGATTAAGCAACATGTTCAAGTTCCTACATGGCTAGTGAGTGGAGAAAGTGGGATTCAATACAGATACTCTGGATCCAACGGGCAGGCCCATAAGCCCACTAAACCATCTCACATGTCATTGATATTTCAAGTATTGTGTGGCAAGGACTGGGCAAGGATGAGATAGATCCCAAGGTCACAGTTGGTAAACTAAATAAAACAACTGGGCTGTGAGAGCAGCTGATGACAGCAGGCAACCAGTGCACTTAATTACCCAAAGGTTTCTCTCTGGTCTGGAATGAGGGCATCTGTGTGGGTCAGTTCTGATACATCCCTAGAGTCCTTGCTTGGTAATGCGTCAGGTCTTGGCCATCAGCAGGCTGGGGGCTGGCAGCTATGCTTGCCCAGGAACAATCCAGGGGGCCATAGTTTCCTCCATATCCCTGGCTTTAGCTCAGTTGTGGTTCAGATGAGATCCTGTTCTGTAGTGGTTCCCATTTCAAGCTGGAATTGCTCTGTGTTGTCAGTAAAGATGCCCTGGGGTTTGACTGCAGTGTCACTTGGTTGACTCATATAGAGTGAAATAGCACTGAGTGAAGGTCGAGTCACATCCCCAGTCTAACAGATTCCATGCACACAATGTCTATGGAAACTCCACAGTACTCATGCTTATTAGATGGTAAAAATACCACCTATATTCATGCATCACATCTTGGCATTTTGTTGAATATTTAACACAGAATACAAATTATTACATAACTCAAGCCAATTTATTTGGATTAAAATGTATATCCTTCCATATTTTTCAATACTAAAAAATATGAAAAATCTATTGACTATAACAACTCCCATATAAGCTCATGCTCTAAATTTATTTCCTCATTTGGCAGTTAAATGAAGCAGGTGTCTATTCTTTAATGTGCTGCCTTATTTTTATTTTTCCTTCTGCCATTCTTGTATAAGGAGATCAGCTTAACTTTCACCTCAAATGTAATTATTTTCTTTCAAATATTCCAGATTTATGTCCACCCTTCATTCATTACTCTAATGGCTCTCTTTCTTTTTCTTTCTTTCTCCCTCCCTCTCTCCCTCTCTCTCTCTCTCTCCCTCTCCCTCCCTCTCTCTCTCTCCCTCTCTCTTTCTTTTCTTTTCTTTTCTTTTCTTTCTTTTTCTTTCTTTCTTTCTTTCTTTCTTTCTTTCTTTCTTTTTCTTTCCTTCTTTCTTTCTTTTTCTTCTTTCTCTCTCGCTCCCTTCCTTTCTTCCTTTTCTTTCTTTCTTTTCTTTTCTTTCTTTCTTCCTTCTTTTCTTTCTTTCTTTCTCTCTCTCTCTTCCTTCCTTCCTTCCTTCCTTCCTTCCTTCCTTCCTTCCTTCCTTCCTTCCTTCCTTCCTTTTCTTTCTTTCTTTCTTTCTTTCTTTCTTTCTTTCTTTCTTTCTTTCTTTCTCTTTCTTTCTTTCTTTCTTTCTTTTCTCTTTCTTTCTTCTTTCTTTCTTTCTTTCTTTCTTTCTTTCTTTCTTTCTTTCTTTCTTTCTTTCTTTCTTTCTTTCTTTCTTTCTTTCTTTCTTTCTTTCTTTCCTTCCTTCCTTCCTTCCTTCCTTCTTTCTTTCTTTCTTTCTTTCCTTCTTTCTTTCTTTCTTTTCCTTATCTTTCTTTTTTGTAATTTTTTGCCCATCACTGCTGCTCATCTGCTTTTCCAATGGCCCCTGTTTTTTTCCCTAGACATCCTTTTCTTTAGGTCCTCTTACCATTTTTTTCCATCCATCATGTATCTTTCACTTTACACAGTAAAGCAATGCTTAACTAAAACCCAGGCTTATATGACTTACAGATCAAGTTATAACACAGAGCACACGTATTCGCGGCACATCCTTCCTGAAAATTCAGAGAAATGGCATTATGGAAGGACAATGACAAAACAGTGCTGAGTGAAATGAGGCTATCATCAGAACAAGTATTGAGTTTACTTCTAAATAATGAAATTCAGATGGAATTATTTAAAAGATAAATCAATGAGAGGCACCCAAGTTTAGGGCCAGCACAGAAGAAAACTTCATAAAATTAAAACGAGCTGCTATGTATGAAAAAGAAGAACCCTCTGATCACCAAATTGAAATGCTGAGAACAGACTTGAAGAAAAAGTCTAGGAAATTACCAGAATATATATGAAAAGAAAAAAAGGTGAAAATGTAAGAAAAAATAGAGATACAGATGATCATTCTGGGAAAGTCAACGTTTATGAAATAGGAAATCCAAAAGGGCAGAATGAAGAAAATGTAGATAGAATAGTGGCTCCCAAAGATGTCTGTGGCTTAATTCCTAGAACATGTGAATATGTTACCCTAAATGGCTTAAAAGGAATTTGCAGATGTGATTATTATGGATCTTAAGATAGGGAGATAATTAGCCAGATGAGGCCAACACAATCACAAAGGTTTTTATAAATAGACGGTAGGAAGGTCGGAGTCAGAGAACATGAAGGAAGCAGAAGTCTAAACGATTCGAGAGAGCCACCAGCTAGGGAAAGCAGGCAGCCTCTAGAAGCTGGAAAAGATGAAAAAATGAGTGCTTCCTTAGAGCATTCATAATGAATACATCTCTGTGGACACCTTGATTTTAGGGCTTCTTATCTCCATAATGGTAAGATCATAATTTTGTGTTGTTTTAAGCCACTATGAGTTTGGTAATCAGTTACAGCAGCAGTGGGAAATCAGTGAAGAAATAATGAAATAATCAAGGGGAAAATAAAGTGGAATTTACTTGGGGCAAAAAAGAATGGTGCATTTAAGACTGAATGAATCTCCCTTCAGTACAAAACAACATTGTTAAACACATACACATACACACATGCATCACAAAATTCAGAACAAGAGAAGAAAAGATCTTAAAAGTTGCTGGCAGTAGGATTCAAAACAAAAGTTAAAGCTTGACTAAACTGAACAGCTACATACAAAGATCAATTTTGAGGAAAGCATCATATTTCTCAAGCATCATTAGATGCAAGAAGATGGTGGAACGAGCCCTCCAATGTCTAGGATAAGTGGTGTTTAAAAATTGATATCTATCCTCAGGCAAAGTATTAATCAAGGTCAGAAAGGCATTTTGGAAATGTAAAAACTCAGTTTACTACTTGTAAATCCTTCCTTAAAGAAATACATAAAAGTACATTCTGGCCAAATGAAGCATGAATCTAAGAAAAAGGAAAATAGAAATTTCTGGAAAACAGGTAAGTAGTAGTGTAGAAACCAAGCAAATCAACTTAAAATAGGAAGCCAGTGAATTTTGAGAACTTGTTCAAAAAGAAAATGAACACCTGGGCCCAATGATCGTGAGGAAGCTGGTTGGTCTTAGAGACAAGGTAAATGCGTATTAAAGTATAACATCTTATAAAAAGAATACTACACACTCACAGTTGTATTAGTCTTCCATATTTCTTTGTTATTTGAAGTTTTCTCCTCTTGCATATTTGAAGAATTCTTAAAAGATACTGTTTTGGTCACATTACGAATCATAGATTAGTTAAAAAATAGTTTTACTTTTATTTTCTTCTGCAAGGCAGAGGCAGGTTTGATTTGAGACTCTGATTTTTAGTGAATATTGAGTCTAAATCTGTCCTTACTGAGCTTTGCTTTTGTCATCTAAGCTGGACAATAAGTTGCAGTGCATACATAGGTTAAAGAATTGCTTTAAATGAGGTACCTTGTAAAAGCCTCTATCATAATGTAGGCAATCGTTACATGTTTCTTGCCTGCCTATTCCACCCTCAGAAACACAGACTGAGCTCTTTTACTGTTTACTATCCTCAATAAGATCTTGGGGTCTCACAGTTTATAAGGCCAGGCTCCCTCAACTTAGGGTGAAGACTCTCTTTAGAATCTCTTTAGAAGTATCTCCTTTTCTAGGACCCTACTTAGAACCAAAGTCTAAATTTCATAATCAAGCATTGATGAGAGGATTCTTCACATTTTTAAGTAAGAGTATTTCCTTTCTTTACGGCAGTTAAATAAATGTTTGTTTAGGCAACAGGGAGGAAAGTCTTCAATTCTTTCACAACCTTGTTCTTTTTTACACGTACTCTACTGCTTATTGCCCAGGAAGTCTGATCACACATCCTAGAATGCTTGAGAGCATCTGCAAAATCTGTAACAGCTGAAATGGTCCAACCATTTTTATAAATTTTTGGCTTTCAGTTGAGACATTTGGAAGTTTCAACATTATTTGCAGTTCCTGGAAAATTTTATTTTTTCAGAATAAAACAAAAGAACTGAATTTCCACTGGTTAGTGGAATGACCAATGACTCTTCAGCCTATTCTTGTTTAGCTGTTTGTAGCCTTCCATTATCTGACTCCCTAAGAAATATACACATTCTTTTAGCACTTGCATCTTAAGTGCCCGATATAGATTTTTGCAACACGTTTCCTCCATTGAAATTATATATAACACAATGCCTCAAGTCATAACCATATCAAAAAGACTTTTATGATCACATTTATATCAGATTTTATTAGTATATGTATTTCAAATAGATATTTCTCTCCAAAGAAACCCTGGGATATTTTTTTCTCCACTCTCAGCCCTTTGATCTGGTGCTGAGTCTGTGAGAGCTTATGAATGGACAATGAGGGTAGCATCAACTCTGTTGCAATTCTTTGCGGGTACTGCCCCGGGGTTTCTTCCCCTTCATGCTGGTGGATGACCAGAGATCTATGCAACAGGGGGAGGTAGTGTCCTCTTGCTTCCTCCTGCCAGTTCCCAGTAAGAGGGACCTCTGGAATGCTATAATATATTCCAGTAATCTAATTTTGAAGAGCCTGAATAATACTTTGCTGTGATGTGTGTTTCTCTCATCCACAAACGTTCAGGCCCATATACAATGAGCTCTCTCTCTCTGAGGCCTCATAGTGCACTGGAGAAGAGCATGGATGGACTTCTGGTTTCTAGCTCCACGCATGTGGAGCTTGGAAGTCACCACTCTGTCCTAACAACAAATAAAAAGCTGGACAGACTGAAAAATCAACTTTTTGTATCTCTAAAACAGGAAGGACCCAGGGTAACTCCTGTCCCAGAGATTGGAGAGAGGAGAATCATGGAGCCACGGCCCAGGGGAGCAGAATGGAAACTGCTGTGGAAACCAGTTCTGGGTGTGTGTGTCAGGGGGATGGTGAGCTGTAATTGACAAATTGCTGGAGATTCAGGGCGGACAAATCTGATAATTTAAAAACTCCAGGGGACTCAGTCAGAAGGTGACCCTACAATATTATAACATTTACCTCCAGGAGTCTGACCAGATTCCCACAGTAAATTTGTGAGAAAAATCCCCTCAGGCTTCCCATGGGAGAGAGGAAAGGAACTGATCTGTAGTAATCTGAAAGCACCCTAACAAGACCTGCACTCAGGGGAAACTTGTTAGCCAGAGCTTCAGATACTGGGTGTTAATCAGAGCCTAAGTGATGGGAGGAAAGGAAATACCCAACTCCTGTCCCACCTAAGTTGGGGGTGGGGTGGACGTGACTGAGAAACACCTGGGAAATTCACAGTCCGGAGGTACAGGCTCCCTACAAGACTGAGACCTAATCCTAGGACTATGGAATGCTTCCCCTCCCCTACACTCCACCAGCATGCTACTAAAACTTATTTACGAAGTTTCTTTTACTCAGCCTGCCACATCCGGCTCTCAAGAAAAATTATAAGGCTGACCAAAGGCAAGAAACACAATCTAAAGAGATGGTGCCAGCAGCAGACCCAGAGAGGCACAGATGTTGGAATTATCAGACCAGGAATTTATAACAACTGTGATGAACATGCTAAGGGCTCTAACGGGTAAAGTGGACAGCAGGCAAGAACAGATGGACAGTGTAAGCAGAGATGGAAATCCTAAGAAGCAAAAAAAAAATGGAAGAAATCAAAAACACTGGAACAGGAATGAAAAAAGCCTGTGATGAGCATACTGGCAGGAAAGAAACTCTGACCAATAGACTCCTCCAAAACTGGTAAGGGAAGAGAGCATGACTGAGGAAACACAAAACAGAATAGCCAAGGACTGTGAGAAAACTGAAAAAGGTATAACATACACATACTGGGAATACCAGAAAGAGAAATAAAGGAAAAACAAATGGAAGGAAGATTTGAAACAATGACTGAGAATTTCTCCAAACTAAAGTCAGACACCAAACCACAGATCCAGGAGGCTCAGGAAACACCAAGCATGATAAATGTGAAATAAACAAATGTGGAGAAAGTGAAGGTTCCTATGGCCAGGATTCTCACCTGGCCCTGTTTGGCTAGCTCAGTACACGTATGCGGGGAATATGCTGCTGTTGACTCTAAAGAGCTCCGCCCAGCGCTCTGGGCTGCACAGCTGCAGGAGAGCAGAATCTGGAGTGGCAGAGCCGAGGACAGAGACTGAAACGGCTGTGGCGGGTGGAGCGGCCCAGAGGCAGAGATTGTCTTGCTGCATGCAGACTTGCTCTGAATGGATGGGATTCTACTAATTGACCAACACCATCGAAATAAAGTTGGGTATAAACCTTTTACCCCAAGAACATTCCATTGTCATTTTTTTTGGTCTCATTGAAGTCATAGTGAACTTGCCTGGGGCTGAAACCCATTGGCAACACAACAAACAAGACCCAAAACACTATGCCTTGGCATATCATTTTCAAACTATAAAAGAAAAAGATAGAGTCTTGAAAGAAGCCAAAGGGGAAAAAATACCTCACCAATGAGAGGAACAGATATAAGAATTATATTCAACTTCTTAGAAACTATGTGTGCATAAAATGAAGGTTCCTATGGCCAGGATTCTCACCTGGCCCTGGTTGGCTAGCTTACTACACACGTGCGGGCAATACGTTGTTATTAACTCTATATAAAGAGCTCCACCCAGTGCTCTGGGCAGCACGGGGGCACAGCTGCAAGGCTGGGGGAGAGCGGAACACAGAGACTGGGACAGCTGTGCATGCAGAAAGGCCCAGAGGCGGAGACCGGCTTGCTGCATGCAGACTCACTCTGAGTGGACAAGACTTTAGTGATTGACCAGCCACCATGGAAATAAAGTTGGGTATAATCCTTTCACCCCAAGAACGTTCTACTGTCATTTCTTTGGTCACATTGAATCCATACTGAACTTGTTTGGGGCTGAAATCCATTGGCAAGACACCATGCAAGAAAGAGAGTGGAATAAAATATTTAATGCGTTGAGGGGAAAAAAAACCCCACCAAACTAGAATTCTCTATGATGTGAAATTATGTGAAGGAGAAACACAAACTTTCTCAAACAAAAATTGAGCAAATCTGATGCCAGTAGACCTGCTTTGTAAGAATGGTAAAAAAAACACAAATGAACAGAAAACTTCTTTTGAGAAAAGGAAGATAATATGGGTCAGAAACTCAGATCTACATAAAAAAAGAAACAGCATTGAAGAAGGATGGAATAAGTGAAGGTACAATAAACTTTTATTTTTCAGATTCTTCATTGATCTTCATTGATAAGTTTTTTAAATTAATGACAAAATATTTCAACTACTTATGCTTATGTATATATCACATATATATTTGCTGCATATGCTTATATATAACTGAAATGAATGACAGTATTGATACAAGGAACAGGAGGGAGGAATTAGGATTTTTTTGTTATTTTAAGGTTCTCACACTACCCATGAAGTGGCATAGTGTTATTTGAAAGAAGACTTGGTTTACTTGTAAGCATATAGTGCAAACTCTAGGGCAGCTACAAAAGCAGGTTAAAAAAATGAGTATAACTGATATGCTAAGAAAGAGAAAATGGAATTATAAAATGCTCAGTTAAAACCACAAAAAGCAGAAAAAGAGTGGGAGATAAAAATAGGAGCAAAGAACAAGGACAATAAATAGAAGCTGGGGTCAGCTGCTCTCTCTGTCCTGCTTCACTGCTAAGTTGAGTTTTCGGGATGGAGGAAGGGTCATGTCATTCACATACCTTCACGGCAGCTCCTGGTTCTGCCTTATTTGGGGTGAGCCTCCTCTGGCCTCCTCTGTTTCTTGCATGTACCCTCTGCGCTGTCTTTTCTGTCAGTCTTGTCCATGTTGTAGTTGGACCTCATACAGGTTTCTGAAACTAAAGTTTGAAAGTTTGAACTTAGGGCTGTGACAGTCCTTCCGGGAGCTCAGCCATCTCCCATGAGCTTAATTCAGCTTACCCTCAGTTTCAGCTGGCTAGGACATCCATTTCTCACCTGTGCATCTTCCTGGCTTTAACACCGATTTAACTCATCCCTCAGCAAAGCTGCTTACAGACGCAGTGTCTTCCAGTGCGGCCTCCACACTATAGGGCTATGGCAGGATTCAGAGAGAGTCAACCGTGTTTTCCCTTACCTTGCTGTCCCACCTACTTTACTAGGCTGGGCTACCACATGTTATCACAGTTTGCAGAGAATAGTTGTTCTGCCCAAATGATCTCAGTGAAGGAGTGAGTCACAAGGGTCTGAATTTGGTACTCTTCAAATTACCTAATAGACTTTTCTCATCTTCAGGTCAAACCCAGAGGGGGAATACTGAGACACAAATCAGTCTCCCCCTCTCCGCAGCTCCGTTCTCTGACCAATCTTCAGGGTCGGGGGTGAAACGCTTTTTCATTTACCACATTGCCACCTTCCTTCCTATACTGACCTCAGCGCAACATGGCTGCTTTCTCTGTTGGAAACACCCACTTTAGCCCTTTATATATTAAATGAAAACAAATCAAACCAATGTTTATTTTCTCAGCAATGGTAGTATTTAAGATCACATATTGTACAATATTACTGATATGCTCTTATCATCTTCTTTCCCTTTATATTTCTTCTGAAACAAACTTTAATCTTCTCGTCTGCTAGTAAAGCCTACAGCCCTGAGCCTCAACTCAATCAGCATGATGGGTATATACTCATATACTCGGAAAAGTAAGATTAAATAAAAGTTCATTAATACTTCTCTAATCATTACCATTCTTACATATCTTCTCATCTTAATATAGATGCATCAATTGCCCACCTAAAAACTTCTACTACTGAGGAATTCCCACAATCAGTATGAAGTCTTCCTGCAAAACCCAAATTCTTTATGTCTTCCTTTACCCCTCAAACACTCCTGCAATCTCATTTAATGATCTAATTTCTTGCTAGGTGCTTTACTCCAGAAACCAGTCACTCTTAACTTAATCGTTTCCTCCCTCACACCCTTCTAGTTAAGATACATCTCAAGTATCTCCAGAGTAATTGTCCCAACTCCTTAGGATAGTAATTGACCTTTCTAACTGTAAGCTTCCTTTTTTGTATACACTGGACACTGCTACATAGATCACAGGCTGTTGAGAGAATTATGTGAGATACAGATAGATAAAAATTTCTTGGTAAATGGTAGCAATTGTTTGTTTCTCCCCTTATAAACTTCTACAGGCTTCTCCTGTCCTCTGAGTCCTTCTGTATTACATTCAAGTGTTGAGCAAAATATTCAAGATTCTTCACCATCTGCTACCATCTTTAAAACCCTGAGCACTCAGTGCCTGAGTTACTCTGATTGTTTTTCTTGGTCAGCTTTGTATCTTCCTTTTTCTCAGTTAGGTGTGCTCTCCACAGTCTCGTTGCTTAAAATGCATTTCTGCTGGTGCGTACTTTGCAGCTCTGCCATTGACTCTCACAGGGACCTTGGGAAAATATTATTCTCTCTCTGGGCCTCAGTTTCTCAAGTTCAAGGCTAAAGATAAAAATGAAACAGAACTCATGGAATCTTTCTGAATCTGTATTAAACAAAATATATCTATATTGATATTACAAATTGTCTGGCCTATCATAAGGGCCCCATAAATGTCAGCCACTAAAGATTATATTATTAATTACTATTTCTTATCATTATCAGTAGCAACAGCTTCCCACAGAGCTCTTGCTTAACATTTAAGAGTGAGGTAAAATATCATCTCATGTGTAGAGACTGCTCCAAGGAAATCTGTTCATTCACACTGTTACAGTGTTCCGTGCGACCTGGTGTCTATCTTTCCCTAGTTTCTCAGCATCTTGAAGGCAGAGACTGTGATGGTCACCTTTACATCTCTAGAAGTTGGTTAGTGATTGTGTATTTACTATATGCTATATACTCAGCAGACAGTTGTTGAAGGAAGGAAAACAAAACATAATAAAACTTACCTGTATTCTTAATGTGAGGCAAGTTCTAAGATCTCCTATGTATTAAGTCACTCAATTTTCCAATAGCCCTGTAATTAACAACTATTACTGTCACCCCCATTGCACAGGTAAGAAACTGAAAGATGAAGTTAGGTACCTTGGCCACAGCCAGGGCTAGAACCAAGGTTTTTTGGCTTCAGATTCTATGTTTAACCTTAATACCACATTGCTTTTCCTGGGCAAAAAAGACAACAGAAGGCGGGTAGAACTGTATCTTCTCAAGGTCTTTCCTTTTTAACATTCTGTGATCCTAGGATTTCTGAGAGTCATTGAATTCTAATATGTGCAGAAATAATAGATAAAAATATTATTTCTTTAGAAGTTTTATAAAAGGCTTTAACTATGCATATTTATTCACTGGGCATATCTAGTCTGATAAAATGATTATGTTTTATATCAATTACTCATAGCATGCCTACCCATATTCTCACCTACTTATAATTTTAGTCAAGTTCATTTTCTCAAGATAAGTGGTCCTGTTTTAAATAGAATCAATTAGGAGTCACCTTGAATCTGGAATTTTATAATTCCAAAAGTTTAAGCTCTAACTGCCTTTGTCTCAAAGAAAAGTTTTACTCTGGGTTTGACTATGTTGGATTTATACATTTAGAAACACATTGCATTCAGGTAGGCACTCCTGGGAAGATCATGGTGTATAACAGAGGACAGGCATTTCTCTTAGGGTTTTAAGCATCTTCCCACATCCTTAAGAAGGGCCCTCGGGGCACTCCATGTTTGCTAATAATACAACTATTGTAGAAGTAGTGACAGTAGATAGGCGGTATGACAGAATAAGCTGAATGAGACATGGAAGGAAGAGTTGCCAACAAAGAATGAGTTGGACAGCTAGAACTCAGTTCTGCAGGGGACCCTTAGACTTATTTCTCTGAAAGATAGGAACCCGGGGCTAGTACCAGAACTGCTGACCATTGTTGTTGATGATTGTGCCCCACGGGCATTAATTATCTCACAATTCCAAGCTTTGCTGTGTGCAGAACGAGTAAGCTTCCTGCAACCTCCACAGAAGCTACAAAGCAGAAGAGCAGAGAAGTGAGCATTGAAGGCGGGATGCTGCCTGAGTGCATGTGAGCTTCTCTGCCCCTGCGGCTGAAAGTGTAGGTTGGTTTAGGGGACCTTAACACAGAGGCCCAAAACTGTCTGCAACAGCATCTCTTTCACTGCTCAGAAATGTCACTGGCCCACAGTAAGTTAAACTTTTTTATAACTCTTGAAAACAAATGGACTTAAAACATATATATTATAGCCAGCTAGCTACAGTTCCTGATGCGGTAGTGGGTGGGTCCCAACGCCGTACCTGCTAGTCATCTTCTCCCTTCTCAAGCACCATTCTAGAGTCCCCTCACACTTGGCCAGCTCTCCAGTTGGTACATAAGCTGCTTGCCTGAAAGAGAAACATAGACCTTCATACTTTAGGCGTCTGAGTCTTTGGTTGCTTTGCCTCTTGTCTGGCAATTATTGTTGCAAATGCCTTTCCCTGTTATTTTTGAGCATAGAACCACCAGCATATAGCACAGTGATCTCCCTCAGCACCCGACACACTCCTGCATGCTTCTGTTATGTGGCAGCAACCATGGAAACTCATGCCAATCACAGTCAATAATTCTATCAGTTTACCAATTCCTGTATGTACTTGCTACTCTAAAGGCATGATAAACCCAAAATGACTAGGCAGAACTGAAGCTTTTAGCTTTGGAGTTACCCCATAGTATGTCCCCTAGAAGAAACATTTTTTGTCTGGGGCTCAAGAACTTGAATCCTGAAGATTCTAAAGTTGCAGGAGTGAGCAGGTTCCCCAGGGGGTCATTGGGAAAGGAAGGTGGGAGTGTTCAATCCTTCCAACATTTGATTCTCACACCTGTGTATTCTAGTACTAGGTACAAGGCATCATATAATAGGTCTTGATTAAATATGAACACTGCAACATAGAGGGCAGTGTCTTAACTTCATAAGGTATATTCCCCATGCTGGCAACGTGGCTGAGCCTTCAGGAGGCAATCCTTACGTCCTCTGAGATTGCCCACGATCCTGTGATCGTGCACTTCTACCTTGTGAATGTAGCATTACTTCTCATTCACTACTATGACTGGGAATGGGTAGCATAAACTTCAAGTTTGCTCTCGGTACTTTACCCTAATATCTCTCCTTCTGCATATCTAATGTGCTGGTCCCACCAGCTTCCAAATATTTATGACCTGATTAAAACTCAGGGTCTTGGAAAATGAACACAAGGTAAGTCCATGATATGACTGGATGTGTTGCAAGATAGGTTTAGGCTAGAAATCCATTTACTACCTTGTAACAGTATACCAGGGATTAGGGTCACTTTAATTTTAGTATCAAGGAAGACTCGGTTTTAACATCTTTTGAAAGATTTTGGGTATTCTTTCTCAATATGCAGTTACTCTGGTATGAGACCATAGGTCCTTTCAAGGAGAGATTGATGGAACATTAATTATATGTGCCCTTGGTGGCCTGACAAGGTCTTTCCTCAAGACAGTGTATTTCTCTTTTGGTCACTAGGTCCTCTGTCTGAGGCTAGCTCAGATGTGGAAACTGGGAAAAGAATAGTGATTTCTTTCATTATATAGAAACCTTGGCTACTAGCTCTTGAGTTTTTTATGCATATCAAGCAACACCATTGTTGGTTAATCACTCATTTCACACCAAGACACAGTCTCTTTGCCGTCACCACAGAAGTCTGTAGGTGAAGGATTGCTTTTGTACCACACTAGTATTACTTCTGTTTTATAGTAATTATGTTTACTGTGCTTCTGATGGCTGGGTGTCACCACCTGGTCTTTGCTGTTCTGGAACCCTGTCATTGTCATTGACACTAGGGGCCTCTCTCTCATGGCATCATCTGTGAATTCTGTCCTGCAGAGGACAGCCACACTGAGCTTCTCAAAGATGCTAGTGTTCTCCTCACAAACACCTTCTTGGGTTTCTACTGAATACGTATTGCTTTTACACATCGTAAAGTTAAAAAACTTTAAGTAAAGCCATCATTACAATAGAGACTGTACTTCCAACCTCACACTGGTTTCTGGAAGAATCCAGTTCTTTGTGGTTGTGGAACTGAAGTCCACATCTCCTTGCTGGGTGTCTGATGCGGGCTGCCCTTAGCTCCTCTCAGCCTCACAGGTCCTTCCATGTGGGTCACTGTAGTTCACAGACAGCAAGGGAAAAGTTTATTCTTGTAATTGCTCTGACTTTCCTTTCTGCCACATTTTTTCTGCCTCTAGCCAGAAAAGGTTCTCTGATTTTAAGGACTGGTGTGACTAGATTGAGCACACCTGGATAATCCAAGTTACTGTCCTATTTTAAAGTCTGTGACCTTACCTACATCTGCAAAGTCTTTTGCCATGTAACCCAACGTACTCCTAGGTTCCAAGGGTTAAGAGTGGATATCTCTGGATAACCATTCTGCCTACCACAGAGAGTTAGCGTGCTTCAAAAAGTAGTGGGGGTAGTTTGGAGATAGATTTTTAGAGGGAGAAAAATGAGAAGAATATGTTTTTTTCTTTCAACAAATATTTGTGTAAATACTGGCTCTAGTATTCTGGTTTAGGATTCTAGCTTTTGAGCAATAGGGTATTGTTGAAGATTATTATAGAGAAAAGTATTAGAATAAAAAATATCTACTTTAAAAATATTAAGTCACTGTCAACCAGCTATGAGGTGTACTTGTAGTAGAAGAGAGACACTCTGTTTATTACTGAAATTTAGGGGTAGAGAGAGAAGGGTGTACTTTTGGAAGCTGGTAGTGAGTGGAAAAAAATGGAAAGGATGACTGCGAGGAAAGGTACAAAGTAGTAATTGACAAGACTTGGTTTGAAAGGAATGAAGGAAATGTGGTCAGTGTAGGAGGGCTGGGAGGATTTGAGGAATAAAAAATGTTCATTGCAGTGTCTGTGGTTCAAGAAAAGAAAACAATAACCCCAAATCACTGAAATGCCATGCTTGAGTAGAGGCACTAGGAGAGCCAGCAGCAAACAACAAAAATAAAACACCCGTTTTTGCATTTCTCACATCATTGTTCTTTCTACTTGTTACAGGCTGTCAGGATGACTTTGCCTGTCAGAGTTTGCATTCCATCACCTTGACTTGCCTGCTAGTAAGTTGCAAAATAGCCCATCTATTCAAATTTTATAACACTTCTTGCCTATTTACAGGAACAAAATGTCATCTCAGTGTCTTTCCAACAAATATATACGCAAAGATGGGAATAACACACAGTCCAAAATGATTTAAAAAAATGACTCAAACTGAGCATACATTGAAACTAATTGAAGAGTGTAAGTGTGGTTCAGTTAATCCTACTGCCAGGGAGGGCTGACATTTCTCTTGCACACATTCAGATTTACCTTCTCTACTACTTGAACTAGAAACGTCACGAAGGAATGATGGAATAGCTACACTAAGATACGTGTTGGATATTTGTTGGAACATCTCTGGATGGGAGATTATTAAGGGTTTTACTGAGTTCCTTTTTTTTTAAACATATTATTCATTCAAATCTATTCTTTGATTCAGTTCCCCTACATAAACATAGTGTTTATTTTTAGATTAAATTGACAAAAGCACAACAATATCGAAGGTCATACTACAATCTGAAACTATCTTGAATGTTTTTGGCTAGCCTTAACAAAAAAATGCACTGGGCCAAACACTTCTCCTTAATTTTTAAACCTTTGTGTATTTAAAAAAAAAATGTAATCCACATGTTTCTTATGCATTCGCACTTAACTCATCAAATTCCTCTTGTATAAGAGTGACTTGGAAACCCAAAAGACTGGAAATTATTTGCCTTTGAAACTCTTTTTCTTAGGAAAGGAAGAGCATATTCTTTGGCATAATTCATGTCTGATATCCAGGTGTTCAGTTTTTCAAGTTCATAAACAAATGAGCTAGAACATTATTCTTAGTCCTTATGTCTTGCTTCCCCTCGTCAGTTAATATAATGGTAATCTTTATCGTTTTCATCAGCTATAATACTATTATGTAATTATTTAGTGTTATTACCATTGTTATAAACTTAATAGTAACACTAACGGTGTTTTAAGAATATTTGCATTTTTAATAACATCTTCATTTACAAAATACTTTTATCTCATCCATACCAATTAAAGACTTAAGTGGAAAAAAACTTCCAGGCTTTGTAGTATGCTCATCTATTTCATTTTCTGATAGATTCTTAGGCAGAGATAATTTGCCAATTGCTTAACTTCCTTCAAAAAGTTCATTTTCAGTCCATCTGTCTTATTTCCACTTTCATGACTTTGTGTTATTTGTATCCCTTAGCTACTTTAGCCTTCGTTCGTCAAATCCTTATACAATTGCCTTATAGATTGTCTTTATAATCTGAATTAAATCTTGCATCTGCTAAAATTTGTAACTGTTGAGCTGAAAGATTCTGTCCTACTGGTTCTATTATGGCCTCCTTAGAACTATGGACACACACTGTTTTAATTTGCTTATTCTCTTAAAACAGCCTGTTACAGATCTTTATTCTCTGGAAATAGCCTGCTACAGGTCTTTAGGTATTCCTAAATAATCTTGTAGATGTGTGTTATGAAATCCAAGAGAATCTTAAGCATCTTTTAAAGTAAGGTCTATGTCTTTCTTTTCATTCATTTCTTCTCACCATACTTAGTTTTGATTCCTATAACATATCATCTCAGTAAGTATGGCTGGTTGTCTATTAATTTTCAGTATTATGGGGCATGTGTTACTTGTTTCCTCCATGAAAACAATACAGCAAAATACCAGCTAAAAGTGGAGTTTGATGCAGTCTGTTTTTAAAATTAGATTGCATGTTTGCAATTTATCATAATATGAGGGTTGGCCCTTAAAATTGTTTTGAAACTTGGTCTTGAAAACATATTGTACACAAAAAGAACAAGTAATGAACAAGACCTTAATCAAAACTTCCAGTTATACAATATCGTTCATTTGCAAAACATACTGATCGGCCACAACTCGTAGTGCAGTCGCTTAGGCTTTCTGTCAGAGTGCTAGCGATGCAAAGAGGAAAGCCTCTCCTCTCAGACAACGGTAAGGTGGGCAATTTCAGCACTGTGTAAAGTGAGAGGACAAAGTAGAGGCTGCTGTTTCAGTCTAGTTTCAGAAGAAACACTTTTGGAGAGATCTCAAAGTTCAGCAGGCTGTGTAAGTGAAGAAATACAACAGGTAAAACCAAACACTTTATTTAATGGACACTTACATGCCACTTACTGGGGCTGCTCACTGTTCTAAGCCCTTTACAAATATTAATTCCCTCAATCCTCATAATATCTCATGAATGAGCACTGTTACTCTCCTGAGTTTACAACTGAAGCACAAAGAAGTTCAGTGAATTGCCCAAGGCCAACAGTGGACACAGCCAGACTTCAAACGTAGGCATTATATCTGCAGAGCCAGGGCTCTTAGTCCCTGCAGGAGGCTCCAACATGGAATTTAAGAACTCATGAAATAGCAGCACAGTCAGAGAAGTGGTTTGGCATTGCCTAAGGGCAAGGTGAAGCTAAAGAAGTGAATGAAAACAATGCCACATTGAAAAACAAGGGTTTTATCTTAAATGAATCATTGTAATCATTGGGATGACAGGGTTTTATTTCAATATGAGAAAGAATACTCTCTAGCCTCATAGAATATGGGGTATAAAACAACTGGATTGGACATAGAAAGACCTGGTAGGAAGTAGCTACAATAACACAAGTGAGAAAAAACAGTGGCAATATGGTTGGGGGGAGCTGAAGCTCATGGGAGTTTTTCTAAAGGGGAACATTTGAGAATTTGGTATGCTATTGATTTTGGGCAAAAGAGAGAAAGTCATGTCTGGGGTGATGCTTCTGAGTTTCTGACTAGGACAACAGGATATAGAGTGGTGACTACTGAGATGGGGGAGAAAAGAGAATTTATCATTATAAAATGCTCATGATACAATGTAAAAAAAAGAAGTAGAGCTGGGGAACTGTATATTCTGAATTGTCCTTCAAAAAATATGTGTGTAATATACACACAAAAGCTCTGGTAATAAAAAGCTACAGCTAGTCATTGTGAATGGTAAAAGTTTTCAGTACATTTTTTTCTTTATTTTCTCCTGTATTTTCTAAATTTTTCGCAATGAATATGAATTAGTTATATTTCCATTAAAGTAAGTGTTACTAGAAATGTTTTAAAAAGCAAGCTTCTTTTCTATTAACTGGTATAATCTTTCTGAAAAGCAAAACAATTACTAAAAGTAGATGTTTTACTAACTTTGGATCAAGAATTCCCTTCTTAGGAAGCTATTTTATAGTAAACATGACTCTCACATATTTATCTATAAAAATATTTATTGTAACGTCATTCATGATACTAATAAACTAGCATCAACAATAAGGGTTGTTGAAATTAATTATAGCACAGATGTATAAATGCATATTTCACACTCATTAGAACAGTTACTTACAAATTATTTAATCACCAGGGAGAATACTTATGCTACATGAAAATAGCAGGGTATGAGTTCATTGTTGCAGTTCACATGGGGTTATCTCTGAATGGAAGGTAACACTGATTTTCTTCTTCATAATTTTGTATTTTTCAAAATTTGTAAAATGTGTCTGAATATATACTTTCAAAATATGATCATAAAAGAGCATTTGCAGCCTGAGCATACTGCTCTTTAATCATGTCAAATGGGCTTACATTTAGATTGTAAGTGCACAGCCAACGAAGAATGGAAAAGTCACCTGGATTATGAGGTTGGGTATGTCAGGGAGGCAGTGCATCAAAACCATTATTGTAAATGAAAATAAGTATGGAGAACCAATGATTAAATGAAAAAGTATGTTTTTCAGGAGTATTTGATTATGATAGAAGAGAACATAGTCAACACTAAACTAAAATCTGGAATTTCAGGTACTGAGCAGATAAAAGGATCTTTGCTGGGGCATTAGTATCTTCTTGGGAATTCTGAAAAAGAATGTTCAGGGCCCACACATAGATGGCTGGTCCCTTTATTTGTGTTTTAGGCAGAACTGCTTGTTACTGTGTTTGCTTGCTTGGGTAAACCAACCAATGTTCAGAAATGATAGTGACAGAACTTGACTTGGGTTGAAAAAGTGAATCTTGATGTGGTCATATTTCTTTTTCTCATGACAAGTAACAGAACCTATAGAAAATTAATTCTTTATCTTAGTTCCCTTTTTCCAGTTTTTGGAGGGAACATGGATATTTTAGGTTAATTTGACAACTTAAAAGTCCTAGGGAGTTAAAATAATTGAAATATTCTTATGTAAATATCTTTAAATACACGCAACCTGAGCACTTTTATGGTAATCCTTTACTATTAATAAAGATAATATTTACTGAATGACTACTATGTGCAAGTACTTTAAATACATTATCTCATTTAGCCCTCAGATGAGACAGCACTTATAGGTAGCTCGGAAACTAGGCTGGGAGAATTTAAATTGCATAAATTTTGTTATGCGGTCACTGAGTTATTAAGTAACAAACATAGTCGTGAGAGAAGTAGGTAGTATTATCTACATTTGATAGCCAAAGAAATTAAGTTTGAGAGGGTATCAATAACTAGCCCAAAGTCATATTACTGGAATATGAGTGTTGCAATAAAAAAATATGATTTGTTTTGAGCCTATGTTCCCACAATGTTTCCAGGATTCCTAGAGATCAGTATAGCACTTCTCATCCTTTAAGGACACCTTTGAGAATGTGACACCCTAATTAATCTTTTCTTTGTATAGATACCTGTTAAGTGTTTCTTACACTGCTTATGTTTGTTCCTTTTGTGGTCCTATTTTTCATACATAGCTGTTGACAATTTAATTTGTATAGTAACTTTCCGTATGGTCTATATATACTTGTCATAAATCAATTAAGTCATTTTGAATTTGTTTTCTTCTAGAATGAAAAGACATCTTCTCTTTCCTACATCCCTTCCTTCTTTCTTTCTTCCTTTCTATCCCTTCCTTCCTTCTTTCCTACTTTTTTCAAGAAATTTAGCTATGGATTTAAACCTTGTAGGGTTGGGAGAGGGGAGATTTGGCTTGAGGTGGGTGTGAATTTTCATTCTAAGGGGTCTTTATCTTACCAAGGGCATAAAATGATGGGAGAATTTTTTTTACTTCAATTTTAACTTTAAGAAAATATTTATGCTGGACCTCATTGTTCTTCAGTTTTACTTGTTCTTAAGAGGTAAGAATTATTATCCCAATTTTGCGATTGAATCAGCAAAACTCCCCAGCAAAAGAGTATTTTGAATATGGATTTCAACGGGTATCAATGCTCATGATTTCTTTTCTACTCACATACTCTCTTCCAGAATTATGAAATTATGAGAAAGAGCACCTGAGATTACTTATTCCAGTGATGTCCATTTATGTTTTAGAGAACTGTAGCCGAGAAAAATTGGACCACTTACTTAAGGTCATGTACCCAACTCCTACTGTCCCTGCATTATGATCTTGGTTGCTTTCTCTCCACATTTCAGAAACTAACACATTGGCCCAAATTCTCTGGCTTCCTGGCTTTGAATGAAAATATAGAATCCTGAAGTGGGAAGATGAAGTTGAAAGGGATGCACTATCTGGACAAATTATTTTGTGTGAATAAATTACACCCCTGCCTCAATGTCCAGAATCAGGGTATCAGGACTGGACATGGACTTTAACTCCCCTGTGCACTTCAGCTCGACCGCCTTGGACTGTGTATCGATTCACAACCATTTGCAGTAGTTCTCCAAGTAGAGACACTTCAAAGACCTTCCTTTTGTCTCTTCTTACATGGCATGTCCTTTAGCATGTGACACATGGTGTTGCTTTGCAGCTCCAGTCTCTGGGGTGTGTTGTGGATTTGTTACTACAACCAGGACACTGATTGTTGCTGTAATTATTGCTCTTAGAAGCGATTTGGTCTTAGGCCAATATCAACAATGTTTTCATCCTTCGGGCTCTAAGCAGGCACTCCATTATACAGTCATGTGAGCTGCAGACTCCATTGTAATAAATCCTTTCTCAATAGGCCCTTCAGGCTTACATCCAATTACCGTTCCACTCATAGGATTTTAACTTTTTAGGCCAAAATTGGACATCTTGTTTTATTAATTATAAACAATATATATATATATTTTTTTACATTCTGCAATTAATTTTAATTCAGAAGTAAAATTACAACGCATATGCCCCTAAACTATCGTTCTCAAAGGGTGCTCCCCGAGTCAGAAGCTCTAGCACTACCTCATCACTTGTTAGAAATGAAAATTCTGGGGCCAGCTGCTGAGTGATTCTGATGTGGCTCAAGTCTGAGAGCAGGTCTCTTCAAATATTCTGTACTACAGCTACATGATGACCTGTTCATTTTCAGTTATGCCTTACACCGTCACACCTTTGTGCCTTTGTTTAAATTGTTTCTTCTGCCTCAATAGTCCTTTCCCCTATTTTTAAATGTCTGCTCATTCTTTCAAATTGTATCAAAGGCCAGTTCCTCCTGCCTTTCTCAGATGGTCTTCATGTGCTCCTCACTCTGCATTCAAAATACTTTGCTTAAAATAGGGTGCTTCCGTAGCTTGTCTTATGCCATGCCTTGTGTTAAGCTGTGTTCAGGGTTATCAATCATCACAGTTGACTGCAAGGTTTACTGAGTACAAGGTCTATGTGTTTTGTTAACATACATCTTTTTGGTCTTACTTTCCCTTTCTTTTTAAAGGAGAGAATATCTACCTTATGGGATTCTTTCCAAGATTAAAATATATAAAGAATGTGAAATAGATAATGAATGATAGTCAACAATATTGTTAGTAGGTACTAAGTTTGTATAGGCGTGTGTCGAACCAACAAAATTTTACGGCTCTTAATCTATACAAAAAGGTCAATATCGTTATCACTAAATTTTAAACAATGGAAGAAAGAAAGAGAAACTGGAAGGACTCTGTGGAGAAACCCTTTTTGAAACCCTCTTATGAAAAACAAACAAAAAATGAGCCTTTGTTACATTTACAGTGTAATCTCAATATTAAATCTGCTTAAAATAGAATGACCAAACATGATGAAATTCTTTTTTTACATATATATTTTTTTAGCAATGTTCAAGATCAAAGAGACTATAAAAGAAGGGTTGGGAATCTCTGAAAACTGGCCTTTGATTCTTGAAGATTTGAAGATGGCTCATAGACAAGGTGTTTCTTGTGCTCGACGTAAGCTTTCCTTAAACATATTTAAGCACAGTTAATCACACAAGTTATCAGGTCTCTTATGATAGAAAAAGATATATCCAAAGGCTTAGATCAAGATATGGGATGAACCACAGAAGTTTATCAGGGATTAACTTGAAGTCAAATAGATACTGTCATGAATATAGCTTTGGGCTCAGTGAAGGAATACTAGATTGTAGGTATACATTGGAAATGGTTATATTAAGGCAAATACAACATCCCAAGAAATCACTTGCTTATTTGTGGTTCCTAACCTATGTCTGCAAGTGGATCATGAAATTCTATGTAGCAGTCTAGTCAAAAGCATATTTTCTCAATTTCATGTTTAGGGCTAATATTCTCCAAAATAAAGAGTATTGACACAATAGAGTTAATATTCTTTAAAATATTGCAGGACAGCATGAACACTTATTCATTATTCATTATATATTTAGGGAATGCTTATTAGAAATTATTAACTTGTCTAAAAAAAGTGAACATTGTGCCAAAGGAAGATGACGGTGATGGTAACAATGATAATAATAAGGTCATTTATTAAGCTGTTTTTTTCCAAGCATTATGCTACAAACTTCACAAACTGAAGAATTGATCTTTGCTTGCTTCTACATTCAATAGTAAAATGAAATTATTATTTCTGACTGTTTAAAGATAAGGAAACTGGAGCACAGAAATGGTGATTAATCCCGAATCACGTAGCCAGTGAGTGATATGTTGGTCAGGATTCAAACTCAAGTACAACAGACTTTGAAGTTTGTCAGATGTTTGAACCATTTTGAAATGAGAGAAAATGAATAACAACTTGACCATAGTTATTTGCTTGAAGGCAGATTTAGAGATACAACTCACCACCTTTCTTCTTTATGAAAGTTTGGGGCTTTAATGAATAGTAAAAGCCAGTTAGGTGTAGAAGTTCAGCATGCAGACTCCTAGGCCATCCTGCTTTTGATTTTGAATTTTGCCTCCACAACTTGCTGTTTGATCTTATAAAAGATAGTTAGCTTCTTGATATCAGTTTCTTATATGTGAAATTGATGTAATAATAGTATTTACCTCATACTGGATTGTGGTAAAACAATCTCTGTCTTTGTCTCTTTCTCCAGATATATATGTCTTACATTCATGTGATATATATACCTATACATAGATATATATGTATGTGATATATATATATATCATCTATCTACACATGTGCCTCAGAACAATTCTCAATTCTTGACACACAGTAAGCAATGTGTAAATGCTAGATACACCATCATAATATCTGAGTTTGCCTATGTCTCTTGCTTATATCAATGAAGTTCTTCTGCATTTTAGCTCAACATTATATAAGCCACAACAGTGGGACAGAAATAAAATTACTTAAGACTTGTAGGAAAAAAGCAGTTAGAATTTCTAAATATTTAGCACTGGGTAATTTTTTCTTTTCTTTTCTCCCAAGGCCTTTTAATTTTTAAATTTCCAAGTGAAATAAATCATTAACACTCTATGGCCTGATGCAAAGTGGTTACTGAAAAGTAACTATAAATGTTAACCTTTGTTACCCAAAAAATCTACTTCTCCCTACATACCTAACCTAAAGACCTCCCCTACCCCTACCACCCTATCAACTAGTCCAAAGACAGAAGCAAACTCTTTTAAAAGCATTTGCTATATGCCACTAAATTTGCCATGTTTCTCTTTCCCAAATAGCATATGTTACTTAGAGAAACTTGGAGGCAAGCTAAAAAAATAATGTGATGGGGATCATACCAAATGCTTTTATTGGTTTCATAATAAAAATCATTACTTGCCAAGTTTATAGAAAAATACTGTAACATAATTTTTGGCATATTTCTTATACATAGGTATTATTTCGTTGCTCTTACCATCAGAGAATAATACATATGAGAGGTTTTAGAATATAGGTTCAGTGCTCAGTTATCATATTTGTTCATTTGTTGTGGTTTATTTTAAAATTAGATGCTATAATTCCTTGGGTTAAATGCATTGATTGAAGAAAGGATCATTGATTTATTTTTAGTCATAGCTCTCTAATCGGACAGTAGATCGGTACATTTGAAACCGACCTATAGATGATTACTAAAATCACTTTATACTAGTTTAACAAAAAATAAAAATAATCTTTTTCTAAATTTTTTAGACTAGGTTGCTTTGATTTTCAAAGCTCTAATGTGCTAATTTTGCATATCTTGACCACTGAGCAATCAGACACACAAAATTTTTTGCACCATTCCAACATAATTAGATAGTTGATTATTATAACATGTCATAGCCACTGAGGCCCAGTACCTCTTAAATATTGTCATTCCTCAATTTCTTAATAGAAAATAAAAGTTCCTATGTGGTGATCATAAATCAGTTTCTTGCCATTTGTATTACTAAAATTTTTTTTCTCTTTTAAAACTGACTCTGCTTTTGCAACAAAATAGTAAATATTCTCTTAGCTAATTATTGGAAAACAAAGTTATTTCTTTCTTGAATATCACAAGGTTTGCTAAATTAGATTTATATTTTTTTGGAGAGTGTTGTTGCTCTAGCATGGAAATAGGTTTACCATGTCTCTGCAGCTGAAATATCAACCAGAGACAAAGTCAAAGTATGTGAAATCCCCTTACTCTTTCTTGTATAATCCTCAAATTCCTTGGAGTACTTGACATTTTAACAACAGATGTATGCTGTCCATTAGGCACTGCTGTCCCAATTTGTCTAATTGGTTCCGATATTGCAGCTATCAGATATGCTTTCTTTTATTGCCATGTGATCGCATTTATGATGAATATCATTCATCATTTCTACATGGTAACATAAAATATGTGTCCTTTTAAAATTAGGCCTTTTGGACAAGTTAGTTGTTTCCCCTGTATAATGTCTTCCTGTTCTGCTATCCTATGGGAAACATAAATCTGTTTTATTTGTGTGAGGGGTTTCCTCTAAGACAGAGAGTATTGACTCAGAATAGTTCCTACATGCAGTGGATTATTCAAGAGTTGAAAATTTGCATATTTTGTTGAAGGGATAATAAACATTTATTACAGAGATAAAAATGTAGACAACATATATAAAAACACATATGAGTACATACACATATGTATAAGACAATTGATAATCCATTTGGGTACATGAGACTGTAATGCAATCTGGAATAATGGCTTTAGTTTAGTCATCTGATCTAATGACAGGTGCACACTTCCCTTGTTCATTTATATGATCTATAAACTCACCAAAGAAATTTTCCATGTGCTATTCTTGGGGTAGACATGGAAAATTCCAAAAGTTTAGAAGGAACAAGCTCCTGCGGGTTGGGATTCCATCTAAATAAAGCAAACTCCAGACAATTTTCAACTTTATATTAATAAAAATATATTAGTAAGGATCTTTGCAAATTATAATGGTTTAGTTTGGGCACAGCATTTTGTATTATTTGATAGTCACCACAAAGTTATGAGCTGAGGAAAATTGTGATAGTATCCATGAAGAAACTGGGACCAATGTGGTTAAATGACAACAGGTCACAATGCACCACATGGCCGAACCAGGTAACATCAGGCCTCTGATTCCTAAATCAATAATCTTCAAATTATGCCCTTGTAATAATCAATTTTTTTAATGGGAAGGATTTTCTCTGTCTTATTTCCTATAATATTCAAATGGCATCCATGGTCTCCCACTATGGCCTCTCTGCTTCATTGCTTTGATTTTCTTCACAAAGATTTGAGATGTGTTTAGTTCACTCATTTATTCTCTAATTTACTCAACAGATATATAATGGACTGAGATAGGGATTGGTTATTTGTATATACAATTGGGGAACTCTATTCATCTAAAGTATGGATTTTCACAGACTTATAAATAAGTCACATATTAATTAAAGTGGTCAATTTATTTGTCCATCCAGACAGTCTAAAGCAAAAATATGAATACTAAGAGTATTATAATAGGATTGGAGTTTTATATTGACCCCCTACATCAGCTGTGCTTTTTTTATTGAGGTATAATTGATATACAATATTACACTGGTTTCAAGTATACAACATAGTGATTGGACAGTTATCTAATTATCATGAACCGCTCACCCCAACTAGTGTAGTTACTATCTGTTACAGAATTTAGTTGTTACATTTCTACAATAATAAAAGTAAGTTTGGGGTTACATAGTTATTTCTGCTGCTTTGGCTGATGAATGTTCAACTTTGAAAATAGAAACAACTTATAAAAATAATGTTAATGCAAAAATATGAGCATGGCAGCACCTTGCTTCCCTTTTTATGGAGAACTATGTTCCGGTTCTCCGGCTTTCAGCAAGAAACAGTCTGTTCCCTGGCTGTGGTGCAGCTCGCTGATACACAAGCAGCTAAGAGCATCCAAATGACATAATAGGAATACAATTATGGCTCTCAGAGAGTCTGTTCCATCACTGGTCATAGTCAAATCTGGATTGTACCAGTTGAAGAAGTACTATGTGCACTATTTTTGGTAATTTAAATACATGTGTTTGCTACTCATTTCTGGACAATAATGGTTTCAGATTCATACCTTAATTCAGTCTTCCTGATAGAATTTTTAATGGTATATTACTGATGTTAATAAAAGAACAGTATGAAAAAAATAAAGGGAACTTGTTTTTGCCCGAGAAATACTAGTATATCACAAACAATGAGACCTGCATCCAGGCTGGACTATGTAAGCATTTTAGGAAGCAGGAAAACAAAACAAATCAAAGCATTTACCATAGGAAAAACAAATCTGGTGCTTAAAAATAAACAAGTTTCATTTTTATGCTTCAGGCTTTTAAATCTCTGGAGAGTTGTTCTTACGAATGTGGAAAAGTAAGAGAAAATATTACATATTTTAAAACATTAAAAATAAATTACATTGTTTTTATAAAATAACTTGAAAAGTTAACATTTCTAACCATGTACTTTTGATTCCTGACTTAAAGGAATTAATTTGCTAAAGCATCTGTAAATTGATTGCATATAATTTAGGAATAGATTATTAAAATATATATGCATATATATTATACACACTAAAACAATGTGGTACATATTCTACAATGCCAACAAAAAATAGTTTTGCTGAAAAACACATTATAGCTATTTAGAATCTGTCAAGTTGTTCCTGTTACCAGTTGAAAAAACTGGGGCAGATTCTTTAATATCTCCAGGCCTTGTTTGATAGGAACAATAATTATAATACCTACATCTTAGGGTTGTTGTGAGGTTTATGTCTAATAAAATTATTCTTTAATGGTATTTAACAGGCAGAACTGTTTTAGAAAAACGGCTTATAACTATAAGACATCAGGCATAAAAACCATTAATGGTATTTTTAAAAACTGAAAATTCAACAGGTAAGTTAACAGTTCCACAAAAAGAACGAGGAGAAGTACAAACTTAAGTTTTCTACAATTTAACCAAAGACTTCCATGGTGCTTGCATTAAAACATCAAACAGTGACTAGAGCTTTTGGCGTGCTGGGAAACATACCTATCAAAAATCCTTGGAGATTTGTGGAAAGAAAATATTTTCTGCTGTTTTCAGTGAGAATATTGGTCACTCTGTTTTAAAAATAACCTTTAAATGCTAAGCAGGAACAGTTAAATACACTCAACCATTCAGATTTTTCCATTCAACAAATATTTTTTAACTGCCTACTGTGTGTCTGAAATTGTGTTGGGCTCAAGATGAGAAACATATGGTCCCAGCTTCAGGGAGCTTACAGTGTTCTCACAAAGGACTGCCAAGATAATGTCTCAAAACGTTTATGCTTTTAAAGTCACACCTATCATCAAATCTTTTAAGATATCCATAGGGGTTATAACTTGTCTGTTTATTGATTCACTGACCAAATGCTAAAGTTAAACGACATCTGGAAAAACCTGTTTACTTCTGAAAAGATCATGGGGGTGGGGGTGAGGACCTATTTGGGGATCTAGTTATAATGTTTTTCAAATAAAAATTTTGTGAATTTCTACTTTAATGAGTCCATGCCTTGCATAGCCAGAGCAGAAAAATCACACTGTAGTAGCAATTTAAGTAAAAGTTGCTAGTCATTTCACAAATATTATAAATTAGCAAACATATTAAAATTTTAATTCCACAAAAAAGGCTCTAATTTAACAAGTTATAAGAAAGGGCCATTTAAAAAAAAGTTATCTTGAGATTTCTTTCTTATTATATTTAAGAAATATTCCCATGTTCCATAAGTACAAACATAAAAATTTTCTCACATCTTTAATTTTTAAAATCATCTTGGATATTGCCTAAAGTGAATTTTGCTAGAGCCAATAGATATCTCTCCTGAAATTATTTAATTATATCTAATAGCATATGCTTGTATACTGATATTCATGAGATCAAAATTAACTTAAGTGCTATGCCCAGTTGTAAATACAAAAGCAATTATTGTTTTGATGTCAAATTTTAATTTTTCTTAGCAATGTTTCAGTCACTTAACAGTACATATTGTACATCAAAATACATGAAATGCTTTTCTGTTTTAAAGATACCTTCCTTCCCACCACTCCTTGGCCCCTTTTTGGAATATCTTCATGAGGTCACTGAGAATAGAACATTACATTAGAAAAAAAAAATTCCAAAATGTGATTTGACTCAGGTTTTCCTTAGACATGCCTCAGAACACAGTAAACTTAAAGAAAAAGGAAAATCATATTTTACAAAAGGAAAATCACATTTTAAAATCTAATCATAGTAATAACACTACCCTTTTATGTATATCTAATATATATTATATATATACACATATGTATACATTTCTGTTCAGAAATGTATATATGCACATGTACACATACAGAAATATATATGTATATACACAAGGAAAATGATGAAGAGGAGTGTCCATCACCAAAAGAGGTTATGATTAGATATTCCTACATGGTTTTAGGTGTTGAGTTCATCATAAATAAAGTTCACAGAGCTAAAAACTTGAAAGCTACCTAATAACTCACACAAAGCAATTTCAAATGTGTTGGCTCTGTTATAACTTATTAAGCCATTGAATTTTACAAATAGTTTCTTCCTAAATCTAATACAGACAGAAGAGCAAATTGTAAATGAGGACCAGACACTCTAAACAGCCTGACTTCAGATCCCAGTTCTACTATTCATGGACTTTATGACATTCTCTGGGTCAGAATTCCCATCTATAATTGGGGATGGCTCTTTTTATTCCAAATTAGTGTCTTTTTTGTAGGGTCATCATGAAGATTAAATGAATTAACACACAAGGAAACACCCAGAATAATGCCTCAGTAAGAGAGATTTCTTAATTTTCAATGCTCACAGATTTGGTTATTAAAAATCACATTTGGCTTTGGGAAAATAAAATTGGGGAATCTAAAGAAACATTCAGTGCTGAGTGTTTCCTATAAAATACTCAGTGCCATGAGTGCTCCTTATAAAATTATTTGTCATCAAATCATCTCTAGTTAGGCTTATCTAATGCTAAAAGCCCAGAGAAAAAGAGAAAGAATTGGAAAGAAAATAGTTATTAGGCTTTCAAATACTCCCAAATATCTATACCTAGATATTTCCACAAAAGTGAAATCAAGCCAGGCAGATGTTATTCTCATCTCCAGGTGATTATATGGCTAGACATTTACATATTGAGATATCAGTTTTCAGTCATGCTTTTCTAGAAAGGAATTAAAGTGGTTATTAATTAATTGCACAACTAATTGGAAGCCATGAATACTGAAAGAGAAAGTGGCCAGCAGAGGCACCCAATTCAAACAGAACAGATTGTGATTATGTTCTCTTAACTTCCTGGCCAACGTCAAACTTCAGAGACATATTTTAAAGAGAATGAATGAAACTATTCTATGAGACCAGTGCAGGAAGAATAGAAAATAGTTTTCTTTTTAATTTATTTCAACAGGCAGTGTCTTGGGTCAGTTTCTGAGTAACTTTCCTATGGTTAATGAGCAAAAGTGCAAGGGGGACTTTTTTCCAACTCATGCAGATGTGTATGTTCCAGGTTCTTTACCTTAAAATGAATTATGAAAACTACAGTTTTAAAAGAGACTACCTAATTGACACAGGCTCTAGTCACACCTAGTGTCAGAGGGACTCCAAATGGATAAAATACAAGGAATCTGACTCAGTTGAATGTTGCATTCACGTTAATAGTGCACATAGCTATTGACAGACTTGAATGAATATACAGAAATAAGAATCACTATTAAATCTCAAGAAAACTTAGAAAAAGTATAAATCTTGCTCTCCACACAAACCTGAATTTGGATAATCCAGGGAACTGTTTTGAGGTAGCTAATAAGGTTCTAGGATTTTAAGTTTTACTTAAGAAATCTGTCGCGGGAAGATGGTGTGAGCAGGGTGGCAGAAACCTCCTCCCAACTCTATATTTATCTATGAAAACACAGCAAATACATCTATTCCTAAAAGAGAGACCAGAATACACAGGAAAGCGCACAGCGTGCAGCTACACCTGAGAGCACTCGGCACCCCAAGAAGCAGGTAAGATACGGAGCTGCGACCCGGCGGGACCCGAGCACTCCCGCAGTCCAGCGCACCTGCGGGAGGAGAGGATTCAGAGTCCAGAGGGAGTGGAAGTACACCCCGCGAAGTAGCCAGCCCCGGTGATCTGCGCGAGGAGCGCTGACCCACATCGTGCAGTGCAGCGGAGATTGGAGAGACAGAGGGGCAGAATCTGAGCGGGGAATGCGCCAGGGTGCTTGCAGCCGGCTCACGGGAAGGAAAAAAGAAAAGCGCGCGCTTTCTTCAGCAGTCTTAAAGAGACAGGAGCCCAGCAGAGGAGCCGGATTGCCCCAGCACACTCAGCCCAGCAAGCTGGGAGTCCCTGGGAGTCCGGGGGAGTTTCAGACGCCTTAGCAGGCGACGGAGGAGACGTAGCCATACTTACACTTCTCACTGAGAACAACAGCCTCCTATTCGTTCCCACCCCTGCCAGAGTGATAAAGGGCCCTGTGGAGCGGCGCAGTCACAGCTGTGGAATAGTGGGGCAATAGCGCCACCTAGAGCATTCCCACAGAATCTACGTCCGGTGGGCATTTTTTTTGTTTTTTTTTGTTTTGTTTGTTTTTGTTTTTTTCTTTTCTTTTTTCTTTCTTTCTTTCTTTCTTCTTTTTTTTCTCTTTTTTTTTCTTCTCTTTTTAAAGTCTTAAAGAGCCCAGCTGACATACGAGGCAACTATCAGTGACCAATTCTATAGCCATGAAAAGACAGAGGAATATGGTTCAGACCAAAATCAATCAGACAACCCCAGAGAGGGAGTCTGAAGGGATGGAAATGCACAGTCTTCCTGAAAAAGAATTCAGAATAAAAGTCATAACCATGCTGATGGACCTGCAGAGAAATGTGCAAGAGCTGAGGGAAGAAGTGAGGGAAGTGAGGAAAGACAATGCAGAAATCAGACAAGCGATCGACGGGCTTAACAGCAGAATGGATGAGATGCAAGAGACTGTTAATGGAATAGAAAACAGAGAACAGGAGTACAGAGCAGCTGAGGCAGAGAGAGATAAAAGGATTTCTAGGAATGAAAGAATATTAAGAGAACTGTGTGACCAATCCAAACGGAACAATATTCGCATTATAGGAGTACCAGAGGAAGAAGAGAGAGAAAAAGGGATAGAAAGTGTCTTTGAAGAAATAATTGCTGAAAACTTTCCCTCGCTGGGGAAGGAAGTAGTCTCGCAGTCCACCGAAGCTCATAGATCTCCCAACACAAGGAACCCAAGGAGGACAACACCAAGACACATAATAATTAAGATGGCAAAGATCAAAGATAAAGACAGGGTATTAAAGGCAGCTAGAGAGAGAAAAAGATCACCTACAAAGGAAAACCCATCAGACTATCATCAGACTTCTCAACAGAAACCTTACAGGCAAGAAGAGAATGGCATGATATATTTAACATTATGAAATAGAAGGGCCTCGAACCAAGAATATTGTATCCAGCACGATTATCATTTAAATATGACGGAGGGATCAAACAATTTCCAGACAAACGAAAGTTGAGAGAGTTTGCCTCTCATAAACCACCACTACAGGATATCTTAAATGGACTGCTCTAGATGGAGGCAAACCTAAGGCTAAAAAGATGTCACCAGAGAAAATAAAATCATAGCAAAGAAAGCAGACCATCCAATTACTAATTAAAGGCAAAGAATAAAACACCTATTATCGAAAGAATGGAGGAGGAGGAATAAGAAGCGAGAGAAATAAAGAAATATCAGACGGTGTTTACAATAACTTAACAAGAAAGTTAAGTTACATTGTTAGATAGTATAGAAGCAACCCTTGAACCCTTGGTAACCACGAATCTAAAGCTAGCAATGGCAATAAGTACATACCTATCAATAATCATCCTAAATGTAAATGGACTGAATGCACCAATCAAAAGACACAGAGTAACAGAATGGACAAAAAAGCAAGACCCGTCTATATGCTGCCTACAAGAAACTCACCTCAAATCCAGAGATATACACAGGCTAAAAGTGAAGGGATGGAAAAAGATATTTCATGCAAACAACAAAGAGAAAAAAGCAGGTGTTGCAGTACTTGTATCAGACAAAATAGACTTCAAAACGAAGAAAGTAGCAAAAAGATAAAGAAGGACATTACATAATGATAAAGGGGTCAGTCCAACAAGAAGATATAACCATTATAAATATATATGCACCCAACACAGGAGCGCCAGCATATGTGAGACAAATACTAACAGAATTAAAGGAGGAAATAGACAGCAATGCATTCATCTTAGGAGACTTCAACACACCACTCACTCCAGAGGACAGATCAACCAGACAGAAAATAAGTAAAGACACAGAGGCACTGAACAACACACTAGAACAGATGGACCTAACAGACATCTACAGAACTCTACACCCAAAAGTAACAGGATACACATTCTTCTCAAGTGCACATGGAACATTTTCCAGAATAGACCACATACTAGGCCACAAAAAGAACCTCAGTAATTTCAAAAATATTGAAATCCTACCAACCAACTTCTCAGATCACCAAGGTATAAAACTAGAAATAAATTTTAGAAAGAAATCAAAAAGGCTCACAAATACATGGAGACTTAACAACACTCTCCTAATTAATCAATGGGTTAACGACCAAATCAAAACAGAAATCAAAGAATATATGGAGACTAATGACAACAACAACACAAAGCCACAACTTCTGTGGGACGCAGCAAAGGCAGTTCTAAGAGGAAAGTATATTGCAATCCAGGCCTATTTAAAGAAGGAAGAACATTCCCAAATGAATAGTCTAAAGACACAATTAGTGAAATTGGAAAAAGAAGAACAAATGAGGCCCAAAGTCACCAGAAGGAGGGACATAATAAAGATTAGAGAAGAAATAAATAAAATTGAGAAGAATAAAACAATAGAAAAAATCAATAAAACCAAGAGCTGGTTCTTTGAAAAAATAAACAAAATAGATAAACCCCTAGCCAGATTCATTAAGAGAAAAAGGGAATCTACACACATAAACACAATCAGAAATGAGAAAGGAAAAATCACGACGGACCCCACAGAAATACAAAGAATCATAAGAGAATATTATGAGAATCTATATGCTAACAAGCTGGAAAACATAGAAGAAATGGACAACTTCTTAGAAAAATACAACCTTCCAAGACTGACCAAGCAAGAAACAGAAAAACTAAACAGACCAATCAGCAGCGATGAAATCGAATTGGTAACCAAAAAACTACCCAAGAACAAAACCCCTGGGCCTGATGGATTCACCTGTGAATTCTACCAGACATATAGAGAAGAAATAACACCGATTCTCCTTAAAGTTTTCCAAAAAATAGAAGAGGAGGGAATACTTCCAAACTCATTCTATGAAGCCAGCATCACTCTAATACCAAAACCTGGCAAAGACCTCACCAAAAAAGAAAATTACAGACCAATATCTCTGATGAACGTAGATGCAAAAATACTCAACAAAATATTAGCAAACCGAATTCAAAAATACATCAAGAGGATCATACACCATGATCAAGTGGGATTCATCCCAGGGATGCAAGGATGGTACAACATTCAAAAATCCATCAACATCATCCACCACATCAACAAAAAGAAGTACAAAAACCACATGATCATCTCCATAGATGCTGAAAAAGCATTTGACAAAATTCAACATCCATTCCTGATTAAATCTCTCAACAAAATGGGTATAGACGGCAAGTATCTCAACATCATAAAGGCTATATATGACAAACACACAGCTAACATCAAACTTAACGGCCAGACGCTGAAAGCTTTTCATCTAAGATTGGGAACAAGACAGGGATACCCACTCTCTCCACTGTTATTCAACATAGTACTGGAGGTCCTAGCCACAGCAATCAGACAAAACAAAGACATACAAGGCATCCAGATTGGTAAAGAAGAAGTCAAATTGTCACTATTTGCAGATGACATGATACTGTACATTAAAAACCCTAAAGATTCCATTCCAAAACTAATAGAACTAATATCTGAATTCAGCAAAGTTGCAGGATACAAAATTAACACACAGAAATCTGTTGCTTTCCTATACACTAATGATGAACTAACAGAAAGAGAAATCAGAAAAACAATTCCACTCACAGTTGCATCAAAAAGAATAAAATACCTAGGAATAAACCTAACGAAGGAAGTGAAAGACCTGTACTCTGAAAACTACAAGACACTCCTAAGAGAAAGTAAAGAGGACACTAACAAATGGAAATGCATCCCATGCTCTTGGCTAGGAAGAATAAATATTGTCAAAATGGCTATACTACCTAAAGCAATCTACAGATTCAATGCAATCCCTATCAAACTACCAACAGCTTTCTTCAATTAACTGGAACAAATAATTCTAAAATTCATAGGGAACCACAAAAGACCCCAAATAGCCAAATCAATTTGAGAAGGAGGAATAAAACAGGGGGAATTACACTCCCTGACTTCAAGCTCTACTACAAAGCCACAGTAATCAAGACAATTTGGTATTGGCAGAAAAACAGACCCACAGACCAGTGGAACAGAATAGAAAATCCAAACATTAACCCAAACATATACAGTCAATTAATATTTGATAAAGGTGCCTTGGATATACAATGGGAGATGACAGCCTCTTCAGCAGCTGGTGTTGGAAAAACTGGACAGCTACATGTAAGAGAATGAAACTGGACTACTGTCTAGCCCCATACACAAAGGTAAACTCAAGGTGGATCAAAGACCTGAATGTAAGTCATGAAACCATAAAACTCTTAGAAAAAAACATAGGCAAAAATCTCTTGGACATAAACATGAGCAACTTCTTCATGAACATATCTCCCCGGGCAAGGGAAACAAAAGCAAAAATGAACAAGTGGGACTATATCAAGCTGCAACGCTTCTGTACAGCAAAGGACACCATCAGTAGAACAAAAAGACATCCTACAGTATGGGAGAATATATTCATAAAAAACGTATCTGATAAAGGGTTGACATCCAAAATATATAAAGAACTCATGCACCTTAACAAACAGAAAGCAAATAATCCAATTAAGAAATGGGCAGAGGGCATGAATAGACACTTCTCCAAAGAAGAAATTCAGATGGCCAACAGGCACATGAAAAGATGCTCCACATCGCTAATCATCAGAGAAATGCAGATTAAAACCACAATGAGATATCACCTCACACCAGTGAGGATGGCCAACATCCAAAACACAAACAACAACAGATGTTGGCAAGGATGTGGAGAAAAGGGAACCCTCCTACACTGCTGGTGGGACTGCAAATTAGTTCAACCATTGTGGAAAGCAGTATGGAGGTTCCTCAAAAAACTCAAAATAGAAATACCATTTGACCCAGGAATTCCACTCCTAGGAATTTACCCTAAGAATGCAGCAGCCCAATTTGAAAAGGACAGATGCACCCCTATGTTTATTGCAGCACTATTTACAATAGCCAAGAAATGGAAGCAACCTAAGTGTCCATCAGTAGATGAATGGATAAAGAAGAGGTGGTCCATATACACAATGGAATATTATTCAGCCATAAGAAGAAAACAAATCCTACCATTTGCAACAACATGGATGGAGCTAGAGGGTATTATGCTCAGTGAAATAAGCCAAGCCGAAAAAGACAAGTATCAAATGATTTCACTCATATGTGGAGTATAAGAACAAAGAAAAAATACTGAAGGAACAAAACAGCAGCAGACTCACAGAACCCAAGAACGGACTAATAGTTACCAAAGGGAAAGGGACTGGGGAAAATGGGCGGGAAGGGAGGGATAAGAGGGAAAAAGGGGCATTACGATTAGCAGATGTAATGTTGGGGGGGCACGGGGAGGGCAGTACAACTCAGAGAAGACAAGTAGTGATTCTATAGCATCTCACTACGCTGATGGACAGTGACTGTAATGGGGTTGGTGGGGGGACCTGATGAAGGGGTAGTTTAATAACCATAATACAGCACATGTAATTGTAGATTAATGGTAATAAAATAAATTATATTAAAAAAAAGATAGAAATCTGTCAGGAGGACTGAAGATGGTGGCATGAGAGGTAAGAAGAAACCTCCTCCCAAAACCACATATAATATGACAATATAGCAGATACATAAAATCCTGAAAGGGCAACAGTAAAGAAGGCTGCAGCAGACTGTCTGCACCCGAGGAAACAAGCAGATCTCAAGGAAAAGGGTAAAGTACCAAAGTCATGATCTGGAGGGACCCAAACTCTTCCCCCACTCCAGCTCACCAGGGGGAGAAAGAGAAACAGAGAGGGGAGGGGGTGGGACCTAGGACTGCTGAACACCCAGCCATGGAGATCTTCTTTGGGAGCATGAACCTACATTACATGGTGCTCTGGAGATTAGTGGGGTTGGAAAGCTAAAACAGGCAGAATACTTGGAGAGATGGATTTCAGCTTCTGTGGAAAACAGGGATCCACATCCAGCTGCTCTGGGACAAAAGGAAGGCAGGCAGTCTGAGAGACTTCCTGACAGTGAGAGGGCTGCTAAAGGGGCAAGGATTGCACAGAGCTTGTTGCTCAAGAGAAAGGAGAGGTGGACAAAATTGTCTGGGTGCACTCTGTCCAACAGGTTGAGAATTTTCAGGAGCTTCAGGTGTTCCATCCCCCTGACTGGCTACACAGCTCCAAAGACCCAACTGTGATATGCAGCCTGCTGCACCTTCATACCGGCAGGCACCGACTTGCAAACCAACTGCCCCAGCCACTGTGCCAGGCCAGTCAGAGTGCAGACCACCTTTGGCAACTACAAGTGCAAAGCATAGAGCCTTCTCCCTACGCATTCAGTCCACTGGCCCTGGCAGTGGAGGCAGGCACCACAGCCAGGAAACAGGAAAGAATTCTTTCCTCCCAACAAGCACCAGCACCCCTCCACGGCGATACCTGCCATCGCTCCAGGGACTGAGCAGCTCCAGAGACTAGAGCTTCTGGTAACTAGAGGGCGCCACCTACAAATATGAACTGTCAAAGAAAACAAGCTCAAACCTCTACAAACACCAGAAAAAGGACCAAGCAATACTGAACTCATCAATCTTCCTGAAAGACATTTCAAAGTAAAAATCATAAACATGCTCATGGAGCTACAGAAAAATATTCAAAAACTCAGGGAGGAATTCAGGAATGAGATACAAAAATTGGAGAATACAGTGTCTGAAATGAAACATACAATGGAGGGGTTTAAAAGCAGACTAGATGAAGTAGAGGACACAATAAATGAAATAGAAATTAGAGAACAGTAATACAAAGAAGGTGAGGCATACAGAGGAAGACGGATCTCTAGGAATGAAAGAATATTGATAGAACTGTGTGACCAATCCAAACGGAACAATATTTCCATTATAGGGGTACCAGAAGAAGAATAGAGAGAAAAATGGTTAGAAAGTGTCTTTGAGGAGGTAATTGCTGAAAATTTCTCCAATCTGGGGAATGAGATAGTCTCTCAGGCCATGGAAGTGCACAGATCACCCAACACAAGGGACCCAAGGAAGACAACACCAAGACATATAAAATTAAAATGACAAAGATCAAGGGTAAGGAAAGACCATTAAAAGCAGCCAGAGAGAGAAAAAAGATCACATTCAAAGGAAAACACATCAGGAAACAATCAGAATTCTCAAAGGAAACCTTATAGGCCAGAAGGGAATGGCATGATGTATTTAATGCAATGAAGCAGAAGGGCCTCAAACCAAGAATACTCTACCCAGAAAGATTATCATTAAATTTTGAAGGCAGGATTAAACAATTTCCAGATAAGCAAAAGATGAGAGAATTTACCTCCCACAAACCATCTCTACAGAGTATTTTGGAGGGACTGCTATAGATGGAAGTTTTCCTAAGGCTAAATAGCTGTCACCAGAGGAAAAAAAACCACAGTAAAGAAAGTAGAACAATTAATTACTAAGCAGATGCAAAATCAAATCAACCACCCCCCAAATCAGTCAACAGATAGACAAAGAGTACAGAATATGATACCTAATATATAAAGAAAAGAGGAGGAAAAAATAACCCTTTAGATTATGTTTGTAATAGCATACTAAGTGAGTTAAGTTAGACTGTTAGATTGTAGGGAAGTTACCCTTGAATCTTTGGTAACCATGAATGTAAAGCCTGCAATGACAGTAAGTATATACCTATTGATAATCACCCTAAATGTAAATGGTATGAATGCACCAATCAAAAGACATGGAGTCACTGAATGGATAAAAAAAGAAGACACATCTATAGGCTGCCTATAAGAGATTCACTTCAAACTCAAAGACATACACAGACTAAAAGTAAAGGGATGGAAAAGATATTTCATGCAAACAATCAGGAGAAAAAAGCAGGTTTTGCAGTACTTGTATCAGACAAAATAGACATTAAAACAAAGAAAGTCACAAGAGACAAAGATGGACATTACATAATTATAAAGGGGTCAGTCCAACAAGAGGATATAACCTTGATAAATATGCACACAACACAGTATCACCTACATATGTGAAACAAATAATAACAGAATTAAAGAGGGAAATAGAATGCAATGCATTCATTTTAGAAAACTTCAACACACCACTCACTCCAAAGGACAGATCAACCAGACAGAAAATACATAAGGACACAGAGGCACTGAACAACACACTAGAACACATGGACCTAAAACAGCAGAGCACTCAACCCAAAAGTAGCAGGATACACATTCTTCTGAAGTGCACATGGAATACTTTCAGGAATAGATCATATACCTGGCCACAAAAAGAGCCTCAGTAAATTCATAAAGATTGAAATTGTACCAACCAGCTTCTCAGACCTCAAAGGTATGAAACTGCAAATAAATTACACAAAGAAAACAAAAAGGTTCACAAACACATGGAGGCTTAATAAAATGCTCCTAAATAATCAATGGATCAATGACCAAATAAAAACAGAGATCAAGCAGTATATGGAGACAAATGACGACAAAATTCAACACCGCAAAATTTGTGGGACACAGTGAAGGCTGTGCTAAGAGGGAAGTATACTGAAATACAGACTTACATCAGGAAAGAAGAACAATCCATATGAACAGTCTAAACTCACAATTAGTGAAGTGAGATAAAGAAGAACAAATGAGGCCCAAAGTCGGTAGAAGGAGGGATATAGTAAAGATTAGAGCAGAAATAAATAAAGTTAAGAAGAATAAAACAATAGAAAGATTCAGTGAAAGCAGGAGCTGGTTCTTTGAGAAAATAAAATAGATAACCCCCTAGCCAGACTTTCAAGAAAAAAAGAGTCTACACACATAAACAGAATCAGAGATGAGAAAGGAAAAATGACTACAGACACCACAGAAATACAAACAATTATTAAAGAACACTATGAAACATTATATGCTAACAAACTGGATAACCTAGAAGAAATGGACGACGTTCTAGAAAATACAACCTTCTATGGCTGACCCAGGAAGAAACAGAAAATCTGAACAGACCTATTACCAGCAATTAAATTGAATTGGTAATCAAAAAACTACCTAAGAACAAAATTCCCAGACTAGATGGCTTCACCACTGAATTTTATCAAACATTTAGTGAAGACCTAATACCCATCCTCCTTAAAGTTTTCCAAAAAGTAGAAGAAGAGGGAATACTTCCAAACTCATTCTATGAGGCCAGCATCATTCTAATACCAAAACCAGGCAAAGACATCACAAAAAAAGAAAATTACAGACCAATAAATCAAATTCAAAAATACATCAAAAAGATCATCCATCATGATTAAGTAGGTTTTATTCCAGGGATCCTAGGATGGTACAATATTCGAAAATCCATCAACATCATCCACCACATCAACAAAAAGAAGGACAAAAACCACATGATCATCTCCATAGATGCTGAAAAAGCATTCGACAAAATTCAACATCAATTCATGATGAAAACTCTCAACAAAATGAGTATAGAGGGCAAGTACCTCAACATAATAAAGGCAATATATGACAAGCCCACAGCCAACATCATAATTAACAGTGAGAAGCCGAAAGCTTTTCTTTAGGATCAGGAACAAGACAAGGATGCTCATTCTCCCCTCTTTTATTCAACATAGTTCTGGAGGTCCTAGCCATGGCAGTCAGACAACAAAAAAAAAGAAATAAAAGGCATCCAGATTGGTAAGGAAGAATTTAAACTGTCACTGTTTGCACATGACATGATATTGTACATAAAAATCCCTAAAGAATCCACTCCAGAATTACTAGAACTAATAACTGAATTCAGCAAAGTTGCAGGATACATTAATACACAAAAATCTGTCGTATCCCTATATACTAACGATGAACTAGCAGTGAGAGAAATTAAGAAAACAATTCCATTCACAATGCATCAAAAAGAATAAAATACCTAGGAATAAACCTAAACAAGGAAGTGAAAGTCCTATACCCTGGAAACCAGAAGACACTCATGAGAGAAATAAAGAAGATACCAATAAATGGAAATATATCCCATGCTCATGGACAGGAAGAATTAATATTGTCAAAATGGCCATCCTGTCTAAAACAATCTACAGACTCAATGCAATCCCTATCAAAATACCAACAGTATTCTTCAAATAACTAGAGCAAATAGTTCTAAAATTCATATGGAACCATAAAAGGCCCTGAATAGCCAAATTAATCCTGAGAAGGAAGAATAAAGTTGGGGGGATTACACTCCTCAACTTCAAGCTCTACTACAAAGCCACAGAATCAAGACAATTTGGTACTGGCACAAGAACAGACCCATAGATCAATGGAACAGAATAGGGAGTCCAGATATAAACCCAAGCATATATGGTCAATTAATATATGATAAAGGAGCCACGGACATACAGTGGGGGAAATGACAGCCATTTCAACAACTGGTGTTGGCAAAACTGGACAGCTACATGTAAGATAATGAAACTAGATTATTGTCTATCCCCACAGACAAAAGTAAACTCAAAATGGATCAAAGACCTGAATGTAAGTCATGAAACCATAAAACTCTTAGAAGAAAACATAGGCAAAACTCTCAAATATAAATACGAGCAACTTTTTCCTAAATGGATCTCCTCAGGCAAGGGAAACAAAATAAAAAATGAACAAATGGGACTACATGAAGCTAAAACGCTTCTGTACGGCAAAGGACACCATCAGCAGAACAAAAAGGCATCCTAGTATGGGTATGGGAGAATATATTTGTAAATGACATATCCAACAAAGGGTTAACATCCAAAATCTATAAAGAACTCACATGCCTCAACGCCCAAAAAGCAAATAACCCTATAAAAAATGGGCGGAGGATCTGAACAGACACTTCTCCCAAGAAGAAATTCAGATGACCAACAGGCACATGAAAAGATACTCCACATCACTAGGTACCAGGGAATGCAAATTTAAACCACAATGAGAAATCAACTCACACCAGTTAGGATGGTGAACATCAAAAAGACTAGGAACAACAAATGCTGGCAAGGATGCAGAGAAAAGGGAACTGTCCTACACAGCTGGTGGGAATGTAAACTAGTTCAATCATTGTGGAAAGCAATATGGAAGTTCCTCAAAACACTAAAAATAGAAATACCATATGACCTGGGAATTCACTCCTAGGAATTTACCCAAAGAGAACAAGTTCTCAGATTCAAAAAGACATAAGCACCCCTACATTCATTGCAGCACTATTTACAATAGCCAAGATATGGAAGCATCCTAAGTGTCCATCCGTGGATGAATGGATAAAGAAGAGGTGTGTCAGTCCCTCCCTGCTTCTGACCTGCAGATAAGGGAGGAGACACGATGAGATATCGAAGATCTGAAAGGACCAGCCAGGGGACTCGAGGTTTAACAGCGCAAGAGTGGTGCTGAGAGGGCACCCTTTGTATTTATTGAGCAAATAAATGGTAACAACAATAGAATTCTGTGGGGGGGACTTAATACACAATCATTAACTAACCAAAAACTTAATCCTCAGCAGTCTCCAGTCCCCTGAGGTGCGATGTCTTACATGGTATTGAAACAATAGCAAGGGCGATTAGGTCACAGAAACTGTTTTGGTCTTGTTTGTTCTGTTCTTGATCACTTATCAGGAATTACAGAAAAAAAATCAAGTCATATATGATTGTACATTTGATTTCTATACTTGATTTATATATTAATCCCACAGAGGTGGTACATATGCACAGTGGAATATTATTCAGCCATAAGAAGAAAACAAATCTTACCATTTGCAACAACATGGATGGAGCTAGAGGGTATTATACTTAGTGAAATAAGCCAGGAGGAGAAAGACAGGTACCAAATGATTTCCCTCATTTGTGGAGCATAACAACGAAGCAAAACTGCAGAAACAAAATAGCAGCAGACTCAGACTCCAAGAAGTGACTAGTGGTTACAAGAGGGGAGGGGTGGGGGAGGATGGGTGGGGAGGGAATGAGAAGGGGATTGAGGCATATTATGATTAGTACACATGGTGTGTGTTTGGGGGCCACAGGGAAGACAGTGCAGCACAGAGAAGACAAGTAGTGACTCTGTAGCATCTAGCTGCACTGATGGACAGTGACTGCAATGGGGTTTGGGGGCAATTTCATAATATGGGTGAATGTAGTAACCACAATACTTTTCATGTGAAACCTTCATAAGAGTGTATATCGATGATACCTTAATAAAAAGAAAAAAAAATCTGTCAAGAATTTACCTAGGACACTCCATGGTATTGCAGTCTCCATACCCAACCATTTTGTTTGGCCAAGTGGCCTGCCAGTCTATTCAACTGACCCCAGCCCCTCTGTGCGTGCACGCACAGGAGAAGAACCTGTAGAGTCACAAGTAGAGTGCCTGGTGTGATGTGCCCTACAGCCATTGATTACCAGTCTCCCTGCCTCCTAGTGCCTGCCCCTTTAGGCTCCCCTTGGATAAGCCCCCTACGGAGGTTACTAAACCCCTCATTTTGTTTTGAATTGACCTGTCTGGCCTTAGCTTGGAAACCCCACCCAAGAGCATGGTACCCATGAAGCCTAATAAAAGGCATGTACAATCCAGCACCCTGTGTTTCACTTAACAAATGTTAATATAACAAAGTTATAATAATATGATAGTAAAAATATGGCAATTTAAATATCACAAAGCACTTTTACATAGAAAATAAAATGTAATAATATTAACTCATACTTACAATTAGATCCCAATTATTATAAGTCCTAATAGCCCCCCAAATTAAGGATCTCCATGGCTGTGGCAGATATTCTAAGTGATTTTGCCTGTCCTATTTATGTAGATTTAGTGAATGAAAGTGAATAAAAAATGCACCACAGTTAGGGAGAATACTAGAAGACTACCACTCCTGTAGGTGAAAATGGTTGATTGACTACTATGCTGAGAACTTAGTATTATCTGTCAAAGGAGATATCAGAAGCAGAGACTAGAGTAAGCAGAATGCCAGCTAAGAGCTTCCGAAAGAATGGCTTGCAGATATATTCTGAAGCAAACACAATACCAACTTTAAGTCCAATAGGGATATAATTTTGACATTGTATAGATATCTCAATTTTATAATTTTCTTCAGTGTGAATTTAAAAACAAAGGAGATCACTATGTCACAATGAGTGGTCATTTAATCATTTATTAAAAGATGCTAAAGTCAATGTTGACATGAAAATAAACCATCTATGAAACTTTCTGTAAGAATAATACCGATAGTGCATCAACTTTTGCTGCCATTAGAGTACACAGTTGGGAAAATGCCATAGACTCATGAAACACATCATTTTAGATTTAGTTTAAATAACACACAGACACACATGCAACAAATCCTATAGAACTATCCACACGCTTCAGGCAAGTTTCTTATGGTTGTTGTATCTGAGTAAATTTTCTGATTTTCTAAATGGGAGGTGTGGCAAATTAAAGATAGCGGCAGACTCTTTGACTCTTTTTCCATGAAGAAGAAGTGGAGCCTATGTCACCCCCTTGGATCTGAGCGCTGTGAGTGCTTTGATCAATAACTTACAGCCACAGTGACGCTGTGGGCAGGTGCTGGGTCTGCCCCTCTGCACAGCCCCGTGTCCCTGCGTTAGCGTTCTGACTCCCCTGAGGCTGCCGTGCTTACTGGCACATATAGGCACCTTCCTTGGCAGCCCCTGCCCAAATTCAGCCTTGAGATCATTCCCACCAAGGTTCCAGATGTGTGAGTGAAGCCATCTTGTGCCTTCCAGACCTGCACCTCTGCTGCTGAATACCAAGGTGGCCTTAGTCAAAAACCACATGGAGCAGAATAGTCCGGCTGAGCCCTTCCTGAATTCTTGACCTGTAAGATCATGTGATACAATAAACTAAAGATGGGTTCCGTATATCTTCCACTGAGTCATTTAAATCATATTGTCTATAGAAGTGAAGCCAATAAAAGCATTCTGTCAAACTCAGCTATATATAGCTGAGGGATCTGATTTGGTTTTCTGTGATAAATACACAAAAACAACAGAGAAATAGAACAGAATTCATCTGTATCCTACAATGTTGGCTCCTCAATTTCCGAGTAATAAAAATATTAAATAATTATTAAAAAAACAAGATAATAAGATGAGACCCTGATCAACTTACTCGCACATCCTTCATTGATCTCCTTACTCTGCTTAATTTTTCTTCAGTACACTTACAACTACTGACATGACTTTAAATACGACCACCTTCACTACTGCATATCACTTCCCTGAGGGTACTCTTTTGTTTCCTGCATACAGCAGAGACTGGCATGCAATAGCCTTGGTACATATTTGCTGAATACAAGTAAAACTTTGTCTTTGGGTATTTTATCTGGATATTACAAACTTTGTTTTTGCAAATGAGACAAGTCACCCTAATATTTTTAAAGAAAAAACTGTTCTGACATTGACTAAAGACAGAGATTTTTATTTTCAAGAAATGATTAGATTATGCATTTATTAATGCTTTTATTTTTAGGGATGATTACTACATATATTTACTTGATAATCATTTGTGTAGTCAAAGCCACTTAAAAATTAGCTTACATTTAAAAATATCATTAAAAGTTATGGTTTTCTCTGGAGTTAATAATCAACTAAATTTTTTCTTTGTTTTCCCTTCATCTGTGTTTAATTTACATGACAGTAAATTGTATATGAAATACTAGTACCCATATTTCATGTGATTATCTGTATAATTCATGTTCATGAGGGTGTCAAGACATTTATTTTAACACGCGTGAGTTTACAATGGTGTTGAAAGGTTATGTTGACAAAATTAATTGTCCTATTTGACAAAAGGTGGAAAAAATATAGAAGGCCTTTAAGTAAAAGTGAAATTAAATGAACATGCTGTTATCAATCTATTCATAAAATCTCAGTGTGGTACCATTTCCTTATTAAAGCTTTTGCAGAGGGAGTGGAGCTATTTTGTATTCTTATCCTTTGTTCTTCTACTACTTTCTCTTTCCCATGTTTACATTACAGGAGGGAAGTTAAGAAAATAAAAGAGGAAGCCAACTGAGAAAGGCCACATAGAAGATTTGAAGCTTCAGGAATAAGAGCAAGGAAACAAATCCTCCAGGCATGTTGCTTGCATGGCTAACAATTCCTTTCACTTTAAAATGCAGTTAAGCTGCATGAGAAGCTACATCATTGTTTTCCTGAATTAATTTCTCTTTCCCATGCCACAATGACTGTTCTTCTTATCAACCGCTCTCATAATGGGGAGTAAAAAACCAACCACCTCAGCAACATATATTATTAAGATTCTTACTTTTTCAGGCCAGCTGTCCCTGCAATTATATTTTACAAATAGAATTCTACACAGCTCCTCTCAGTTGAACACAATAATGTAATTTTACTGAATGACTCTGCAAAAGGCCTAATTATTTCTTGAAGCAGGGCTCCTGATGTTATTTTGCGTTTAATTCACAACCACATGCTGGAGGTTATTATCTGTGCAGCAACCAATTGAAATGCTTTCTAAAAAGTATTTCTCATACTTTTTAACCTGTGACTTTTAAAAACAATTGTACTTTGCTTCTGAAATATACCTGAAGGATTCAAATATAATAGAAGGTTATAAGACTTATATATAAATATATAATTATTCTATTTTAATTAAAAATATTTATTCTAGGGTGATTGAAAGCATAGTTGTTATTCATCCAGTTATCCATATAGTTTGTTTTAATAAAAAATAAACTTATAAATCTGTCAGTGACTGGGATGGGTGTTATTCATTCATGGGGTCTTTTCTGAAAACATCAATTAAACATTACCTCCTTTTCTTTAAATACCTAAGCCTATTTAGACTTCCTTGTGGCACTCATCATATAACATCTTAAAGTGTGGTATTTTTTTTTTAAAGACACATATATTTATAGGCATGTACTTATCTTCTCTTTAAAATTATATTGATATGGAAAAAATACCACAATAAAAATTGTAGTTAACATACACCAAAAACTTACTATGTACTAGGAATACATCACTCTTTAGATACATTATCTCCCCAAGTCTGCACAATGGTCCTGGATTAAAAGCCCGTTTGATAGATAAGGATTTCCAAACTTGAAAAGCTTTAGTAGCTTGCAAAAGTAAATGGAAAACACAGGATTCTAGTCAAGAGATCTGCCCTCTCCGTTCTGGCTTGTAACACTACATATGTATGTGATATGCATTTAGATTAGGGTTTCAGTTGCTGAGACGTGTGTGTGTGTGTGTGTGTGTGTGTGTGTGTGTGTGTGTGTGTGTGTTCCTCAAGAGGTATAGATTTTTTGAAGGGACTACAAGGATAACATTATAAAAAAATTAAAGTTAAAAAAATAAAGTTACAAATAATAGTAAATTTCCTGTATGGATGTTGGTTCTTTAAAAAAAATGGGCAAAAGAATAGCAATATTATTAACAAAGTACATTTCTAAATTCTAAACTAGAGGCTGTAATAAAATCTCTCTCTCCTATATGATTCTTTACCTGGGGAAATTAAATGTAGCGCATTATTTTCTTATAGATGGCAATAAAAATGATTCACTCTCTGATATACAGTACTAAGTTACATTTGAGGGATAAAACTCCCCTGCTCAAGATTGAAGATGAAAACGATTTTTAAGGCCCAAAAAAGAAAAAAAATAAAGTTACAAATAATAGTAAACTTAAAATATAAACATGTTTTGTAAAAAAAAAAACACCAGAGTATCTATCATCTTTCAAATAGTTCAGGAATTTCAGCTAACCGTCTTCACAATATAAGCTTATTCTCTGGTTACAAAGGTACCATTTGTTGAAATGGCAAAATATACCTATAAACCTCACAAATTCTACCACAGAGTCTCATCTATAAGAATTATTAGCTATTAGTCAGTCCTGCCTAAATATATTTATTTATATTATCTAAGAAGCACTTAATTCACACTGAATTTGCTCATGTTGTGACAAGTGTAATTCCAAACCAAGAAGACAGAAAAATATCCATGTTAATGAAGTTCACAGAAAATATTCTGTTCCCAGAAATACTGAGTCATTTTCTTAGTATGCAAATGATGGAAGTCAAATAGTTGTGACTTATGTAGTATTACAAGGAGGTATGTAGTGTAAACATTTTAACATCAATAATAAACTTAGTAAACATCACTACATAATTAATGGAGCTAAAATATTGGCTGAACTAAGTAATACTTTTCATGAAAGGTACAATAACAGTGTAAAAATAAATCCTGAGGTCTATCCTACAGAAGGAGAGTCCAAAGAGCTGATATATAATTTCAGTAAACACGTTCAGACTTGATGCTGTTAATGACGTGATTCATATAGTTCTTTCTATGCTTTATATCCAGGTGGGTAAAATGATTAGTACAATTGATGAAGTCACAGAGCCATGAATACTTAAGACACATTTTATCACAAGAGACTTATTATGCTATTAAACACAAGATGCTACATGTGTAGGCAGAGGCATTCTGTGAATAAAATGGTAACTGTCTTTTTAGGTATTAATATATTCTGAAAGTACTTTTAAGTATTAGGGAGTGATAAATAAAATTCAAATATGTGACTTTTAATACACAGAAACCATACAGAAATTAGGATTAGGGCAAAGGAGTGATTCTAGATGTCAGAAGCTACTATCCTGTCTATGCCACAATAATAATGAAATCATAGTTTTTAAAGTTATTTGTACGGCTATACAATGAAAAGATTATTCAGATTATGTTTTGGCAAATACAAGTAATTGTGTAATGACAGGTCATTAATTTGACTGAAGAGATGATTCTGTAAAGCAATTCTCAGGCATGAATCTGGTGCAACAATTTTGGTACATACTGAAAACTTTAATAAAGTAACTGGTGTGATATATTTAATATAAAGTATTTGAATAACTAATCACTAGGTTAAATTAAAGGGAAAACATTGAACCTACCAACCAAAACCAAGAATACAACTTTATATCAAGTTCATAAATAATTATTCAAAAAGAGTGAACGTAGATCATGCCACAAAGAAAATCTCAATGTATTTTTCAGAGAAGAAATTTTAAAGTCTCTATTCTTTAATGAAGTCAACAAAATTAGAAGTTAAGAAAGCACCTGGAGGAATTGAAAATAGACATAGAAAGTGGACTTCTCTTCTGGACCGCATAACTCTACATCCAACTTCCTGCTCAACTTTTCCATTTGAGTGTTTAATACATCTCAAACTTAACATATTTAAACCTGATTCCTGGTCTTCTCACCATCCACGAATTCTCCATGTCAGAGTAGAGAGTTGTGGCTCCTCTATATTGTTGCTCTGGCACAGGGTAGTTGTTCCATACATACTTGTTAAAGAAGACATGGATAAATGAATCAAATTTTCAGGGTACAAGCACATATATACAAATAATATCTGAACAGTACGGACCCATAGTGGTCGAGGGAATGTAAGTGTTACTATTGTCTTATTTAACTTTTTCCCAGTTGTTATATACTGTTCTTAAAACTAGAGAAAACATTTCAGTATAATCCTTCTAGATTTTAAGAAAAGAATAAAATTTTATAGCAAATAAGACAGAGACTGGAAAAGTAAGTTAATGAAAATACAGCTTTAGCAGAATTAAATAACTATAACATGATTATATTTATAGGGTCATCAGGTAGTTTCCTTTAGCTCCTTCAAAAACTAAAAGCCATTTCAATGAAAAGTAATAATATTAAATTAATTTTAGTAGCCATTTTTCTTAAACTTATGAAAAATACAGAAAAGGATTTTTGCTTTGCTCATTGATATATCCAAGATCTGGGAAAGGTATGGCATCTTCTAGTAAGTATTCTTCATAACTAAACATTCTGTTTTTATCTTATTAGATAAGTTTATTTATAAGTAATTGATATTTGCATCACTATCTTATTTTGTATCCCTTAGGGCCTCTCTATATTATACTTTGTTCATAATAATTCAAATGATCAAAGCAAGTTTCTGTTAAGATAAGGTATAATTTAGATATTTGATCTATTCAAATCCTTGCACCAAATTACTTCAAAATGAAATAGAATTTTTCAAGTTGAAAATCTGAGCATTTTAACCATGGGTCAGATGATGCAGTCAGTTTTTATTTCCTTTTGAGTTATATCTTTGTGTTTGTGCTAATGGTATTAACCAATGGATTTGATGAGGCTTGATGAGGCTAAGGAACTCTAAAATTATAGTCTAGGCTACAGTAAAAACAATTTCTAGTGTTCTAAAAACTGCATATGTCATCTACATTCCTCATGAAAATGGGCATTGAAAAGTTCTTGTAAACCTAGACTTGACAACATGTATTCACATATGCTCAAATCAGGTTTAAAGCCTATATTACTTCTTTTTTTGGATATTTTTTAACTGAAGTGTAGTAGATACATAATATTATATTGGTTTCAAGTATACAATGTAGTGATTCAACAGTTATCTATATCATTAAATCCTCACCCCAATTAGTGTGTTACTATCTGTAAACACAGAAAGATGTTACAGAACAATTGACTATATTCTCTATTCTTTACTTTCAGCCCTGTGATTAATCTGTATTATGATTGAGAATTTTTGTGCCTCTTTATCCCCCTCAACTCCCCCCCGTCACCTACTCCAAACCCTCCCCCATGATAACCACCAGTCACTTCTCAGTGTCTATGAGTCTACTGCTGTTTTGCTCATTTTATTTTGTTTTGATGAGGCTAAGGAACTCTAAAATTATAGTCTAGGCTACACTAGAAACAACTTTTAGTGTTCTAAAAACTGTGTGGTGTCATCTACATTCCTCATGAAAAATGAGCATTGAAAAGTTCTTGTAAAAATTGATCTGATAACAGGCATGCATGTATTCTCAAACAAGGTTTAAAGTCTGTCTGACTTTTCCTTTTCTCTTAACAGAGGCTGTGGGGGTTCATTCTCTTTAATGAATAATGATGTACAATTTGTACTACATGCCCATAAAACTGAATGCTTATGTATTTATTTGTTTAATTAATTTTTCAGTGTCTTTTAGAAATTAGTGATTATGAGCTTGGGCTCTGGTTTTGGGCTGTGTGACCTTAGGTTTTTGAAACCTTCTGTGGCTCAGTTTCCTCTTTGTAAAATGGACATTAAAAGTAGTATTTAACTCATTATTGCTAGTTTAAGATTAAATGAGATAATATATGTAAAGTTTGGGGAACATTTCCTGAGTTGGGAACTATTTGGGGACATAATCATGTTCCTAACAACTATGACACCGAGCAATGGGCACATGCCTACATTGGGATAATTTGCCATTTCTGCACATGCACATTGTACTAGTCTGCCAGCGCTGCCACACAATGTACCAGACATCAGGAATGTACCTTCCACAGTTCTGCAGGCTGGAAGTCCAAAGGTGTTGGCTGCTTTGGGTTCTCTCCTTGCCTTGCAGATGGCTGCCACCTCATGGCCTTTCCTCTGTTTTCATGCAATCCTCATGTCTTTTTTGAGTGTCCAAATTTCCTCTTTCCATAAAGACACAAGTCAGATGGGATGAGGGCCCACTCACCCTAAAGGTCTCATTTTAACTAAATTTCTCTCATTTTAACTAAGTCACCTCTTCAAAGACCTTAGCTGCAGGCACAGTAACATTCTAAGGTGCGAAGCTCTAGGATTAGAGCTTCAACATATGAGTATTGGGGGGACATAATTCAGCCCATAATGCTCTCTACACATTGTCCCCCATTATGTCAAGCTCTTTATAATCCCTATATTACTTTAATTATTACAGTAGTCCTGTGAAGGATGCTTCCTTTTTTTTTTCCTTTCTTTCTTTAAGGCTGAGAAAAATGTTACCTTACTCGGACTAAAGAGATGAAAAGTTTAGAATCCAGGTTTTAAACTATATCTTTTGTCTGACTCAGAGTCCAGGTTTTTCCTAACACTTGTGGTTTTTCCTAAGTTGATCAACTGTCTGTTATTGGTCAATTCATTTATAAGATAAGCCTTTAAACCGACCATGTTTTTTGTAGATGTCATTTTTAATTTTTGCTTCCTTTTTAATTGTCTCTATTGCCCAAGCTGTTTCAACTTTGTGTATAAATCTAACAGTGTAGAATTTCAGTTTCATTTTATTGGAGTGATGGGCTTTTACAATTTTGAATTTATCAATGATCAAAACAAGAATCAAGTAAGGTTTCTTACATTTGTCATTTCTTCACTAGACTCACTGGAACCAGGACTGGGCCATTTTCACCCAAGTGGTCATTTAGATGATGGGGAAATGAGATTAGGATTGCCAGGAATTCCTGGAAAATGAGCAGAACTCATACAAATTTATTGACAATAAGGCAGAATGAGGCATAGAGCTTTGGATTCCATTGCCGCATCTTTATCATTGCTATCCTTTATTTGTCCTCACTGTTCAAGTAGACACTTTGTAAATAGAATCACCACAGTGGCCTTTTCTTTTTAGAAGGGTTTGCTTTAGGGATGAAAATAGGACTAATAAATTAGCCCATTTTCACTGAGGACAGTGAAAGGCATAATGTATCACAATAACAGTATTTTTTAAAGATGAGGTACAAAAACCCCCTTTTACTTCCACACTGTTCTTTTTTCTCTTTTTTGTTAATATTTCCTACTTAGAGACCCTTTTTACTATGAAAACAGAAGAGTCTCTCTGCTATACCTCTTTACCAGCAAGTTTCTCCATGTTTTCAAACCATGGCAGTTTGCAATTTTGATTAATATAAGACTATATTATGGAACCAGGTACAAATTACTTAAAACATCAAGAAAGAGTCTAGCTGGACTACTCAGGATAAATATCTCTGGAAAATATTATTTTCATTTAAATGTTATCATTTCTGTCTTGACACAGTGGTGGCATTTGGGAATTTAGGAAATCATACAAATTGTTCATATCTTAGCTGTTTTGTATTCTAAGGAGAAGTAGCATTATGTCTATAACATTATGTCATTCTCATATAGGAATGTGGTAAGGATTAAGTACATATACATATATACAGAAGATGTAGATTAGTGCCAAGTCCATAGTAAGTATTACTTACATAAGGATTAGTTATTATTATTATTGGTGTGGAAAGGTGGTTCCTTTTGTAGAGTTTGAATTTATTGTCTTATGAAGACTTTATTCACTTATCAGAGAAAAATATCATAAAAACTTTTTATTTAAACTGAGCAATAAAATTTTAAAAGGTTTAGGATTGCTTATTATTTATGAATTCAATACTTTTTAAAGAGGAATGAATCTAAATATTTTTGAATAAATAAACACCATTTTACTTAGTTTTAGAATTTTGTATATAGTTGTAATCATGAGAAAATTTACATATCAAAATAAGAAATATATGAATCATTAATACAATTTAAAAACATATATAACATTAGCAAGTATAGCTGAATTTCATTTCTGATGTTCAACACTATTGGAAGTGGGTTACAATTCAGATATCTGAAAGCTAAATTTTCTAGAAGAGAAATTTGTTGCCTTCAGAGAAATACAAATGAGTTTGAATAACACTGATGTGCATCGCACTTTTCTGCTAAATACACATTTCAATAGTAATAACAACATTCATGATTTTTGGAATGAAAGCATCACATTTCTCAGTATCCTATCTTTTACATCAATGCTCATTGTTAAAATATTTTAAAGGTTGTCTTCCTTTCATTCACTAGATCTTTTATCCTGAGGAAAAAACAAAACCAGGTTTTGAAAATGTATGTATGGTGAATTTAGTTTCACATTTTACATTTGGTTATATCAGGTAGCTGGTAAATAGGTATATTTTATAGAAAGTAACACTCTTTGATCATGATGTTGAAATATGATAATCCAAACAAATGCAACAACGTTTTGAACTTCACTCATTTGAGTTTCCAAAGAAAGCCAGTAAAAAATGTCCCAAGTAAAAGACTAAAGTACACACAGTGCCTCAGTTCTCAAAACTTTCCCTCAATGGGATGAAAAGGGTGATTAATTGAAGTGCTGATTATAAAATGATTTGCAGGGTCCAAAGTAGATTCAGTCATCTATTTAAGTCTATGAGTGCTTTTCCAATATACAGTAGCCATGGGTACAAATTGTCCCCTGAAGCCAAGGCAATTCATTTCCACTTTGAAAGATTAATGTGTTTGAGGGGAAAAATATTACTAGCACTGCATGGTTTCTATTTCCAGAAATGTACATTAAAGTTACAACCAGGAGCCAAACTTCATCTTCCTCCACATCACCACCGTCATCTTCTATTGCCATTTATTAAGTCATATGTATGGAATATTACATATTAGACTTTTGTTATCTATGGCATTGAAATTCCTCAGATTGAAGCTAATTTCACAGACCTGAGTTAATACTACAATGTAGTTTGCTTATTATAAAAATTCCCTCTAGGTCAAAATACACAGCTTTCAAATCGATATTCAAAATGTTATGTATTCAATCAAAAACTAGACTTAAAAAAACAGACTTTCTAACAGGATGTGTAAAAGTGCTTTCCATCTCCATTGTATTTACTTTTCCTTTTGAACTAGAATTCTTTGAATGGTAACAATTAAAATGAAATTGGGCAAGTACTCTATGTGGGTTGCATCTCTAGTCATAGTTATCTATACTTAAAATTATTGCCCTTAGAATTAGGAAAAAATGCAAGGCTTACTACTCAAACTTTGCAAATAATAAACATTTGTCTTAAATATAAAATGCGATTTTGAGGCAAAATTCAAACTTTTATAAAGCAAGAATGTAGTACTTCTTACTGTCCTTTATAAAAGGTATATATAAATATTCAGCCACCAAATCAAGTAAACTAGTGAGCCAGATGCTAAGCAAAAATAACATAGTTATAACTTTTTAAAAAAGAAAGAGCAAGGAATGCACCCCTCACTCTTATTAAGAGGTATATGTACTCTGAGGGCCCAATATTATGAACAGCTGTTAGTCCCCATGCTTACATTGGCTGTGAATATCTGAAATAGTTGTCTATAGTAATAGGAAATTCATGGTTATTTTACACCTTTAGAGAAGTTTCGTTCCAGCCTATCAAAGCTTATTCTTGCCTGGAGGAAACTCAGAATTACATGGTTTCCACATCTGCAGAGCATGTTGTGCTTCTCAATCATCTAACAGCAGTAACACCAGTACAATAATGTTGCTATTTTCAGGCATTTTCTCAGGCTATGTTTGTTCTCAGCAGGACAGGGGTGGGCAGGGCAGCAGGGACAAAAGGGCACTGGACAGTCATAGGATTAGAGTCCATTTTTCAGGACTGCTTAGTATTTTAACATAAAATTGTGAGTGGAAGCATGGTCAAGAAACTCTCCTCATTTTTGCTTTCTTCACAAGCTTGGCTAACTAGAAAACAAAGTTCTCTGCATTTTCCTATCAAAAAGACTTTCTTGGTATTTTTTATGACTATAACTTCCTTTAGATCTTTATGGAGGGAAATACTATTCTGTGAGTAGCATGAAATATGGTTTTTATTATAAAATACTAACATCAGTAAGTTTTTCCAAGAACGTTTTTCAGAGAAATTTTTTATGAGCTTACATATATCTTTTTCTTTTTATCTGAATGATTTTGATCTCAAAATGTTAGAAAATAGAAGGGATGCCTAGGAGATTTTGCAGTATTCCTGTGAATACCTGACCGAGTATCAGACAGAAAAGGCATTAAATGAGGAAAATCATTCAAAATTATTTTAAAAGTATCTAAAAAAGAATGGTTTATTCTGAATTTTGGGATTTTTTAAATTACAGTTTTTACAATGGGTTTTCATCTATTTATGGTTAAAAAAACTAAAGAAAGGACCTTACAAAGTTTGTTTTCAGGTACAAATAAAACAGGTCCAAATAAACATTCTCTCAACCAAACTTTTTAGAGGCAATACTCTTTTACTTCAGTACTGAAATTTTCTCTAGAAGACCAAATTCTTCTTTTGTTAATCGGACTTCATTAAGTGGAATGGGCAGGAAGAAACTGCAGGTATATATGCTGTCTTTGACATGCCCATCACCAGCCCCACCCACCACTGGGACAGGGTATGTCAAGGATTGGATGGACATGACTAAGTCACATTTTATAAGGCTGACTGAATTTGGGTTGAAAAAAAATGACCTTCGAAAATCAACTGCAAGGTTGACTAGAAAGGTTTCCTATCAAAAATGATTCTCCAAACATGTTTTATGAGATATTCCCAGCATCAACTCATTTATCTTTGAGTTTTTGAACATACTAGATAAATCAAACTCAGGAATATAACATAGAGGAAAATATTAAAAAAATTTATATTTTAAGGTGAGAGTGCACAATTAATTTAATAAATTGCTGGCAAATTGTCATTTGTCTAATAAGAGTAGTTCATCTTTTTCAGGATTATATCCACATGACAGCCCTGCCAGAAGGGGAGGGGCCAGAAATGTCTTTTGAGGATGAATTGGTGATCATTAAAAAAGAAAACCTCGAAAACAGTTTCAACAATATCTGAGTCTGCCCATATTAAGAAAGCCAATTTCACTGTTTATTTTTTCTCTAAGAATCTGAGGGGAAGTGAGTTCACTGATGACAGAAAGATTAACTTGCAAGACAGGATGTAAAGAGCAGTTCTCTTGCTTTGGCAAGGTTCCTTTCTGTGCTAATCCTATGCAGTTAGAGTTAGGGGTCTGGACTCTCCTGGTTCGAGATATTAACCCCCATTCCACACACATTTTTATCCCTTCTTTGAGCTCATTTTATAATTGCTTTTTATTTTTCTGATTAGTGTTTGGTTGTCCCTGAATAATTTCATATGGCCCAATGTTGATCCCTTTACTCTTACCTCAAAACTAGACAATATCTTTCTGAAGGTGGGAATATTTTTTTTCTCTAAAATCCTTCCATTTATACTAGCTCAGGATTGGCATAAAATGTGCGGGCCTCATAATTCTTGTCTGATTGAGTTGTTACTTTAGTTTGAATTGTGGCTTTTCCTTTCTCTCCATTGCAGCTCCATGATGATTATTACAAAGCTCTTTAATAAAATGTTCTCTACAAAGAGTCACACCACTATGTTTGGTTATCTTTTTCCTCTCCTTTTCTTCTCTTCTCCTGCCCTCCAGGTCAATGCTTCTCATTCACTGTAGAATTTGGCAGAGAGTGAATCACATTCTTTTTCACTTGAATTCCTTCCTCACTATTCCCACTCAGAATAATATCAACAATTCTATTAGTGTGGAATTTCTAGAGCCCAGAAGTTATTCTGCCTCCTTATTGTGACTGTGCATATTTCTGTAGCAATTCATTAAACATTAATGTTATAGTTTAAATCTTTTAGGGAAATTGTATTTTCATTATGTCCAGATTCTTGGAGTCATTCCTCAATCTCTATGTACTGCCTGTAGGCATTAGCTGCAGTGGTGCCAGGAAGTGAGAGTCAGCCTTTCCTGGGAGTGGAGTAATAGAAGAGTTAGGAAAAGCTTTATCAGAGCTCAGTTTTAAAAGATCCGCAGTTCACCATACTGGCCAGACGGCAAGAGCCTTCCAAGGGTGGAGCCACATCCACAAAGACATAAAATCCTAAAATAGCACGCTCATCATGAAGTCTGCCCTCACCCTTGGTTTCATCCACCCTCTGGTATATGTAGAATAAGCCTTTGATATGGTCTTGTTAGTAATCAGTTTGCAACCTTCTTGTACTTCATCTGAGTTCTTGTTTGCTCAATTCTGTTTCTCAAGGTGATCCAACTTTTTTCCTGCCCCTCAGTGAACACACTGCGTAATCTCAGGCAGATGTTGGGCCAGAATAAGGCAGTTGCCAGATAATGGTGCACCAAGTATACGCAGATTTTGTTTTATCATTTTGGCCAACAGGAAATCGTTGAAGTGACTGGAAATCCAACATGTATTACTAAGGGGACCAGGAGAGCCTCAGTGAACATGTGCTGACATTAACTTCACCATCCTTCATTAACGACATTAAAAACTTAGTTAACTCTAACCCCATGTGATTCTTATTGTAAGTTAAGTAATTTATCTTAATTCTTAAGATAAAGCTATTCTGAAAGAGTAGACAATAATAAGGATGAGATAAAACTGTTTTAATATACTCCTGTCATTCAAACTTCTAACAAGAGTTAGTATGTCTTTTTCAGTTGAAAGGAACTTCTGGAGGAAAGTTTAGCTGATGCCATGAAACATCACATTATATCCCATTGAGTCTGTACCAGAAATATGAGCTTTTATCCTAATTACTGATCAGCTACTTGGGGATTAGATCTCATCTTTATTATCTGACCTGTTTCTTACTAAGAAACTATAAGGATTGACTCATTCACAGTTTGACCGATATAAAAAATTATAAGCTATCTGTTACTTAAACAAGAAGGATTTATGATTGTTGCTACTAGGAAACTTGGTAGAGGAAGTCTGGTGAATCAGATAGTCAGTCTGTTATTAAGGCCTTTCCAAGTAATGCCTTTTTTTACACTGATAAACAGTTCTCTGGAGCTCTGCCCAGACTTAGGGAACCAGAGACTCTGATCTACCGTGGAGGAGATCAGTCACCTCGAAGACACCAATAACTTTTTTCTAGTATCAATTTTATAGTTTCTGTGAAATGAGGGCCACCTCTCTAGTTGGTCCCTGGCCATCTGCTCAACTGAGTACTTGATGCAGTGCAACTAACTAAAGCCCAATAATTGGAACAATGGAATAATGATGATATTTCATTAATAAAATGTTTAAATATACTTAATGTTTTTAAAGGCTCCAATATATTTGAAGTATGGAAATTTAATGGATTGAACTGCATAATGTCTGTGGCATCATCTAGCTCTCAATTAACAAACTACCAGGAAGACTCTTATCAGACCCATCTAGGTTGAATGAATTTAAATAATCATTTAATCCTGTGGCTCACACTGTGGACCTTTACGTACTGGGGGAATCTGAGAATTTGCAGTAAGTCTGAAAACTCTTTTTATATGTGTTTCTCCAGGCATTATCCACGGAGGAAATAAAATATCTCAACTACTGTTTTACAAGTCTATGAAGATCTTTTTATTATTAATGAATTCATTTAGAAGCTTTCAGATATAAATTAAGTAGTTTTCCTATCTATAAACACAATCAAAATAAGAAGAATGTTAAGGGAAACTTTGGAATATCTTAACACAAAACATGATAGAAAAATGCAAAAACATACAATTAAGACTCTGAACCTATTATCAAACAGGAGATTACTAAATATGGAATGACATATTTTGTTTTAGAATAAGAAAATACTGAAATTTGTCAATTCTCCCTAAATTAAAAATTGGTGTTATGCAATGATTTCCAACAAAATCCTTAGAAAATTTTTTAACGTGAAGAAAATGATTTAAAGGAAATCTGTAGTAGTAAACAGAAGTAAATAGATAGGAAAAAATTAGAAAAATTAAATTATGGTGCCTCATTTTACCAACAGTTAATTTACTATATTTTATCAATTCAAAAGCAATGTGGACGGACTAGACTGGACTCAAGTATAATTGAAATTTACTCAAATACCATATTTAAAATTAGTAAAGATAAATTGGATTGGTCTTAAAAATATAGACACATCTTCACTATTTCCACAAATGAATAGATTTAAATGTAAAATATGAAATCATGCAAATATCTGCAAAAATCATAGGTAAATAATCTATAATCTTGGGGCAGAGAAGGCTTTCTAAACTACAGATTAAACATAAATTAAGAATACATTTAACATCTGTAGTCTCAAAAACAAGGGAGAAATTCTGTAAGCCTGCATTTCCAACATATAGGTTAAAAGAGCAATTAAATATTAAAAACTATTATGAATCAATCTGAAAACCATGTTCAAAGGGTAGAATCCTTCTTATTGCTTCAACTATCCTCACATTCCCATGGACATGTGACATTTGGCTCAGAACATTTTGGGGTCACAACAGCTTCCTACATTCAATTGGAGTGAGCTTGGGAAAGTTCGCTGCCTTACATTTTTTTCCCCACTTCAGTTAAAAAGTTCTTCAAATTCAACACCACTTTCTCATGGTCTTTTTTTCCTATTTCTTTATGTTGACGCACCCGTAAATGCTTCACTTGGTCCAACATGTGAGGATATACTTTTGTGGAAATGCTGAACTACTTCACTGTCAGGATTTTGCTTTGCTGGGTCATTGTGACCCACTCTCTTGCAGTGCAGGAGCTGGAGAGTCAGTCAGCAATTAGAGATAAGCATCAACATCTATTGCTGATGAAGCAGAGCTTGAATGCAACTGCAGCACGGAAGTCATATAAATCTCCTTGCCCAGTCAACTTGTGTTTGCTCACCTAAGCCTAAGGAGATTGATATGTGCTCTCTTGTCTTTTGACCCGGCACAGGAGATATGATCTATCTGTAGGAGATGCTTTAGAGGGTACATTTGATATTAGAAATCCAGAAAAACAATTTCAATTTTTTAAAAAACATCTCAAAGTCCTCAGGTCAGCCTAATACAGTTATATGTATTAATATTTGACCATGGCCTGATTTATTACCTGCCCTAGAGCATAAAGATGGCATGTATGTTCTTTAGTAAAATGGAAATTTGGTATTATAATTCAATACTGTCTCAAATACAGCAAAAGAAGATATTACCCAGCTTTTCCACCACTTCTCCCTCAGGATTATTTTCCATGGATATTAGGACATCAACTGGATGAAAACTGAAAGAGGAAAACTGGTTGATAAATTATTTTGTGCATACTAATGCCAAATATCCCATCAGCCCCACTTCACCAAATTTGTTGAATCTTTCCTTACCAAAGAGATTAAATGCCTCACCTGTGTGTGTTAGTATGTACATGTCTTAAAGACAAAAATGACTTTATTTCTCTACTGGAGTGAGCTAGCATTATCCTGCAAGCACAAACAAATCTGACCATTAAAGAAATCATCTCATGCAAACATTTTCAGGCTCATTGTTTTGACTTATGTAAAATGTTTATTCAAGTGAATTTGAGAATTCACTTAGCTAAAATAGTCATGCTGATTTTGCAGCTCTCCAAAGTCAGTTCACAGCAGGTAAAAAGACCCCTGCTTAATGTGTGGCAATTATTTTATTTACTTGTTTTTTACTTGACAAACACATATAACAACGAAGTATTCTTCTAAGGACTTTACAAATATTAGCTTTTGAATTTTCCTAATGTTTTAGTTTAGGCTGTTATGTCAAAAATACCATAAGACCAAGTAGCTTAAGTAACATGCTTATTTCTCACAGTTCTAGAGGTTGGGGAATCCAAGCCCCAGGTGTCAGCACAGTTTGGTTCTGGTGAGAGCCTTCTTCATGATTTCCTCATGTGGAGGAGAGAGAAGGACGACTGTCTCAATCTCTTTTTGAAAATAAGGACATTAATCTCATTATGAGGATAGCATCGTCATGATCTAATCTAACTGTAATGATCTCTTAAAGGCCCTACTTGCAAATATACACTGGGGATTTGGGTTTCAGCAAATGAATTTTGAGTGGACACAAACATTTAGTCCACAGCATGGCCTATGAAGAAGATTATATTGATGTTATTGTATAGGAGAGTAAATTGAGGAAGAGGGATGTTAAGTGTTTTGCCCAAGATAACACAGCTTCCAATGGGTAGAATCGGGATTTAAGCCCCAAGAAGTCTGACTCCAGTCAGAGCTTCACCTCTGCTCTATATTGCAAGTTATCAAAAAGTTATCCTAAAAATGTGACATAGCGCTCAGAAACTGAAATTTGCATTTGTAATGTTATTTGTGAGTTCCATTGAATATAGCATATAAAAACAAAGACCATAAAAATCCATTTTTTTAACTCATTATATTTTTATTATGCCATGCAATATTATCTTTGCCAGCCTAATGTACTTTTCAGACATCTAGGACAAATACTGTGAGCTTGTTGCCTAAGCTGTAAAATATCCACTGCTAAACAGAGCAAGGGTGCTAGCTGTTACCTGCGGAAAAAATGAAAGAGCTGTAATAGGCAGTCATTGCGTGTGATAGTTAATTTTATTTATCAATGTGAAGGGTGTTTTTGGATGAGATTGACATTTAAATTGGTGAAAATTTGAGTAAGCAGATTGCTTTCCAAAATGTGGGTCAACCTTATCTAATAAGTTTAAAGCCTGAAAAGAAAAAAAGTAAAAGGCAAATGCAGCCTCTTTGGGCAAGGGAATTTTCCAGAAGACAGTGAGACAGCTTTTGGACGTCATCTGCACCATCAGCTTTCCTGGGTCTCCAGCCTGCTGGTCTACAATGCAGTGTTTGGACTGACCAGCCTCTGTAATCACATGAGCCAATTCTTTATAATAAATAAATCTCTTTGTGTGTGTGTGTTTGCATGTGCATGTATGTGTATGTGATATATATACATATGCATACTATAAATACATATATGTATATGAACATAAACAATGAGATGTGTGTATATATAAACATATGTGTATATATATGTGCATGCATATATCCATTATATACATATACATATATACATATGTATATACATATTTTGGGAGAACCCTAATATATGCTCAATATGCTTAGTGAGGTTTGGTTGGATAAAAATTCAAATATACCTAAAGGAAACCCAACATAATACCCAAAAGAGAAATATACAAATAAATGTAACAAGAATATCACTTACTCTATGGATTTCACTTTCCACAGAAGGATTTGAGTGATAGGTTGTGAAGGGCAACAGAATAGTCCTGGAAGTTCTAAATAGGAAGGGGAGAACATGAAAGTGAATAAAAACTTTGAAGCCAGTTGTATGCAAAGAGATTTTCATGATCAAATG